>OX030951.1:65152059-65752059 GCA_943735915.1 Pherbina coryleti
TTGAAAAAGCACCTTTACAATGCTGCAACTTTGACCCCTCTACGGCCTCTATTTACGGAGATATGAGCATTTGAAGTTTTTGAAGTTTGTTTTCAATGTAAAATTTGAAACTCGTATCGCACAAGGACAATTTAGGTATCAAATTAAAGGTTGAAAAAGCACCTTTACAATGCTGCAACTTTGACCCCTCTACGGCCTCTATTTACGGAGATATGAGCATTTGAAGTTTTTGAAGTTTGAGCACCTTTGCAATGCTGCAACTTTGACCCCTCTACGGCCTCTATTTACGGAGATATGAGCATTTGAAGTTTTTGAAGTTTGTTTTCAATGTAAAATTTGAAACTCGTATCGCACAAGGACAATTTAGGTATCAAATTAAAGGTTGAAAAAGCACCTTTACAATGCTGCAACTTTGACCCCTCTACGGCCTCTATTTACGGAGATATGAGCATTTGAAGTTTTTGAAGTTTGTTTTCAATGTAAAATTTGAAACTCGTATCGCACAAGGACAATTTAGGTATCAAATTAAAGGTTGAAAAAGCACCTTTACAATGCTGCAACTTTGACCCCTCTACGGCCTCTATTTACGGAGATATGAGCATTTGAAGTTTTTGAAGTTTGTTTTCAATGTAAAATTTGAAACTCGTATCGCACAAGGACAATTTAGGTATCAAATTAAAGGTTGAAAAAGCACCTTTACAATGCTGCAACTTTGACCCCTCTACGGCCTCTATTTACGGAGATATGAGCATTTGAAGTTTTTGAAGTTTGTTTTCAATGTAAAATTTGAAACTCGTATCGCACAAGGACAATTTAGGTATCAAATTAAAGGTTGAAAAAGCACCTTTACAATGCTGCAACTTTGACCCCTCTACGGCCTCTATTTACGGAGATATGAGCATTTGAAGTTTTTGAAGTTTGTTTTCAATGTAAAATTTGAAACTCGTATCGCACAAGGACAATTTAGGTATCAAATTAAAGGTTGAAAAAGCACCTTTACAATGCTGCAACTTTGACCCCTCTACGGCCTCTATTTGCGGAGATATGAGCATTTGAAGTTTTTGAAGTTTGTTTTCAATGTAAAATTTGAAACTCGTATCGCACAAGGACAATTTAGGTATCAAATTAAAGGTTGAAAAAGCACCTTTACAATGCTGCAACTCTGACCCCTCTGCGGCCTCTATTTACGGAGATATGAGCATTTGAAGTTTAGCATGCCCATATCTCCTGTAACTCGCTGTAACTCGCATCGCAAGAAACACCTTTACAATGCTGCAACTTTGACCCCTTTGACGTCCTCTATTTACGGAGATATGAGCATTTGAAGTTTTTGAAGTTTGTTTTCAATGTAAAATTTGAAACTCGTATCGCACAAGGACAATTTAGGTATCAAATTAAAGGTTGAAAAAGCACCTTTACAATGCTGCAACTTTGACCCCTCTACGGCCTCTATTTACGGAGATATGAGCATTTGAAGTTTTTGAAGTTTGTTTTCAATGTAAAATTTGAAACTCGTATCGCACAAGGACAATTTAGGTATCAAATTAAAGGTTGAAAAAGCACCTTTACAATGCTGCAACTTTGACCCCTCTACGGCCTCTATTTGCGGAGATATGAGCATTTGAAGTTTTTGAAGTTTGTTTTCAATGTAAAATTTGAAACTCGTATCGCACAAGGACAATTTAGGTATCAAATTAAAGGTTGAAAAAGCACCTTTACAATGCTGCAACTTTGACCCCTCTACGGCCTCTATTTACGGAGATATGAGCATTTGAAGTTTTTGAAGTTTGTTTTCAATGTAAAATTTGAAACTCGTATCGCACAAGGACAATTTAGGTATCAAATTAAAGGTTGAAAAAGCACCTTTACAATGCTGCAACTTTGACCCCTCTACGGCCTCTATTTACGGAGATATGAGCATTTGAAGTTTTTGAAGTTTGTTTTCAATGTAAAATTTGAAACTCGTATCGCACAAGGACAATTTAGGTATCAAATTAAAGGTTGAAAAAGCACCTTTACAATGCTGCAACTTTGACCCCTCTACGGCCTCTATTTACGGAGATATGAGCATTTGAAGTTTTTGAAGTTTGTTTTCAATGTAAAATCTGAAACTCGTATCGCACAAGGACAATTTAGGTATCAAATTAAAGGTTGAAAAAGCACCTTTACAATGCTGCAACTTTGACCCCTCTACGGCCTCTATTTGCGGAGATATGAGCATTTGAAGTTTTTGAAGTTTGTTTTCAATGTAAAATTTGAAACTCGTATCGCACAAGGACAATTTAGGTATCAAATTAAAGGTTGAAAAAGCACCTTTACAATGCTGCAACTCTAACCCCTCTGCGGCCTCTATTTACGGAGATATGAGCATTTGAAGTTTAGCATGCCCATATCTCCTGTAACTCGCTGTAACTCGCATCGCAAGAAACACCTTTACAATGCTGCAACTTTGACCCCTTTGACGTCCTCTATTTACGGAGATATGAGCATTTGAAGTTTTTGAAGTTCAATGTAAAATTTGAAACTCGTATCGCACAAGGACAATTTAGGTATCAAATTAAAGGTTGAAAAAGCACCTTTACAATGCTGCAACTTTGACCCCTCTACGGCCTCTATTTACGGAGATATGAGCATTTGAAGTTTTTGAAGTTTGTTTTCAATGTAAAATTTGAAACTCGTATCGCACAAGGACAATTTAGGTATCAAATTAAAGGTTGAAAAAGCACCTTTACAATGCTGCAACTTTGACCCCTCTACGGCCTCTATTTACGGAGATATGAGCATTTGAAGTTTTTGAAGTTTGTTTTCAATGTAAAATTTGAAACTCGTATCGCACAAGGACAATTTAGGTATCAAATTAAAGGTTGAAAAAGCACCTTTACAATGCTGCAACTTTGACCCCTCTACGGCCTCTATTTACGGAGATATGAGCATTTGAAGTTTTTGAAGTTTGTTTTCAATGTAAAATTTGAAACTCGTATCGCACAAGGACAATTTAGGTATCAAATTAAAGGTTGAAAAAGCACCTTTACAATGCTGCAACTTTGACCCCTCTACGGCCTCTATTTACGGAGATATGAGCATTTGAAGTTTTTGAAGTTTGTTTTCAATGTAAAATTTGAAACTCGTATCGCACAAGGACAATTTAGGTATCAAATTAAAGGTTGAAAAAGCACCTTTACAATGCTGCAACTTTGACCCCTCTACGGCCTCTATTTACGGAGATATGAGCATTTGAAGTTTTTGAAGTTTGTTTTCAATGTAAAATTTGAAACTCGTATCGCACAAGGACAATTTAGGTATCAAATTAAAGGTTGAAAAAGCACCTTTACAATGCTGCAACTCTGACCCCTCTACGGCCTCTATTTACGGAGATAAGAGCATTTGAAGTTTAGCATGCCCATATCTCCTGTAACTCGCTGTAACTCGCATCGCAAGAAACACCTTTACAATGCTGCAACTTTGACCCCTCTACGGCCTCTATTTACGGAGATATGAGCATTTGAAGTTTTTGAAGTTTGTTTTCAATGTAAAATTTGAAACTCGTATCGCACAAGGACAATTTAGGTATCAAATTAAAGGTTGAAAAAGCACCTTTACAATGCTGCAACTTTGACCCCTCTACGGCCTCTATTTACGGAGATATGAGCATTTGAAGTTTTTGAAGTTTGTTTTCAATGTAAAATTTGAAACTCGTATCGCACAAGGACAATTTAGGTATCAAATTAAAGGTTGAAAAAGCACCTTTACAATGCTGCAACTTTGACCCCTCTACGGCCTCTATTTACGGAGATATGAGCATTTGAAGTTTTTGAAGTTTGTTTTCAATGTAAAATTTGAAACTCGTATCGCACAAGGACAATTTAGGTATCAAATTAAAGGTTGAAAAAGCACCTTTACAATGCTGCAACTTTGACCCCTCTACGGCCTCTATTTACGGAGATATGAGCATTTGAAGTTTTTGAAGTTTGTTTTCAATGTAAAATTTGAAACTCGTATCGCACAAGGACAATTTAGGTATCAAATTAAAGGTTGAAAAAGCACCTTTACAATGCTGCAACTTTGACCCCTCTACGGCCTCTATTTACGGAGATATGAGCATTTGAAGTTTTTGAAGTTTGTTTTCAATGTAAAATTTGAAACTCGTATCGCACAAGGACAATTTAGGTATCAAATTAAAGGTTGAAAAAGCACCTTTACAATGCTGCAACTTTGACCCCTCTACGGCCTCTATTTACGGAGATATGAGCATTTGAAGTTTTTGAAGTTTGTTTTCAATGTAAAATTTGAAACTCGTATCGCACAAGGACAATTTAGGTATCAAATTAAAGGTTGAAAAAGCACCTTTACAATGCTGCAACTTTGACCCCTCTACGGCCTCTATTTACGGAGATATGAGCATTTGAAGTTTTTGAAGTTTGTTTTCAATGTAAAATTTGAAACTCGTATCGCACAAGGACAATTTAGGTATCAAATTAAAGGTTGAAAAAGCACCTTTACAATGCTGCAACTCTGACCCCTCTACGGCCTCTATTTACGGAGATAAGAGCATTTGAAGTTTAGCATGCCCATATCTCCTGTAACTCGCTGTAACTCGCATCGCAAGAAACACCTTTACAATGCTGCAACTTTGACCCCTCTACGGCCTCTATTTACGGAGATATGAGCATTTGAAGTTTTTGAAGTTTGTTTTCAATGTAAAATTTGAAACTCGTATCGCACAAGGACAATTTAGGTATCAAATTAAAGGTTGAAAAAGCACCTTTACAATGCTGCAACTTTGACCCCTCTACGGCCTCTATTTACGGAGATATGAGCATTTGAAGTTTTTGAAGTTTGTTTTCAATGTAAAATTTGAAACTCGTATCGCACAAGGACAATTTAGGTATCAAATTAAAGGTTGAAAAAGCACCTTTACAATGCTGCAACTTTGACCCCTCTACGGCCTCTATTTACGGAGATATGAGCATTTGAAGTTTTTGAAGTTTGTTTTCAATGTAAAATTTGAAACTCGTATCGCACAAGGACAATTTAGGTATCAAATTAAAGGTTGAAAAAGCACCTTTACAATGCTGCAACTTTGACCCCTCTACGGCCTCTATTTACGGAGATATGAGCATTTGAAGTTTTTGAAGTTTGTTTTCAATGTAAAATTTGAAACTCGTATCGCACAAGGACAATTTAGGTATCAAATTAAAGGTTGAAAAAGCACCTTTACAATGCTGCAACTTTGACCCCTCTACGGCCTCTATTTACGGAGATATGAGCATTTGAAGTTTTTGAAGTTTGTTTTCAATGTAAAATTTGAAACTCGTATCGCACAAGGACAATTTAGGTATCAAATTAAAGGTTGAAAAAGCACCTTTACAATGCTGCAACTTTGACCCCTCTACGGCCTCTATTTACGGAGATATGAGCATTTGAAGTTTTTGAAGTTTGTTTTCAATGTAAAATTTGAAACTCGTATCGCACAAGGACAATTTAGGTATCAAATTAAAGGTTGAAAAAGCACCTTTACAATGCTGCAACTTTGACCCCTCTACGGCCTCTATTTACGGAGATATGAGCATTTGAAGTTTTTGAAGTTTGTTTTCAATGTAAAATTTGAAACTCGTATCGCACAAGGACAATTTAGGTATCAAATTAAAGGTTGAAAAAGCACCTTTACAATGCTGCAACTTTGACCCCTCTACGGCCTCTATTTACGGAGATATGAGCATTTGAAGTTTTTGAAGTTTGTTTTCAATGTAAAATCTGAAACTCGTATCGCACAAGGACAATTTAGGTATCAAATTAAAGGTTGAAAAAGCACCTTTACAATGCTGCAACTTTGACCCCTCTACGGCCTCTATTTGCGGAGATATGAGCATTTGAAGTTTTTGAAGTTTGTTTTCAATGTAAAATTTGAAACTCGTATCGCACAAGGACAATTTAGGTATCAAATTAAAGGTTGAAAAAGCACCTTTACAATGCTGCAACTCTAACCCCTCTGCGGCCTCTATTTACGGAGATATGAGCATTTGAAGTTTAGCATGCCCATATCTCCTGTAACTCGCTGTAACTCGCATCGCAAGAAACACCTTTACAATGCTGCAACTTTGACCCCTTTGACGTCCTCTATTTACGGAGATATGAGCATTTGAAGTTTTTGAAGTTCAATGTAAAATTTGAAACTCGTATCGCACAAGGACAATTTAGGTATCAAATTAAAGGTTGAAAAAGCACCTTTACAATGCTGCAACTTTGACCCCTCTACGGCCTCTATTTACGGAGATATGAGCATTTGAAGTTTTTGAAGTTTGTTTTCAATGTAAAATTTGAAACTCGTATCGCACAAGGACAATTTAGGTATCAAATTAAAGGTTGAAAAAGCACCTTTACAATGCTGCAACTTTGACCCCTCTACGGCCTCTATTTACGGAGATATGAGCATTTGAAGTTTTTGAAGTTTGTTTTCAATGTAAAATTTGAAACTCGTATCGCACAAGGACAATTTAGGTATCAAATTAAAGGTTGAAAAAGCACCTTTACAATGCTGCAACTTTGACCCCTCTACGGCCTCTATTTACGGAGATATGAGCATTTGAAGTTTTTGAAGTTTGTTTTCAATGTAAAATTTGAAACTCGTATCGCACAAGGACAATTTAGGTATCAAATTAAAGGTTGAAAAAGCACCTTTACAATGCTGCAACTTTGACCCCTCTACGGCCTCTATTTACGGAGATATGAGCATTTGAAGTTTTTGAAGTTTGTTTTCAATGTAAAATTTGAAACTCGTATCGCACAAGGACAATTTAGGTATCAAATTAAAGGTTGAAAAAGCACCTTTACAATGCTGCAACTTTGACCCCTCTACGGCCTCTATTTACGGAGATATGAGCATTTGAAGTTTTTGAAGTTTGTTTTCAATGTAAAATTTGAAACTCGTATCGCACAAGGACAATTTAGGTATCAAATTAAAGGTTGAAAAAGCACCTTTACAATGCTGCAACTCTGACCCCTCTACGGCCTCTATTTACGGAGATAAGAGCATTTGAAGTTTAGCATGCCCATATCTCCTGTAACTCGCTGTAACTCGCATCGCAAGAAACACCTTTACAATGCTGCAACTTTGACCCCTCTACGGCCTCTATTTACGGAGATATGAGCATTTGAAGTTTTTGAAGTTTGTTTTCAATGTAAAATTTGAAACTCGTATCGCACAAGGACAATTTAGGTATCAAATTAAAGGTTGAAAAAGCACCTTTACAATGCTGCAACTTTGACCCCTCTACGGCCTCTATTTACGGAGATATGAGCATTTGAAGTTTTTGAAGTTTGAGCACCTTTGCAATGCTGCAACTTTGACCCCTCTACGGCCTCTATTTACGGAGATATGAGCATTTGAAGTTTTTGAAGTTTGTTTTCAATGTAAAATTTGAAACTCGTATCGCACAAGGACAATTTAGGTATCAAATTAAAGGTTGAAAAAGCACCTTTACAATGCTGCAACTTTGACCCCTCTACGGCCTCTATTTACGGAGATATGAGCATTTGAAGTTTTTGAAGTTTGTTTTCAATGTAAAATTTGAAACTCGTATCGCACAAGGACAATTTAGGTATCAAATTAAAGGTTGAAAAAGCACCTTTACAATGCTGCAACTTTGACCCCTTTACGGCCTCTATTTACGGAGATATGAGCATTTGAAGTTTTTGAAGTTTGAGCACCTTTGCAATGCTGCAACTTTGACCCCTCTACGGCCTCTATTTACGGAGATATGAGCATTTGAAGTTTTTGAAGTTTGTTTTCAATGTAAAATTTGAAACTCGTATCGCACAAGGACAATTTAGGTATCAAATTAAAGGTTGAAAAAGCACCTTTACAATGCTGCAACTTTGACCCCTCTACGGCCTCTATTTACGGAGATATGAGCATTTGAAGTTTTTGAAGTTTGTTTTCAATGTAAAATTTGAAACTCGTATCGCACAAGGACAATTTAGGTATCCAATTAAAGGTTGAAAAAGCACCTTTACAATGCTGCAACTTTGACCCCTCTACGGCCTCTATTTACGGAGATATGAGCATTTGAAGTTTTTGAAGTTTGAGCACCTTTGCAATGCTGCAACTTTGACCCCTCTACGGCCTCTATTTACGGAGATATGAGCATTTGAAGTTTTTGAAGTTTGTTTTCAATGTAAAATTTGAAACTCGTATCGCACAAGGACAATTTAGGTATCAAATTAAAGGTTAAAAAAGCACCTTTACAATGCTGCAACTTTGACCCCTCTACGGCCTCTATTTACGGAGATATGAGCATTTGAAGTTTTTGAAGTTTGTTTTCAATGTAAAATTTGAAACTCGTATCGCACAAGGACAATTTAGGTATCAAATTAAAGGTTGAAAAAGCACCTTTACAATGCTGCAACTTTGACCCCTCTACGGCCTCTATTTACGGAGATATGAGCATTTGAAGTTTTTGAAGTTTGAGCACCTTTGCAATGCTGCAACTTTGACCCCTCTACGGCCTCTATTTACGGAGATATGAGCATTTGAAGTTTTTGAAGTTTGTTTTCAATGTAAAATTTGAAACTCGTATCGCACAAGGACAATTTAGGTATCAAATTAAAGGTTGAAAAAGCACCTTTACAATGCTGCAACTTTGACCCCTCTACGGCCTCTATTTACGGAGATATGAGCATTTGAAGTTTTTGAAGTTTGTTTTCAATGTAAAATTTGAAACTCGTATCGCACAAGGACAATTTAGGTATCAAATTAAAGGTTGAAAAAGCACCTTTACAATGCTGCAACTCTGACCCCTCTACGACCTCTATTTACGGAGATATGAGCATTTGAAGTTTAGCATGCCCATATCTCCTGTAACTCGCATCGCAAGAAACACCTTTACAATGCTGCAACTTTGACCCCTCTACGGCCTCTATTTACGGAGATATGAGCATTTGAAGTTTTTGAAGTTTGTTTTCAATGTAAAATTTGAAACTCGTATCGCACAAGGACAATTTAGGTATCAAATTAAAGGTTGAAAAAGCACCTTTACAATGCTGCAACTTTGACCCCTCTACGGCCTCTATTTACGGAGATATGAGCATTTGAAGTTTTTGAAGTTTGTTTTCAATGTAAAATTTGAAACTCGTATCGCACAAGGACAATTTAGGTATCAAATTAAAGGTTGAAAAAGCACCTTTACAATGCTGCAACTTTGACCCCTCTACGGCCTCTATTTACGGAGATATGAGCATTTGAAGTTTTTGAAGTTTGTTTTCAATGTAAAATTTGAAACTCGTATCGCACAAGGACAATTTAGGTATCAAATTAAAGGTTGAAAAAGCACCTTTACAATGCTGCAACTTTGACCCCTCTACGGCCTCTATTTGCGGAGATATGAGCATTTGAAGTTTTTGAAGTTTGTTTTTAATGTAAAATTTGAAACTCGTATCGCACAAGGACAATTTAGGTATCAAATTAAAGGTTGAAAAAGCACCTTTACAATGCTGCAACTCTGACCCCTCTGCGGCCTCTATTTACGGAGATATGAGCATTTGAAGTTTAGCATGCCCATATCTCCTGTAACTCGCTGTAACTCGCATCGCAAGAAACACCTTTACAATGCTGCAACTTTGACCCCTTTGACGTCCTCTATTTACGGAGATATGAGCATTTGAAGTTTTTGAAGTTTGTTTTCAATGTAAAATTTGAAACTCGTATCGCACAAGGACAATTTAGGTATCAAATTAAAGGTTGAAAAAGCACCTTTACAATGCTGCAACTTTGACCCCTCTACGGCCTCTATTTACGGAGATATGAGCATTTGAAGTTTTTGAAGTTTGAGCACCTTTGCAATGCTGCAACTTTGACCCCTCTACGGCCTCTATTTACGGAGATATGAGCATTTGAAGTTTTTGAAGTTTGTTTTCAATGTAAAATTTGAAACTCGTATCGCACAAGGACAATTTAGGTATCAAATTAAAGGTTGAAAAAGCACCTTTACAATGCTGCAACTTTGACCCCTCTACGGCCTCTATTTACGGAGATATGAGCATTTGAAGTTTTTGAAGTTTGTTTTCAATGTAAAATTTGAAACTCGTATCGCACAAGGACAATTTAGGTATCAAATTAAAGGTTGAAAAAGCACCTTTACAATGCTGCAACTTTGACCCCTCTACGGCCTCTATTTACGGAGATATGAGCATTTGAAGTTTTTGAAGTTTGTTTTCAATGTAAAATTTGAAACTCGTATCGCACAAGGACAATTTAGGTATCAAATTAAAGGTTGAAAAAGCACCTTTACAATGCTGCAACTCTGACCCCTCTACGGCCTCTATTTACGGAGATATGAGCATTTGAAGTTTAGCATGCCCATATCTCCTGTAACTCGCTGTAACTCGCATCGCAAGAAACACCTTTACAATGCTGCAACTTTGACCCCTCTACGGCCTCTATTTACGGAGATATGAGCATTTGAAGTTTTTGAAGTTTGTTTTCAATGTAAAATTTGAAACTCGTATCGCACAAGGACAATTTAGGTATCAAATTAAAGGTTGAAAAAGCACCTTTACAATGCTGCAACTTTGACCCCTCTACGGCCTCTATTTACGGAGATATGAGCATTTGAAGTTTTTGAAGTTTGAGCACCTTTGCAATGCTGCAACTTTGACCCCTCTACGGCCTCTATTTACGGAGATATGAGCATTTGAAGTTTTTGAAGTTTGTTTTCAATGTAAAATTTGAAACTCGTATCGCACAAGGACAACTTAGGTATCAAATTAAAGGTTGAAAAAGCACCTTTACAATGCTGCAACTTTGACCCCTCTACGGCCTCTATTTACGGAGATATGAGCATTTGAAGTTTTTGAAGTTTGTTTTCAATGTAAAATTTGAAACTCGTATCGCACAAGGACAACTTAGGTATCAAATTAAAGGTTGAAAAAGCACCTTTACAATGCTGCAACTTTGACCCCTCTACGGCCTCTATTTACGGAGATATGAGCATTTGAAGTTTTTGAAGTTTGTTTTCAATGTAAAATTTGAAACTCGTATCGCACAAGGACAACTTAGGTATCAAATTAAAGGTTGAAAAAGCACCTTTACAATGCTGCAACTTTGACCCCTCTACGGCCTCTATTTACGGAGATATGAGCATTTGAAGTTTTTGAAGTTTTTTTTCAATGTAAAATTTGAAACACGTATCGCACAAGGACAACTTAGGTATCAAATTAAAGGTTGAGAAAGCACCTTTACAATGCTGCGACTTTGACCCCTCTACGGCCTCTATTTACGGAGATATGAGCATTTGAAGTTTTTGAAGTTTGTTTTCAATGTAAAATTTGAAACTCGTATCGCACAAGGACAACTTAGGTATCAAATTAAAGGTTGAAAAAGCACCTTTACAATGCTGCAACTTTGACCCCTCTACGGCCTCTATTTACGGAGATATGAGCATTTGAAGTTTTTGAAGTTTGTTTTCAATGTAAAATTTGAAACTCGTATCGCACAAGGACAATTTAGGTATCAAATTAAAGGTTGAAAAAGCACCTTTACAATGCTGCAACTTTGACCCCTCTACGGCCTCTATTTACGGAGATATGAGCATTTGAAGTTTTTGAAGTTTGTTTTCAATGTAAAATTTGAAACTCGTATCGCACAAGGACAATTTAGGTATCAAATTAAAGGTTGAAAAAGCACCTTTACAATGCTGCAACTCTGACCCCTCTACGGCCTCTATTTACGGAGATATGAGCATTTGAAGTTTAGCATGCCCATATCTCCTGTAACTCGCTGTAACTCGCATCGCAAGAAACACCTTTACAATGCTGCAACTTTGACCCCTCTACGGCCTCTATTTACGGAGATATGAGCATTTGAAGTTTTTGAAGTTTGTTTTCAATGTAAAATTTGAAACTCGTATCGCACAAGGACAATTTAGGTATCAAATTAAAGGTTGAAAAAGCACCTTTACAATGCTGCAACTTTGACCCCTCTACGGCCTCTATTTACGGAGATATGAGCATTTGAAGTTTTTGAAGTTTGAGCACCTTTGCAATGCTGCAACTTTGACCCCTCTACGGCCTCTATTTACGGAGATATGAGCATTTGAAGTTTTTGAAGTTTGTTTTCAATGTAAAATTTGAAACTCGTATCGCACAAGGACAATTTAGGTATCAAATTAAAGGTTGAAAAAGCACCTTTACAATGCTGCAACTCTGACCCCTCTACGGCCTCTATTTACGGAGATATGAGCATTTGAAGTTTAGCATGCCCATATCTCCTGTAACTCGCTGTAACTCGCATCGCAAGAAACACCTTTACAATGCTGCAACTTTGACCCCTCTACGGCCTCTATTTACGGAGATATGAGCATTTGAAGTTTTTGAAGTTTGTTTTCAATGTAAAATTTGAAACTCGTATCGCACAAGGACAATTTAGGTATCAAATTAAAGGTTGAAAAAGCACCTTTACAATGCTGCAACTTTGACCCCTCTACGGCCTCTATTTACGCATTTACAGATATGAGCATTTGAAGTTTTTGAAGTTTGAGCACCTTTGCAATGCTGCAACTTTGACCCCTCTACGGCCTCTATTTACGGAGATATGAGCATTTGAAGTTTTTGAAGTTTGTTTTCAATGTAAAATTTGAAACTCGTATCGCACAAGGACAATTTAGGTATCAAATTAAAGGTTGAAAAAGCACCTTTACAATGCTGCAACTTTGACCCCTCTACGGCCTCTATTTACGGAGATATGAGCATTTGAAGTTTTTGAAGTTTGTTTTCAATGTAAAATTTGAAACTCGTATCGCACAAGGACAATTTAGGTATCAAATTAAAGGTTGAAAAAGCACCTTTACAATGCTGCAACTTTGACCCCTCTACGGCCTCTATTTACGGAGATATGAGCATTTGAAGTTTTTGAAGTTTGAGCACCTTTGCAATGCTGCAACTTTGACCCCTCTACGGCCTCTATTTACGGAGATATGAGCATTTGAAGTTTTTGAAGTTTGTTTTCAATGTAAAATTTGAAACTCGTATCGCACAAGGACAATTTAGGTATCAAATTAAAGGTTGAAAAAGCACCTTTACAATGCTGCAACTTTGACCCCTCTACGGCCTCTATTTACGGAGATATGAGCATTTGAAGTTTTTGAAGTTTGTTTTCAATGTAAAATTTGAAACTCGTATCGCACAAGGACAATTTAGGTATCAAATTAAAGGTTGAAAAAGCACCTTTACAATGCTGCAACTTTGACCCCTCTACGGCCTCTATTTACGGAGATATGAGCATTTGAAGTTTTTGAAGTTTGTTTTCAATGTAAAATTTGAAACTCGTATCGCACAAGGACAATTTAGGTATCAAATTAAAGGTTGAAAAAGCACCTTTACAATGCTGCAACTTTGACCCCTCTACGGCCTCTATTTACGGAGATATGAGCATTTGAAGTTTTTGAAGTTTGTTTTCAATGTAAAATTTGAAACTCGTATCGCACAAGGACAATTTAGGTATCAAATTAAAGGTTGAAAAAGCACCTTTACAATGCTGCAACTTTGACCCCTCTACGGCCTCTATTTACGGAGATATGAGCATTTGAAGTTTTTGAAGTTTGTTTTCAATGTAAAATTTGAAACTCGTATCGCACAAGGACAATTTAGGTATCAAATTAAAGGTTGAAAAAGCACCTTTACAATGCTGCAACTTTGACCCCTCTACGGCCTCTATTTACGGAGATATGAGCATTTGAAGTTTTTGAAGTTTGTTTTCAATGTAAAATTTGAAACTCGTATCGCACAAGGACAATTTAGGTATCAAATTAAAGGTTGAAAAAGCACCTTTAAAATGCTGCAACTTTGACCCCTCTACGGCCTCTATTTACGGAGATATGAGCATTTGAAGTTTTTGAAGTTTGTTTTCAATGTAAAATTTGAAACTCGTATCGCACAAGGACAATTTAGGTATCAAATTAAAGGTTGAAAAAGCACCTTTACAATGCTGCAACTCTGACCCCTCTACGGCCTCTATTTACGGAGATATGAGCATTTGAAGTTTAGCATGCCCATATCTCCTGTAACTCGCTGTAACTCGCATCGCAAGAAACACCTTTACAATGCTGCAACTTTGACCCCTCTGCGGCCTCTATTTACGGAGATATGAGCATTTGAAGTTCTTGAAGTTTGTTTTCAATGTAAAATTTGAAACTCGTATCGCACAAGGACAATTTAGGTATCAAATTAAAGGTTGAAAAAGCACCTTTAAAATGCTGCAACTTTGACCCCTCTACGGCCTCTATTTACGGAGATATGAGCATTTGAAGTTTTTGAAGTTTGTTTTCAATGTAAAATTTGAAACTCGTATCGCACAAGGACAATTTAGGTATCAAATTAAAGGTTGAAAAAGAACCTTTACAATGCTGCAACTTTGACCCCTCTACGGCCTCTATTTACGGAGATATGAGCATTTGAAGTTTTTGAAGTTTGTTTTCAATGTAAAATTTGAAACTCGTATCGCACAAGGACAATTTAGGTATCAAATTAAAGGTTGAAAAAGCACCTTTACAATGCTGCAACTTTGACCCCTCTACGGCCTCTATTTACGGAGATATGAGCATTTGAAGTTTTTGAAGTTTGTTTTCAATGTAAAATTTGAAACTCGTATCGCACAAGGACAATTTAGGTATCAAATTAAAGGTTGAAAAAGCACCTTTACAATGCTGCAACTTTGACCCCTCTACGGCCTCTATTTACGGAGATATGAGCATTTGAAGTTTTTGAAGTTTGTTTTCAATGTAAAATTTGAAACTCGTATCGCACAAGGACAATTTAGGTATCAAATTAAAGGTTGAAAAAGCACCTTTACAATGCTGCAACTTTGACCCCTCTACGGCCTCTATTTACGGAGATATGAGCATTTGAAGTTTTTGAAGTTTGAGCACCTTTGCAATGCTGCAACTTTGACCCCTCTACGGCCTCTATTTACGGAGATATGAGCATTTGAAGTTTTTGAAGTTTGTTTTCAATGTAAAATTTGAAACTCGTATCGCACAAGGACAATTTAGGTATCAAATTAAAGGTTGAAAAAGCACCTTTACAATGCTGCAACTTTGACCCCTCTACGGCCTCTATTTACGGAGATATGAGCATTTGAAGTTTTTGAAGTTTGTTTTCAATGTAAAATTTGAAACTCGTATCGCACAAGGACAATTTAGGTATCAAATTAAAGGTTGAAAAAGCACCTTTACAATGCTGCAACTCTGACCCCTCTACGGCCTCTATTTACGGAGATATGAGCATTTGAAGTTTAGCATGCCCATATCTCCTGTAACTCGCTGTAACTCGCATCGCAAGAAACACCTTTACAATGCTGCAACTTTGACCCCTCTACGGCCTCTATTTACGGAGATATGAGCATTTGAAGTTTTTGAAGTTTGTTTTCAATGTAAAATTTGAAACTCGTATCGCACAAGGACAATTTAGGTATCAAATTAAAGGTTGAAAAAGCACCTTTACAATGCTGCAACTTTGACCCCTCTACGGCCTCTATTTACGGAGATATGAGCATTTGAAGTTTTTGAAGTTTGAGCACCTTTGCAATGCTGCAACTTTGACCCCTCTACGGCCTCTATTTACGGAGATATGAGCATTTGAAGTTTTTGAAGTTTGTTTTCAATGTAAAATTTGAAACTCGTATCGCACAAGGACAATTTAGGTATCAAATTAAAGGTTGAAAAAGCACCTTTACAATGCTGCAACTTTGACCCCTCTACGGCCTCTATTTACGGAGATATGAGCATTTGAAGTTTTTGAAGTTTGAGCACCTTTGCAATGCTGCAACTTTGACCCCTCTACGGCCTCTATTTACGGAGATATGAGCATTTGAAGTTTTTGAAGTTTGTTTTCAATGTAAAATTTGAAACTCGTATCGCACAAGGACAATTTAGGTATCAAATTAAAGGTTGAAAAAGCACCTTTACAATGCTGCAACTTTGACCCCTCTACGGCCTCTATTTACGGAGATATGAGCATTTGAAGTTTTTGAAGTTTGTTTTCAATGTAAAATTTGAAACTCGTATCGCACAAGGACAATTTAGGTATCAAATTAAAGGTTGAAAAAGCACCTTTACAATGCTGCAACTTTGACCCCTCTACGGCCTCTATTTACGGAGATATGAGCATTTGAAGTTTTTGAAGTTTGTTTTCAATGTAAAATTTGAAACTCGTATCGCACAAGGACAATTTAGGTATCAAATTAAAGGTTGAAAAAGCACCTTTACAATGCTGCAACTTTGACCCCTCTACGGCCTCTATTTACGGAGATATGAGCATTTGAAGTTTTTGAAGTTTGTTTTCAATGTAAAATTTGAAACTCGTATCGCACAAGGACAATTTAGGTATCAAATTAAAGGTTGAAAAAGCACCTTTACAATGCTGCAACTCTGACCCCTCTACGGCCTCTATTTACGGAGATATGAGCATTTGAAGTTTAGCATGCCCATATCTCCTGTAACTCGCTGTAACTCGCATCGCAAGAAACACCTTTACAATGCTGCAACTTTGACCCCTCTACGGCCTCTATTTACGGAGATATGAGCATTTGAAGTTTTTGAAGTTTGTTTTCAATGTAAAATTTGAAACTCGTATCGCACAAGGACAATTTAGGTATCAAATTAAAGGTTGAAAAAGCACCTTTACAATGCTGCAACTTTGACCCCTCTACGGCCTCTATTTACGGAGATATGAGCATTTGAAGTTTTTGAAGTTTGTTTTCAATGTAAAATTTGAAACTCGTATCGCACAAGGACAATTTAGGTATCAAATTAAAGGTTGAAAAAGCACCTTTACAATGCTGCAACTTTGACCCCTCTACGGCCTCTATTTACGGAGATATGAGCATTTGAAGTTTTTGAAGTTTGAGCACCTTTGCAATGCTGCAACTTTGACCCCTCTACGGCCTCTATTTACGGAGATATGAGCATTTGAAGTTTTTGAAGTTTGTTTTCAATGTAAAATTTGAAACTCGTATCGCACAAGGACAATTTAGGTATCAAATTAAAGGTTGAAAAAGCACCTTTACAATGCTGCAACTTTGACCCCTCTACGGCCTCTATTTACGGAGATATGAGCATTTGAAGTTTTTGAAGTTTGTTTTCAATGTAAAATTTGAAACTCGTATCGCACAAGGACAATTTAGGTATCAAATTAAAGGTTGAAAAAGCACCTTTACAATGCTGCAACTTTGACCCCTCTACGGCCTCTATTTACGGAGATATGAGCATTTGAAGTTTTTGAAGTTTGTTTTCAATGTAAAATTTGAAACTCGTATCGCACAAGGACAATTTAGGTATCAAATTAAAGGTTGAAAAAGCACCTTTACAATGCTGCAACTTTGACCCCTCTACGGCCTCTATTTACGGAGATATGAGCATTTGAAGTTTTTGAAGTTTGTTTTCAATGTAAAATTTGAAACTCGTATCGCACAAGGACAATTTAGGTATCAAATTAAAGGTTGAAAAAGCACCTTTACAATGCTGCAACTCTGACCCCTCTACGGCCTCTATTTACGGAGATATGAGCATTTGAAGTTTAGCATGCCCATATCTCCTGTAACTCGCTGTAACTCGCATCGCAAGAAACACCTTTACAATGCTGCAACTTTGACCCCTCTACGGCCTCTATTTACGGAGATATGAGCATTTGAAGTTTTTGAAGTTTGTTTTCAATGTAAAATTTGAAACTCGTATCGCACAAGGACAATTTAGGTATCAAATTAAAGGTTGAAAAAGCACCTTTACAATGCTGCAACTTTGACCCCTCTACGGCCTCTATTTACGGAGATATGAGCATTTGAAGTTTTTGAAGTTTGTTTTCAATGTAAAATTTGAAACTCGTATCGCACAAGGACAATTTAGGTATCAAATTAAAGGTTGAAAAAGCACCTTTACAATGCTGCAACTTTGACCCCTCTACGGCCTCTATTTACGGAGATATGAGCATTTGAAGTTTTTGAAGTTTGAGCACCTTTGCAATGCTGCAACTTTGACCCCTCTACGGCCTCTATTTACGGAGATATGAGCATTTGAAGTTTTTGAAGTTTGTTTTCAATGTAAAATTTGAAACTCGTATCGCACAAGGACAATTTAGGTATCAAATTAAAGGTTGAAAAAGCACCTTTACAATGCTGCAACTCTGACCCCTCTACGGCCTCTATTTACGGAGATATGAGCATTTGAAGTTTAGCATGCCCATATCTCCTGTAACTCGCTGTAACTCGCATCGCAAGAAACACCTTTACAATGCTGCAACTTTGACCCCTCTACGGCCTCTATTTACGGAGATATGAGCATTTGAAGTTTTTGAAGTTTGTTTTCAATGTAAAATTTGAAACTCGTATCGCACAAGGACAATTTAGGTATCAAATGAAAGGTTGAAAAAGCACCTTTACAATGCTGCAACTTTGACCCCTCTACGGCCTCTATTTACGGAGATATGAGCATTTGAAGTTTTTGAAGTTTGTTTTCAATGTAAAATTTGAAACTCGTATCGCACAAGGACAATTTAGGTATCAAATTAAAGGTTGAAAAAGCACCTTTACAATGCTGCAACTCTGACCCCTCTACGGCCTCTATTTACGGAGATATGAGCATTTGAAGTTTAGCATGCCCATATCTCCTGTAACTCGCTGTAACTCGCATCGCAAGAAACACCTTTACAATGCTGCAACTTTGACCCCTCTACGGCCTCTATTTACGGAGATATGAGCATTTGAAGTTTTTGAAGTTTGTTTTCAATGTAAAATTTGAAACTCGTATCGCACAAGGACAATTTAGGTATCAAATTAAAGGTTGAAAAAGCACCTTTACAATGCTGCAACTTTGACCCCTCTACGGCCTCTATTTACGGAGATATGAGCATTTGAAGTTTTTGAAGTTTGTTTTCAATGTAAAATTTGAAACTCGTATCGCACAAGGACAATTTAGGTATCAAATTAAAGGTTGAAAAAGCACCTTTACAATGCTGCAACTCTGACCCCTCTACGGCCTCTATTTACGGAGATATGAGCATTTGAAGTTTAGCATGCCCATATCTCCTGTAACTCGCTGTAACTCGCATCGCAAGAAACACCTTTACAATGCTGCAACTTTGACCCCTCTACGGCCTCTATTTACGGAGATATGAGCATTTGAAGTTCTTGAAGTTTGTTTTCAATGTAAAATTTGAAACTCGTATCGCACAAGGACATTTAGGTATCAAATTAAAGGTTGAAAAAGCACCTTTAAAATGCTGCAACTTTGACCCCTCTACGGCCTCTATTTACGGAGATATGAGCATTTGAAGTTTTTGAAGTTTGTTTTCAATGTAAAATTTGAAACTCGTATCGCACAAGGACAATTTAGGTATCAAATTAAAGGTTGAAAAAGCACCTTTACAATGCTGCAACTTTGACCCCTCTACGGCCTCTATTTACGGAGATATGAGCATTTGAAGTTTTTGAAGTTTGTTTTCAATGTAAAATTTGAAACTCGCATCGCACAAGGACAATTTAGGTATCAAATTAAAGGTTGAAAAAGCACCTTTACAATGCTGCAACTTTGACCCCTCTACGGCCTCTATTTACGGAGATATGAGTATTTGAAGTTTTTGAAGTTTGTTTTCAATGTAAAATATGAAACTCGTATCGCACAAGGACAATTTAGGTATCAAATTAAAGGTTGAAAAAGCACCTTTACAATGCTGCAACTCTGACCCCTCTACGGCCTCTATTTACGGAGATATGAGCATTTGAAGTTTAGCATGCCCATATCTCCTGTAACTCGCTGTAACTCGCATCGCAAGAAACACCTTTACAATGCTGCAACTTTGACCCCTCTACGGCCTCTATTTACGGAGATATGAGCATTTGAAGTTTTTGAAGTTTGTTTTCAATGTAAAATTTGAAACTCGTATCGCACAAGGACAATTTAGGTATCAAATTAAAGGTTGAAAAAGCACCTTTACAATGCTGCAACTTTGACCCCTCTACGGCCTCTATTTACGGAGATATGAGCATTTGAAGTTTTTGAAGTTTGTTTTCAATGTAAAATTTGAAACTCGTATCGCACAAGGACAATTTAGGTATCAAATTAAAGGTTGAAAAAGCACCTTTACAATGCTGCAACTCTGACCCCTCTACGGCCTCTATTTACGGAGATATGAGCATTTGAAGTTTAGCATGCCCATATCTCCTGTAACTCGCTGTAACTCGCATCGCAAGAAACACCTTTACAATGCTGCAACTTTGACCCCTCTACGGCCTCTATTTACGGAGATATGAGCATTTGAAGTTTTTGAAGTTTGTTTTCAATGTAAAATTTGAAACTCGTATCGCACAAAGACAATTTAGGTATCAAATTAAAGGTTGAAAAAGCACCTTTACAATGCTGCAACTCTGACCCCTCTACGGCCTCTATTTACGGAGATATGAGCATTTGAAGTTTAGCATGCCCATATCTCCTGTAACTCGCTGTAACTCGCATCGCAAGAAACACCTTTACAATGCTGCAACTTTGACCCCTCTACGGCCTCTATTTACGAAGATATGAGCATTTGAAGTTTTTGAAGTTTGTTTTCAATGTAAAATTTGAAACTCGTATCGCACAAGGACAATTTAGGTATCAAATTAAAGGTTGAAAAAGCACCTTTACAATGCTGCAACTTTGACCCCTCTACGGCCTCTATTTACGGAGATATGAGCATTTGAAGTTTTTGAAGTTTGAGCACCTTTGCAATGCTGCAACTTTGACCCCTCTACGGCCTCTATTTACGGAGATATGAGCATTTGAAGTTTTTGAAGTTTGTTTTCAATGTAAAATTTGAAACTCGTATCGCACAAGGACAATTTAGGTATCAAATTAAAGGTTGAAAAAGCACCTTTACAATGCTGCAACTTTGACCCCTCTACGGCCTCTATTTACGGAGATATGAGCATTTGAAGTTTTTGAAGTTTGTTTTCAATGTAAAATTTGAAACTCGTATCGCACAAGGACAATTTAGGTATCAAATTAAAGGTTGAAAAAGCACCTTTACAATGCTGCAACTCCGACCCCTCTACGGCCTCTATTTACGGAGATATGAGCATTTGAAGTTTAGCATGCCCATATCTCCTGTAACTCGCTGTAACTCGCATCGCAAGAAACACCTTTACAATGCTGCAACTTTGACCCCTTTGACGTCCTCTATTTACGGAGATATGAGCATTTGAAGTTTTTGAAGTTTGTTTTCAATGTAAAATTTGAAACTCGTATCGCACAAGGACAATTTAGGTATCAAATTAAAGGTTGAAAAAGCACCTTTACAATGCTGCAACTTTGACCCCTCTACGGCCTCTATTTACGGAGATATGAGCATTTGAAGTTTTTGAAGTTTGTTTTCAATGTAAAATTTGAAACTCGTATTGCACAAGGACAATTTAGGTATCAAATTAAAGGTTGAAAAAGCACCTTTACAATGCTGCAACTTTGACCCCTTTACGGCCTCTATTTACGGAGATATGAGCATTTGAAGTTTTTGAAGTTTGTTTTCAATGTAAAATTTGAAACTCGTATCGCACAAGGACAATTTAGGTATCAAATTAAAGGTTGAAAAAGCACCTTTACAATGCTGCAACTTTGACCCCTCTACGGCCTCTATTTACGGAGATATGAGCATTTGAAGTTTTTGAAGTTTGTTTTCAATGTAAAATTTGAAACTCGTATCGCACAAGGACAATTTAGGTATCAAATTAAAGGTTGAAAAAGCACCTTTACAATGCTGCAACTCTGACCCCTCTACGGCCTCTATTTACGGAGATATGAGCATTTGAAGTTTAGCATGCCCATATCTCCTGTAACTCGCTGTAACTCGCATCGCAAGAAACACCTTTACAATGCTGCAACTTTGACCCCTCTACGGCCTCTATTTACGGAGATATGAGCATTTGAATTTTTTGAAGTTTGTTTTCAATGTAAAATTTGAAACTCGTATCGCACAAGGACAATTTAGGTATCAAATTAAAGGTTGAAAAAGCACCTTTACAATGCTGCAACTTTGACCCCTCTACGGCCTCTATTTACGGAGATATGAGCATTTGAAGTTTTTGAAGTTTGTTTTCAATGTAAAATTTGAAACTCGTATCGCACAAGGACAATTTAGGTATCAAATTAAAGGTTGAAAAAGCACCTTTACAATGCTGCAACTCTGACCCCTCTACGGCCTCTATTTACGGAGATATGAGCATTTGAAGTTTAGCATGCCCATATCTCCTGTAACTCGCTGTAACTCGCATCGCAAGAAACACCTTTACAATGCTGCAACTTTGACCCCTTTGACGTCCTCTATTTACGGAGATATGAGCATTTGAAGTTTTTGAAGTTTGTTTTCAATGTAAAATTTGAAACTCGTATCGCACAAGGACAATTTAGGTATCAAATTAAACGTTGAAAAAGCACCTTTACAATGCTGCAACTCTGACCCCTCTACGGCCTCTATTTACGGAGATATGAGCATTTGAAGTTTAGCATGCCCATATCTCCTGTAACTCGCTGCAACTCGCATCGCAAGAAACACCTTTACAATGCTGCAACTTTGACCCCTTTGACGTCCTCTATTTACGGAGATATGAGCATTTGAAGTTTTTGAAGTTTGTTTTCAATGTAAAATTTGAAACTCGTATCGCACAAGGACAATTTAGGTATCAAATTAAAGGTTGAAAAAGCACCTTTACAATGCTGCAACTTTGACCCCTCTACGGCCTCTATTTACGGAGATATGAGCATTTGAAGTTTGTTTTCAATGTAAAATTTGAAACTCGTATCGCACAAGGACAATTTAGGTATCAAATTAAAGGTTGAAAAAGCACCTTTACAATGCTGCAACTCTGACCCCTCTACGGCCTCTATTTACGGAGATATGAGCATTTGAAGTTTAGCATGCCCATATCTCCTGTAACTCGCTGTAACTCGCATCGCAAGAAACACCTTTACAATGCTGCAACTTTGACCCCTTTGACGTCCTCTATTTACGGAGATATGAGCATTTGAAGTTTTTGAAGTTTGTTTTCAATGTAAAATTTGAAACTCGTATCGCACAAGGACAATTTAGGTATCAAATTAAAGGTTGAAAAAGCACCTTTACAATGCTGCAACTTTGACCCCTCTACGGCCTCTATTTACGGAGATATGAGCATTTGAAGTTTTTGAAGTTTGTTTTCAATGTAAAATTTGAAACTCGTATCGCACAAGGACAATTTAGGTATCAAATTAAAGGTTGAAAAAGCACCTTTACAATGCTGCAACTTTGACCCCTCTACGGCCTCTATTTACGGAGATATGAGCATTTGAAGTTTTTGAAGTTTGTTTTCAATGTAAAATTTGAAACTCGTATCGCACAAGGACAATTTAGGTATCAAATTAAAGGTTGAAAAAGCACCTTTACAATGCTGCAACTCTGACCCCTCTACGGCCTCTATTTACGGAGATATGAGCATTTGAAGTTTAGCATGCCCATATCTCCTGTAACTCGCTGTAACTCGCATCGCAAGAAACACCTTTACAATGCTGCAACTTTGACCCCTTTGACGTCCTCTATTTACGGAGATATGAGCATTTGAAGTTTTTGAAGTTTGTTTTCAATGTAAAATTTGAAACTCGTATCGCACAAGGACAATTTAGGTATCAAATTAAAGGTTGAAAAAGCACCTTTACAATGCTGCAACTTTGACCCCTCTACGGCCTCTATTTACGGAGATATGAGCATTTGAAGTTTTTGAAGTTTGTTTTCAATGTAAAATTTGAAACTCGTATCGCACAAGGACAATTTAGGTATCAAATTAAAGGTTGAAAAAGCACCTTTACAATGCTGCAACTCTGACCCCTCTACGGCCTCTATTTACGGAGATATGAGCATTTCAAGTTTAGCATGCCCATATCTCCTGTAACTCGCTGTAACTCGCATCGCAAGAAACACCTTTACAATGCTGCAACTTTGACCCCTTTGACGTCCTCTATTTACGGAGATATGAGCATTTGAAGTTTTTGAAGTTTGTTTTCAATGTAAAATTTGAAACTCGTATCGCACAAGGACAATTTAGGTATCAAATTAAAGGTTGAAAAAGCACCTTTACAATGCTGCAACTTTGACCCCTCTACGGCCTCTATTTACGGAGATATGAGCATTTGAAGTTTTTGAAGTTTGTTTTCAATGTAAAATTTGAAACTCGTATCGCACAAGGACAATTTAGGTATCAAATTAAAGGTTGAAAAAGCACCTTTACAATGCTGCAACTCTGACCCCTCTACGGCCTCTATTTACGGAGATATGAGCATTTCAAGTTTAGCATGCCCATATCTCCTGTAACTCGCTGTAACTCGCATCGCAAGAAACACCTTTACAATGCTGCAACTTTGACCCCTTTGACGTCCTCTATTTACGGAGATATGAGCATTTGAAGTTTTTGAAGTTTGTTTTCAATGTAAAATTTGAAACTCGTATCGCACAAGGACAATTTAGGTATCAAATTAAAGGTTGAAAAAGCACCTTTACAATGCTGCAACTCTGACCCCTCTACGGCCTCTATTTACGGAGATATGAGCATTTGAAGTTTAGCATGCCCATATCTCCTGTAACTCGCTGTAACTCGCATCGCAAGAAACACCTTTACAATGCTGCAACTTTGACCCCTTTGACGTCCTCTATTTACGGAGATATGAGCATTTGAAGTTTTTGAAGTTTGTTTTCAATGTAAAATTTAAAACTCGTATCGCACAAGGACAATTTAGGTATCAAATTAAAGGTTGAAAAAGCACCTTTACAATGCTGCAACTTTGACCCCTCTACGGCCTCTATTTTCGGAGATATGAGCATTTGAAGTTTTTGAAGTTTGTTTTCAATGTAAAATTTGAAACTCGTATCGCACAAGGACAATTTAGGTATCAAATTAAAGGTTGAAAAAGCACCTTTACAATGCTGCAACTTTGACCCCTCTACGGCCTCTATTTACGGAGATATGAGCATTTGAAGTTTTTGAAGTTTGTTTTCAATGTAAAATTTGAAACTCGTATCGCACAAGGACAATTTAGGTATCAAATTAAAGGTTGAAAAAGCACCTTTACAATGCTGCAACTCTGACCCCTCTACGGCCTCTATTTACGGAGATATGAGCATTTCAAGTTTAGCATGCCCATATCTCCTGTAACTCGCTGTAACTCGCATCGCAAGAAACACCTTTACAATGCTGCAACTTTGACCCCTTTGACGTCCTCTATTTACGGAGATATGAGCATTTGAAGTTTTTGAAGTTTGTTTTCAATGTAAAATTTGAAACTCGTATCGCACAAGGACAATTTAGGTATCAAATTAAAGGTTGAAAAAGCACCTTTACAATGCTGCAACTTTGACCCCTCTACGGCCTCTATTTACGGAGATATGAGCATTTGAAGTTTTTGAAGTTTGTTTTCAATGTAAAATTTGAAACTCGTATCGCACAAGGACAATTTAGGTATCAAATTAAAGGTTGAAAAAGCACCTTTACAATGCTGCAACTCTGACCCCTCTACGGCCTCTATTTACGGAGATATGAGCATTTCAAGTTTAGCATGCCCATATCTCCTGTAACTCGCTGTAACTCGCATCGCAAGAAACACCTTTACAATGCTGCAACTTTGACCCCTTTGACGTCCTCTATTTACGGAGATATGAGCATTTGAAGTTTTTGAAGTTTGTTTTCAATGTAAAATTTGAAACTCGTATCGCACAAGGACAATTTAGGTATCAAATTAAAGGTTGAAAAAGCACCTTTACAATGCTGCAACTTTGACCCCTCTACGGCCTCTATTTACGGAGATATGAGCATTTGAAGTTTTTGAAGTTTGTTTTCAATGTAAAATTTGAAACTCGTATCGCACAAGGACAATTTAGGTATCAAATTAAAGGTTGAAAAAGCACCTTTACAATGCTGCAACTTTGACCCCTCTACGGCCTCTATTTACGGAGATATGAGCATTTGAAGTTTAACATGCCCATATCTCCTGTAACTCGCTGTAACTCGCATCGCAAGAAACACCTTTACAATGCTGCAACTTTGACCCCTTTGACGTCCTCTATTTACGGAGATATGAGCATTTGAAGTTTTTGAAGTTTGTTTTCAATGTAAAATTTGAAACTCGTATCGCACAAGGACAATTTAGGTATCAAATTAAAGGTTGAAAAAGCACCTTTACAATGCTGCAACTCTGACCCCTCTACGGCCTCTATTTACGGAGATATGAGCATTTGAAGTTTAGCATGCCCATATCTCCTGTAACTCGCTGTAACTCGCATCGCAAGAAACACCTTTACAATGCTGCAACTTTGACCCCTTTGACGTCCTCTATTTACGGAGATATGAGCATTTGAAGTTTTTGAAGTTTGTTTTCAATGTAAAATTTGAAACTCGTATCGCACAAGGACAATTTAGGTATCAAATTAAAGGTTGAAAAAGCACCTTTACAATGCTGCAACTTTGACCCCTCTACGGCCTCTATTTACGGAGATATGAGCATTTGAAGTTTTTGAAGTTTGTTTTCAATGTAAAATTTGAAACTCGTATCGCACAAGGACAATTTAGGTATCAAATTAAAGGTTGAAAAAGCACCTTTACAATGCTGCAACTTTGACCCCTCTACGGCCTCTATTTACGGAGATATGAGCATTTGAAGTTTTTGAAGTTTGTTTTCAATGTAAAATTTGAAACTCGTATCGCACAAGGACAATTTAGGTATCAAATTAAAGGTTGAAAAAGCACCTTTACAATGCTGCAACTTTGACCCCTCTACGGCCTCTATTTACGGAGATATGAGCATTTGAAGTTTTTGAAGTTTGTTTTCAATGTAAAATTTGAAACTCGTATCGCACAAGGACAATTTAGGTATCAAATTAAAGGTTGAAAAAGCACCTTTACAATGCTGCAACTCTGACCCCTCTACGGCCTCTATTTACGGAGATATGAGCATTTGAAGTTTAGCATGCCCATATCTCCTGTAACTCGCTGTAACTCGCATCGCAAGAAACACCTTTACAATGCTGCAACTTTGACCCCTTTGACGTCCTCTATTTACGGAGATATGAGCATTTGAAGTTTTTGAAGTTTGTTTTCAATGTAAAATTTGAAACTCGTATTGCACAAGGACAATTTAGGTATCAAATTAAAGGTTGAAAAAGCACCTTTACAATGCTGCAACTTTGACCCCTCTACGGCCTCTATTTACGGAGATATGAGCATTTGAAGTTTTTGAAGTTTGTTTTCAATGTAAAATTGAAACTCGTATCGCACAAGGACAATTTAGGTATCAATTAAAGGTTGAAAAAGCACCTTTACAATGCTGCAACTCTGACCCCTCTACGGCCTCTATTTACGGAGATATGAGCATTTGAAGTTTAGGCATGCCCATATCTCCTGTAACTCGCTGTAACTCGCATCGCAAGAAACACCTTTACAATGCTGCAACTTTGACCCCTTTGACGTCCTCTATTTACGGAGATATGAGCATTTGAAGTTTTTGAAGTTTGTTTTCAATGTAAAATTTGAAACTCGTATCGCACAAGGACAATTTAGGTATCAAATTAAAGGTTGAAAAAGCTCCTTTACAATGCTGCAACTCTGACCCCTCTACGGCCTCTATTTACGGAGATATGAGCATTTGAAGTTTAGCATGCCCATATCTCCTGTAACTCGCTGTAACTCGCATCGCAAGAAACACCTTTACAATGCTGCAACTTTGACCCCTTTGACGTCCTCTATTTACGGAGATATGAGCATTTGAAGTTTTTGAAGTTTGTTTTCAATGTAAAATTTGAAACTCGTATCGCACAAGGACAATTTAGGTATCAATTAAAGGTTGAAAAAGCACCTTTACAATGCTGCAACTTTGACCCCTCTACGGCCTCTATTTACGGAGATATGAGCATTTGAAGTTTTTGAAGTTTGTTTTCAATGTAAAATTTGAAACTCGTATCGCACAAGGACAATTTAGGTATCAAATTAAAGGTTGAAAAAGCACCTTTACAATGCTGCAACTCTGACCCCTCTACGGCCTCTATTTACGGAGATATGAGCATTTGAAGTTTAGCATGCCCATATCTCCTGTAACTCGCTGTAACTCGCATCGCAAGAAACACCTTTACAATGCTGCAACTTTGACCCCTTTGACGTCCTCTATTTACGGAGATATGAGCATTTGAAGTTTTTGAAGTTTGTTTTCAATGTAAAATTTGAAACTCGTATTGCACAAGGACAATTTAGGTATCAAATTAAAGGTTGAAAAAGCACCTTTACAATGCTGCAACTTTGACCCCTCTACGGCCTCTATTTACGGAGATATGAGCATTTGAAGTTTTTGAAGTTTGTTTTCAATGTAAAATTTGAAACTCGTATCGCACAAGGACAATTTAGGTATCAAATTAAAGGTTGAAAAAGCACCTTTACAATGCTGCAACTCTGACCCCTCTACGGCCTCTATTTACGGAGATATGAGCATTTGAAGTTTAGCATGCCCATATCTCCTGTAACTCGCTGTAACTCGCATCGCAAGAAACACCTTTACAATGCTGCAACTTTGACCCCTTTGACGTCCTCTATTTACGGAGATATGAGCATTTGAAGTTTTGAAGTTTGTTTTCAATGTAAAATTTGAAACTCGTATCGCACAAGGACAATTTAGGTATCAAATTAAAGGTTGAAAAAGCTCCTTTGACAATGCTGCAACTCTGACCCCTCTACGGCCTCTATTTACGGAGATATGAGCATTTGAAGTTTAGCATGCCCATATCTCCTGTAACTCGCTGTAACTCGCATCGCAAGAAACACCTTTACAATGCTGCAACTTTGACCCCTTTGACGTCCTCTATTTACGGAGATATGAGCATTTGAAGTTTTTGAAGTTTGTTTTCAATGTAAAATTTGAAACTCGTATTGCACAAGGACAATTTAGGTATCAAATTAAAGGTTGAAAAAGCACCTTTACAATGCTGCAACTTTGACTCCTCTTCGGCCTCTATTTACGGAGATATGAGCATTTGAAGTTTTTGAAGTTTGTTTTCAATGTAAAATTTGAAACTCGTATCGCACAAGGACAATTTAGGTATCAAATTAAAGGTTGAAAAAGCACCTTTACAATGCTGCAACTTTGACCCCTCTACGGCCTCTATTTACGGAGATATGAGCATTTGAAGTTTTTGAAGTTTGTTTTCAATGTAAAATTTGAAACTCGTATCGCACAAGGACAATTTAGGTATCAAATTAAAGGTTGAAAAAGCACCTTTACAATGCTGCAACTTTGACCCCTCTACGGCCTCTATTTACGGAGATATGAGCATTTGAAGTTTTTGAAGTTTGTTTTCAATGTAAAATTTGAAACTCGTATCGCACAAGGACAATTTAGGTATCAAATTAAAGGTTGAAAAAGCACCTTTACAATGCTGCAACTCTGACCCCTCTACGGCCTCTATTTACGGAGATATGAGCATTTGAAGTTTAGCATGCCCATATCTCCTGTAACTCGCTGTAACGCGCATCGCAAGAAACACCTTTACAATGCTGCAACTTTGACCCCTTTGACGTCCTCTATTTACGGAGATATGAGCATTTGAAGTTTTTGAAGTTTGTTTTCAATGTAAAATTTGAAACTCGTATTGCACAAGGACAATTTAGGTATCAAATTAAAGGTTGAAAAAGCACCTTTACAATGCTGCAACTTTGACCCCTCTACGGCCTCTATTTACGGAGATATGAGCATTTGAAGTTTTTGAAGTTTGTTTTCAATGTAAAATTTGAAACTCGTATCGCACAAGGACAATTTAGGTATCAAATTAAAGGTTGAAAAAGCACCTTTACAATGCTGCAACTTTGACCCCTCTACGGCCTCTATTTACGGAGATATGAGCATTTGAAGTTTTTGAAGTTTGTTTTCAATGTAAAATTTGAAACTCGTATCGCACAAGGACAATTTAGGTATCAAATTAAAGGTTGAAAAAGCACCTTTACAATGCTGCAACTCTGACCCCTCTACGGCCTCTATTTACGGAGATATGAGCATTTGAAGTTTAGCATGCCCATATCTCCTGTAACTCGCTGTAACTCGCATCGCAAGAAACACCTTTACAATGCTGCAACTTTGACCCCTTTGACGGTCCTATTTACGGAGATATGAGCATTTGAAGTTTTTGAAGTTTGTTTTCAATGTAAAATTTGAAACTCGTATTGCACAAGGACAATTTAGGTATCAAATTAAAGGTTGAAAAAGCACCTTTACAATGCTGCAACTTTGACCCCTCTACGGCCTCTATTTACGGAGATATGAGCATTTGAAGTTTTTGAAGTTTGTTTTCAATGTAAAATTTGAAACTCGTATCGCACAAGGACAATTTAGGTATCAAATTAAAGGTTGAAAAAGCACCTTTACAATGCTGCAACTCTGACCCCTCTACGGCCTCTATTTACGGAGATATGAGCATTTGAAGTTTTTGAAGTTTGTTTTCAATGTAAAATTTGAAACTCGTATCGCACAAGGACAATTTAGGTATCAAATTAAAGGTTGAAAAAGCACCTTTACAATGCTGCAACTCTGACCCCTCTACGGCCTCTATTTACGGAGATATGAGCATTTGAAGTTTAGCATGCCCATATCTCCTGTAACTCGCTGTAACTCGCATCGCAAGAAACACCTTTACAATGCTGCAACTTTGACCCCTCTACGGCCTCTATTTACGGAGATATGAGCATTTGAAGTTTTTGAAGTTTGTTTTCAATGTAAAATTTGAAACTCGTATCGCACAAGGACAATTTAGGTATCAAATTAAAGGTTGAAAAAGCACCTTTACAATGCTGCAACTCTGACCCCTCTACGGCCTCTATTTACGGAGATATGAGCATTTGAAGTTTAGCATGCCCATATCTCCTGTAACTCGCTGTAACTCGCATCGCAAGAAACACCTTTACAATGCTGCAACTTTGACCGCTTTGACGTCCTCTATTTACGGAGATATGAGCATTTGAAGTTTTTGAAGTTTGTTTTCAATGTAAAATTTGAAACTCGTATCGCACAAGGACAATTTAGGTATCAAATTAAAGGTTGAAAAAGCACCTTTACAATGCTGCAACTTTGACCCCTCTACGGCCTCTATTTACGGAGATATGAGCATTTGAAGTTTTTGAAGTTTGTTTTCAATGTAAAATTTGAAACTCGTATCGCACAAGGACAATTTAGGTATCAAATTAAAGGTTGAAAAAGCACCTTTACAATGCTGCAACTCTGACCCCTCTACGGCCTCTATTTACGGAGATATGAGCATTTGAAGTTTTTGAAGTTTGTTTTCAATGTAAAATTTGAAACTCGTATCGCACAAGGACAATTTAGGTATCAAATTAAAGGTTGAAAAAGCACCTTTACAATGCTGCAACTCTGACCCCTCTACGGCCTCTATTTACGGAGATATGAGCATTTGAAGTTTAGCATGCCCATATCTCCTGTAACTCGCTGTAACTCGCATCGCAAGAAACACCTTTACAATGCTGCAACTTTGACCGCTTTGACGTCCTCTATTTACGGAGATATGAGCATTTGAAGTTTTTGAAGTTTGTTTTCAATGTAAAATTTGAAACTCGTATCGCACAAGGACAATTTAGGTATCAAATTAAAGGTTGAAAAAGCACCTTTACAATGCTGCAACTTTGACCCCTCTACGGCCTCTATTTACGGAGATATGAGCATTTGAAGTTTTTGAAGTTTGTTTTCAATGTAAAATTTGAAACTCGTATCGCACAAGGACAATTTAGGTATCAAATTAAAGGTTGAAAAAGCACCTTTACAATGCTGCAACTCTGACCCCTCTACGGCCTCTATTTACGGAGATATGAGCATTTGAAGTTTTTGAAGTTTGTTTTCAATGTAAAATTTGAAACTCGTATCGCACAAGGACAATTTAGGTATCAAATTAAAGGTTGAAAAAGCACCTTTACAATGCTGCAACTTTGACCCCTCTACGGCCTCTATTTACGGAGATATGAGCATTTGAAGTTTTTGAAGTTTGTTTTCAATGTAAAATTTGAAACTCGTATCGCACAAGGACAATTTAGGTATCAAATTAAAGGTTGAAAAAGCACCTTTACAATGCTGCAACTCTGACCCCTCTACGGCCTCTATTTACGGAGATATGAGCATTTGAAGTTTAGCATGCCCATATCTCCTGTAACTCGCTATAACTCGCATCGCAAGAAACACCTTTACAATGCTGCAACTTTGACCCCTTTGACGTCCTCTATTTACGGAGATATGAGCATTTGAAGTTTTTGAAGTTTGTTTTCAATGTAAAATTTGAAACTCGTATCGCACAAGGACAATTTAGGTATCAAATTAAAGGTTGAAAAAGCACCTTTACAATGCTGCAACTTTGACCCCTCTACGGCCTCTATTTACGGAGATATGAGCATTTGAAGTTTTTGAAGTTTGTTTTCAATGTAAAATTTGAAACTCGTATCGCACAAGGACAATTTAGGTATCAAATTAAAGGTTGAAAAAGCACCTTTACAATGCTGCAACTCTGACCCCTCTACGGCCTCTATTTACGGAGATATGAGCATTTGAAGTTTAGCATGCCCATATCTCCTGTAACTCGCTGTAACTCGCATCGCAAGAAACACCTTTACAATGCTGCAACTTTGACCCCTCTACGGCCTCTATTTACGGAGATATGAGCATTTGAAGTTTTTGAAGTTTGTTTTCAATGTAAAATTTGAAACTCGTATCGCACAAGGACAATTTAGGTATCAAATTAAAGGTTGAAAAAGCACCTTTACAATGCTGCAACTTTGACCCCTCTACGGCCTCTATTTACGGAGATATGAGCATTTGAAGTTTTTGAAGTTTGTTTTCAATGTAAAATTTGAAACTCGTATCGCACAAGGACAATTTAGGTATCAAATTAAAGGTTGAAAAAGCACAAGAAACACCTTTACAATGCTGCAACCCCTTTGACCCCTTTGACGTCCTCTATTTACGGAGATATGAGCATTTGAAGTTTTTGAAGTTTGTTTTCAATGTAAAATTTGAAACTCGTATCGCACAAGGACAATTTAGGTATCAAATTAAAGGTTGAAAAAGCACCTTTACAATGCTGCAACTTTGACCCCTCTACGGCCTCTATTTACGGAGATATGAGCATTTGAAGTTTTTGAAGTTTGTTTTCAATGTAAAATTTGAAACTCGTATCGCACAAGGACAATTTAGGTATCAAATTAAAGGTTGAAAAAGCACCTTTACAATGCTGCAACTTTGACCCCTCTACGGCCTCTATTTACGGAGATATGAGCATTTGAAGTTTTTGAAGTTTGTTTTCAATGTAAAATTTGAAACTCGTATCGCACAAGGACAATTTAGGTATCAAATTAAAGGTTGAAAAAGCACCTTTACAATGCTGCAACTCTGACCCCTCTACGGCCTCTATTTACGGAGATATGAGCATTTGAAGTTTAGCATGCCCATATCTCCTGTAACTCGCTGTAACGCGCATCGCAAGAAACACCTTTACAATGCTGCAACTTTGACCCCTTTGACGTCCTCTATTTACGGAGATATGAGCATTTGAAGTTTTTGAAGTTTGTTTTCAATGTAAAATTTGAAACTCGTATCGCACAAGGACAATTTAGGTATCAAATTAAAGGTTGAAAAAGCACCTTTACAATGCTGCAACTCTGACCCCTCTACGGCCTCTATTTACGGAGATATGAGCATTTGAAGTTTAGCATGCCCATATCTCCTGTAACTCGCTGTAACTCGCATCGCAAGAAACACCTTTACAATGCTGCAACTTTGACCCCTCTACGGCCTCTATTTACGGAGATATGAGCATTTGAAGTTTAGCATGCCCATATCTCCTGTAACTCGCTGTAACTCGCATCGCAAGAAACACCTTTACAATGCTGCAACTTTGACCCCTCTACGGCCTCTATTTACGGAGATATGAGCATTTGAAGTTTTTGAAGTTTGTTTTCAATGTAAAATTTGAAACTCGTATCGCACAAGGACAATTTAGGTATCAAATTAAAGGTTGAAAAAGCACCTTTACAATGCTGCAACTTTGACCCCTCTACGGCCTCTATTTACGGAGATATGAGCATTTGAAGTTTTTGAAGTTTGTTTTCAATGTAAAATTTGAAACTCGTATCGCACAAGGACAATTTAGGTATCAAATTAAAGGTTGAAAAAGCACCTTTACAATGCTGCAACTCTGACCCCTCTACGGCCTCTATTTACGGAGATATGAGCATTTGAAGTTTAGCATGCCCATATCTCCTGTAACTCGCTGTAACGCGCATCGCAAGAAACACCTTTACAATGCTGCAACTTTGACCCCTTTGACGTCCTCTATTTACGGAGATATGAGCATTTGAAGTTTTTGAAGTTTGTTTTCAATGTAAAATTTGAAACTCGTATCGCACAAGGACAATTTAGGTATCAAATTAAAGGTTGAAAAAGCACCTTTACAATGCTGCAACTCTGACCCCTCTACGGCCTCTATTTACGGAGATATGAGCATTTGAAGTTTAGCATGCCCATATCTCCTGTAACTCGCTGTAACTCGCATCGCAAGAAACACCTTTACAATGCTGCAACTTTGACCCCTCTACGGCCTCTATTTACGGAGATATGAGCATTTGAAGTTTAGCATGCCCATATCTCCTGTAACTCGCTGTAACTCGCATCGCAAGAAACACCTTTACAATGCTGCAACTTTGACCCCTCTACGGCCTCTATTTACGGAGATATGAGCATTTGAAGTTTTTGAAGTTTGTTTTCAATGTAAAATTTGAAACTCGTATCGCACAAGGACAATTTAGGTATCAAATTAAAGGTTGAAAAAGCACCTTTACAATGCTGCAACTTTGACCCCTCTACGGCCTCTATTTACGGAGATATGAGCATTTGAAGTTTTTGAAGTTTGTTTTCAATGTAAAATTTGAAACTCGTATCGCACAAGGACAATTTAGGTATCAAATTAAAGGTTGAAAAAGCACCTTTACAATGCTGCAACTTTGACCCCTCTACGGCCTCTATTTACGGAGATATGAGCATTTGAAGTTTTTGAAGTTTGTTTTCAATGTAAAATTTGAAACTCGTATCGCACAAGGACAATTTAGGTATCAAATTAAAGGTTGAAAAAGCACCTTTACAATGCTGCAACTCTGACCCCTCTACGGCCTCTATTTACGGAGATATGAGCATTTGAAGTTTAGCATGCCCATATCTCCTGTAACTCGCTGTAACGCGCATCGCAAGAAACACCTTTACAATGCTGCAACTTTGACCCCTTTGACGTCCTCTATTTACGGAGATATGAGCATTTGAAGTTTTTGAAGTTTGTTTTCAATGTAAAATTTGAAACTCGTATCGCACAAGGACAATTTAGGTATCAAATTAAAGGTTGAAAAAGCACCTTTACAATGCTGCAACTCTGACCCCTCTACGGCCTCTATTTACGGAGATATGAGCATTTGAAGTTTAGCATGCCCATATCTCCTGTAACTCGCTGTAACTCGCATCGCAAGAAACACCTTTACAATGCTGCAACTTTGACCCCTCTACGGCCTCTATTTACGGAGATATGAGCATTTGAAGTTTAGCATGCCCATATCTCCTGTAACTCGCTGTAACTCGCATCGCAAGAAACACCTTTACAATGCTGCAACTTTGACCCCTCTACGGCCTCTATTTACGGAGATATGAGCATTTGAAGTTTTTGAAGTTTGTTTTCAATGTAAAATTTGAAACTCGTATCGCACAAGGACAATTTAGGTATCAAATTAAAGGTTGAAAAAGCACCTTTACAATGCTGCAACTTTGACCCCTCTACGGCCTCTATTTACGGAGATATGAGCATTTGAAGTTTTTGAAGTTTGTTTTCAATGTAAAATTTGAAACTCGTATCGCACAAGGACAATTTAGGTATCAAATTAAAGGTTGAAAAAGCACCTTTACAATGCTGCAACTCTGACCCCTCTACGGCCTCTATTTACGGAGATATGAGCATTTGAAGTTTAGCATGCCCATATCTCCTGTAACTCGCTGTAACGCGCATCGCAAGAAACACCTTTACAATGCTGCAACTTTGACCCCTTTGACGTCCTCTATTTACGGAGATATGAGCATTTGAAGTTTTTGAAGTTTGTTTTCAATGTAAAATTTGAAACTCGTATCGCACAAGGACAATTTAGGTATCAAATTAAAGGTTGAAAAAGCACCTTTACAATGCTGCAACTCTGACCCCTCTACGGCCTCTATTTACGGAGATATGAGCATTTGAAGTTTAGCATGCCCATATCTCCTGTAACTCGCTGTAACTCGCATCGCAAGAAACACCTTTACAATGCTGCAACTTTGACCCCTCTACGGCCTCTATTTACGGAGATATGAGCATTTGAAGTTTTTGAAGTTTGTTTTCAATGTAAAATTTGAAACTCGTATCGCACAAGGACAATTTAGGTATCAAATTAAAGGTTGAAAAAGCACCTTTACAATGCTGCAACTTTGACCCCTCTACGGCCTCTATTTACGGAGATATGAGCATTTGAAGTTTTTGAAGTTTGTTTTCAATGTAAAATTTGAAACTCGTATCGCACAAGGACAATTTAGGTATCACATTAAAGGTTGAAAAAGCACCTTTACAATGCTGCAACTCTGACCCCTCTACGGCCTCTATTTACGGAGATATGAGCATTTGAAGTTTAGCATGCCCATATCTCCTGTAACTCGCTGTAACTCGCATCGCAAGAAACACCTTTACAATGCTGCAACTTTGACCCCTTTGACGTCCTCTATTTACGGAGGTATGAGCATTTGAAGTTTTTGAAGTTTGTTTTCAATGTAAAATTTGAAACTCGTATCGCACAAGGACAATTTAGGTATCAAATTAAAGGTTGAAAAAGCACCTTTACAATGCTGCAACTTTGACCCCTCTACGGCCTCTATTTACGGAGATATGAGCATTTGAAGTTTTTGAAGTTTGTTTTCAATGTAAAATTTGAAACTCGTATCGCACAAGGACAATTTAGGTATCAAATTAAAGGTTGAAAAAGCACCTTTACAATGCTGCAACTCTGACCCCTCTACGGCCTCTATTTACGGAGATATGAGCATTTGAAGTTTAGCATGCCCATATCTCCTGTAACTCGCTGTAACGCGCATCGCAAGAAACACCTTTACAATGCTGCAACTTTGACCCCTTTGACGTCCTCTATTTACGGAGATATGAGCATTTGAAGTTTTTGAAGTTTGTTTTCAATGTAAAATTTGAAACTCGTATCGCACAAGGACAATTTAGGTATCAAATTAAAGGTTGAAAAATCACCTTTACAATGCTGCAACTTTGACCCCTCTACGGCCTCTATTTACGGAGATATGAGCATTTGAAATTTTTGAAGTTTGTTTTCAATGTAAAATTTGAAACTCGTATCGCACAAGGACAATTTAGGTATCAAATTAAAGGTTGAAAAAGCACCTTTACAATGCTGCAACTCTGACCCCTCTACGGCCTCTATTTACGGAGATATGAGCATTTGAAGTTTAGCATGCCCATATCTCCTGTAACTCGCTGTAACTCGCATCGCAAGAAACACCTTTACAATGCTGCAACTTTGACCCCTTTGACGTCCTCTATTTACGGAGATATGAGCATTTGAAGTTTTTGAAGTTTGTTTTCAATGTAAAATTTGAAACTCGTATCGCACAAGGACAATTTAGGTATCAAATTAAAGGTTGAAAAAGCACCTTTACAATGCTGCAACTTTGACCCCTGTACGGCCTCTATTTACGGAGATATGAGCATTTGAAGTTTAGCATGCCCATATCTCCTGTAACTCGCTGTAACTCGCATCGCAAGAAACACCTTTACAATGCTGCAACTTTGACCCCTTTGACGTCCTCTATTTACGGAGATATGAGCATTTGAAGTTTTTGAAGTTTGTTTTCAATGTAAAATTTGAAACTCGTATCGCACAAGGACAATTTAGGTATCAAATTAAAGGTTGAAAAAGCACCTTTACAATGCTGCAACTTTGACCCCTGTACGGCCTCTATTTACGGAGATATGAGCATTTGAAGTTTAGCATGCCCATATCTCCTGTAACTCGCTATAACTCGCATCGCAAGAAACACCTTTACAATGCTGCAACTTTGACCCCTCTACGGCCTCTATTTACGGAGATATGAGCATTTGAAGTTTTTGAAGTTTGTTTTCAATGTAAAATTTGAAACTCGTATCGCACAAGGACAATTTAGGTATCAAATTAAAGGTTGAAAAAGCACCTTTACAATGCTGCAACTTTGACCCCTCTACGGCCTCTATTTACGGAGATATGAGCATTTGAAGTTTTTGAAGTTTGTTTTCAATGTAAAATTTGAAACTCGTATCGCACAAGGACAATTTAGGTATCAAATTAAAGGTTGAAAAAGCACCTTTACAATGCTGCAACTTTGACCCCTCTACGGCCTCTATTTACGGAGATATGAGCATTTGAAGTTTTTGAAGTTTGTTTTCAATGTAAAATTTGAAACTCGTATCGCACAAGGACAATTTAGGTATCAAATTAAAGGTTGAAAAAGCACCTTTACAATGCTGCAACTTTGACCCCTCTACGGCCTCTATTTACGGAGATATGAGCATTTGAAGTTTTTGAAGTTTGTTTTCAATGTAAAATTTGAAACTCGTATCGCACAAGGACAATTTAGGTATCAAATTAAAGGTTGAAAAAGCACCTTTACAATGCTGCAACTTTGACCCCTCTACGGCCTCTATTTACGGAGATATGAGCATTTGAAGTTTAGCATGCCCATATCTCCTGTAACTCGCTGTAACTCGCATCGCAAGAAACACCTTTACAATGCTGCAACTTTGACCCCTTTGACGTCCTCTATTTACGGAGATATGTATGAAACTCGTATTGCACAAGGACAATTTAGGTATCAAATTAAAGGTTGAAAAAGCACCTTTACAATGCTGCAACTTTGACCCCTCTACGGCCTCTATTTACGGAGATATGAGCATTTGAAGTTTAGCATGCCCATATCTCCTGTAACTCGCTATAACTCGCATCGCAAGAAACACCTTTACAATGCTGCAACTTTGACCCCTCTACGGCCTCTATTTACGGAGATATGAGCATTTGAAGTTTTTGAAGTTTGTTTTCAATGTAAAATTTGAAACTCGTATCGCACAAGGACAATTTAGGTATCAAATTAAAGGTTGAAAAAGCACCTTTACAATGCTGCAACTTTGACCCCTGTACGGCCTCTATTTACGGAGATATGAGCATTTGAAGTTTAGCATGCCCATATCTCCTGTAACTCGCTGTAACTCGCATCGCAAGAAACACCTTTACAATGCTGCAACTTTGATCCCTTTGACGTCCTCTATTTACGGAGATATGAGCATTTGAAGTTTTTGAAGTTTGTTTTCAATGTAAAATTTGAAACTCGTATCGCACAAGGACAATTTAGGTATCAAATTAAAGGTTGAAAAAGCACCTTTACAATGCTGCAACTTTGACCCCTGTACGGCCTCTATTTACGGAGATATGAGCATTTGAAGTTTAGCATGCCCATATCTCCTGTAACTCGCTATAACTCGCATCGCAAGAAACACCTTTACAATGCTGCAACTTTGACCCCTCTACGGCCTCTATTTGCGGAGATATGAGCATTTGAAGTTTTTGAAGTTTGTTTTCAATGTAAAATTTGAAACTCGTATCGCACAAGGACAATTTAGGTATCAAATTAAAGGTTGAAAAAGCACCTTTACAATGCTGCAACTTTGACCCCTCTACGGCCTCTATTTACGGAGATATGAGCATTTGAAGTTTTTGAAGTTTGTTTTCAATGTAAAATTTGAAACTCGTATCGCACAAGGACAATTTAGGTATCAAATTAAAGGTTGAAAAAGCACCTTTACAATGCTGCAACTTTGACCCCTCTACGGCCTCTATTTACGGAGATATGAGCATTTGAAGTTTTTGAAGTTTGTTTTCAATGTAAAATTTGAAACTCGTATCGCACAAGGACAATTTAGGTATCAAATTAAAGGTTGAAAAAGCACCTTTACAATACTGCAACTTTGACCCCTCTACGGCCTCTATTTACGGAGATATGAGCATTTGAAGTTTTTGAAGTTTGTTTTCAATGTAAAATTTGAAACTCGTATCGCACAAGGACAATTTAGGTATCAAATTAAAGGTTGAAAAAGCACCTTTACAATGCTGCAACTTTGACCCCTCTACGGCCTCTATTTACGGAGATATGAGCATTTGAAGTTTTTGAAGTTTGTTTTCAATGTAAAATTTGAAACTCGTATCGCACAAGGACAATTTAGGTATCAAATTAAAGGTTGAAAAAGCACCTTTACAATGCTGCAACTTTGACCCCTCTACGGCCTCTATTTACGGAGATATGAGCATTTGAAGTTTTTGAAGTTTGTTTTCAATGTAAAATTTGAAACTCGTATCGCACAAGGACAATTTAGGTATCAAATTAAAGGTTGAAAAAGCACCTTTACAATGCTGCAACTTTGACCCCTCTACGGCCTCTATTTACGGAGATATGAGCATTTGAAGTTTTTGAAGTTTGTTTTCAATGTAAAATTTGAAACTCGTATCGCACAAGGACAATTTAGGTATCAAATTAAAGGTTGAAAAAGCACCTTTACAATGCTGCAACTTTGACCCCTCTACGGCCTCTATTTACGGAGATATGAGCATTTGAAGTTTTTGAAGTTTGTTTTCAATGTAAAATTTGAAACTCGTATCGCACAAGGACAATTTAGGTATCAAATTAAAGGTTGAAAAAGCACCTTTACAATGCTGCAACTTTGACCCCTCTACGGCCTCTATTTACGGAGATATGAGCATTTGAAGTTTTTGAAGTTTGTTTTCAATGTAAAATTTGAAACTCGTATCGCACAAGGACAATTTAGGTATCAAATTAAAGGTTGAAAAAGCACCTTTACAATGCTGCAACTTTGACCCCTCTACGGCCTCTATTTACGGAGATATGAGCATTTGAAGTTTTTGAAGTTTGTTTTCAATGTAAAATTTGAAACTCGTATCGCACAAGGACAATTTAGGTATCAAATTAAAGGTTGAAAAAGCACCTTTACAATGCTGCAACTTTGACCCCTCTACGGCCTCTATTTACGGAGATATGAGCATTTGAAGTTTTTGAAGTTTGTTTTCAATGTAAAATTTGAAACTCGTATCGCACAAGGACAATTTAGGTATCAAATTAAAGGTTGAAAAAGCACCTTTACAATGCTGCAACTTTGACCCCTCTACGGCCTCTATTTACGGAGATATGAGCATTTGAAGTTTTTGAAGTTTGTTTTCAATGTAAAATTTGAAACTCGTATCGCACAAGGACAATTTAGGTATCAAATTAAAGGTTGAAAAAGCACCTTTACAATGCTGCAACTTTGACCCCTCTACGGCCTCTATTTACGGAGATATGAGCATTTGAAGTTTTTGAAGTTTGTTTTCAATGTAAAATTTGAAACTCGTATCGCACAAGGACAATTTAGGTATCAAATTAAAGGTTGAAAAAGCACCTTTACAATGCTGCAACTTTGACCCCTCTACGGCCTCTATTTACGGAGATATGAGCATTTGAAGTTTTTGAAGTTTGTTTTCAATGTAAAATTTGAAACTCGTATCGCACAAGGACAATTTAGGTATCAAATTAAAGGTTGAAAAAGCACCTTTACAATGCTGCAACTTTGACCCCTCTACGGCCTCTATTTACGGAGATATGAGCATTTGAAGTTTTTGAAGTTTGTTTTCAATGTAAAATTTGAAACTCGTATCGCACAAGGACAATTTAGGTATCAAATTAAAGGTTGAAAAAGCACCTTTACAATGCTGCAACTTTGACCCCTCTACGGCCTCTATTTACGGAGATATGAGCATTTGAAGTTTAGCATGCCCATATCTCCTGTAACTCGCTGTAACTCGCATCGCAAGAAACACCTTTACAATGCTGCAACTTTGACCCCTTTGACGTCCTCTATTTACGGAGATATGTATGAAACTCGTATTGCACAAGGACAATTTAGGTATCAAATTAAAGGTTGAAAAAGCACCTTTACAATGCTGCAACTTTGACCCCTCTACGGCCTCTATTTACGGAGATATGAGCATTTGAAGTTTTTGAAGTTTGTTTTCAATGTAAAATTTGAAACTCGTATCGCACAAGGACAATTTAGGTATCAAATTAAAGGTTGAAAAAGCACCTTTACAATGCTGCAACTTTGACCCCTCTACGGCCTCTATTTACGGAGATATGAGCATTTGAAGTTTAGCATGCCCATATCTCCTGTAACTCGCTATAACTCGCATCGCAAGAAACACCTTTACAATGCTGCAACTTTGACCCCTCTACGGCCTCTATTTACGGAGATATGAGCATTTGAAGTTTTTGAAGTTTGTTTTCAATGTAAAATTTGAAACTCGTATCGCACAAGGACAATTTAGGTATCAAATTAAAGGTTGAAAAAGCACCTTTACAATGCTGCAACTTTGACCCCTCTACGGCCTCTATTTACGGAGATATGAGCATTTGAAGTTTTTGAAGTTTGTTTTCAATGTAAAATTTGAAACTCGTATCGCACAAGGACAATTTAGGTATCAAATTAAAGGTTGAAAAAGCACCTTTACAATGCTGCAACTTTGACCCCTCTACGGCCTCTATTTACGGAGATATGAGCATTTGAAGTTTTTGAAGTTTGTTTTCAATGTAAAATTTGAAACTCGTATCGCACAAGGACAATTTAGGTATCAAATTAAAGGTTGAAAAAGCACCTTTACAATGCTGCAACTTTGACCCCTCTACGGCCTCTATTTACGGAGATATGAGCATTTGAAGTTTTTGAAGTTTGTTTTCAATGTAAAATTTGAAACTCGTATCGCACAAGGACAATTTAGGTATCAAATTAAAGGTTGAAAAAGCACCTTTACAATGCTGCAACTTTGACCCCTCTACGGCCTCTATTTACGGAGATATGAGCATTTGAAGTTTTTGAAGTTTGTTTTCAATGTAAAATTTGAAACTCGTATCGCACAAGGACAATTTAGGTATCAAATTAAAGGTTGAAAAAGCACCTTTACAATGCTGCAACTTTGACCCCTCTACGGCCTCTATTTACGGAGATATGAGCATTTGAAGTTTTTGAAGTTTGTTTTCAATGTAAAATTTGAAACTCGTATCGCACAAGGACAATTTAGGTATCAAATTAAAGGTTGAAAAAGCACCTTTACAATGCTGCAACTTTGACCCCTCTACGGCCTCTATTTACGGAGATATGAGCATTTGAAGTTTTTGAAGTTTGTTTTCAATGTAAAATTTGAAACTCGTATCGCACAAGGACAATTTAGGTATCAAATTAAAGGTTGAAAAAGCACCTTTACAATGCTGCAACTTTGACCCCTCTACGGCCTCTATTTACGGAGATATGAGCATTTGAAGTTTTTGAAGTTTGTTTTCAATGTAAAATTTGAAACTCGTATCGCACAAGGACAATTTAGGTATCAAATTAAAGGTTGAAAAAGCACCTTTACAATGCTGCAACTTTGACCCCTCTACGGCCTCTATTTACGGAGATATGAGCATTTGAAGTTTTTGAAGTTTGTTTTCAATGTAAAATTTGAAACTCGTATCGCACAAGGACAATTTAGGTATCAAATTAAAGGTTGAAAAAGCACCTTTACAATGCTGCAACTTTGACCCCTCTACGGCCTCTATTTACGGAGATATGAGCATTTGAAGTTTTTGAAGTTTGTTTTCAATGTAAAATTTGAAACTCGTATCGCACAAGGACAATTTAGGTATCAAATTAAAGGTTGAAAAAGCACCTTTACAATGCTGCAACTTTGACCCCTCTACGGCCTCTATTTACGGAGATATGAGCATTTGAAGTTTTTGAAGTTTGTTTTCAATGTAAAATTTGAAACTCGTATCGCACAAGGACAATTTAGGTATCAAATTAAAGGTTGAAAAAGCACCTTTACAATGCTGCAACTCTGACCCCTCTACGGCCTCTATTTACGGAGATATGAGCATTTGAAGTTTAGCATGCCCATATCTCCTGTAACTCGCTGTAACTCGCATCGCAAGAAACACCTTTACAATGCTGCAACTTTGACCCCTCTACGGCCTCTATTTACGGAGATATGAGCATTTGAAGTTTTTGAAGTTTGTTTTCAATGTAAAATTTGAAACTCGTATCGCACAAGGACAATTTAGGTATCAAATTAAAGGTTGAAAAAGCACCTTTACAATGCTGCAACTTTGACCCCTCTACGGCCTCTATTTACGGAGATATGAGCATTTGAAGTTTTTGAAGTTTGTTTTCAATGTAAAATTTGAAACTCGTATCGCACAAGGACAATTTAGGTATCAAATTAAAGGTTGAAAAAGCACCTTTACAATGCTGCAACTTTGACCCCTCTACGGCCTCTATTTACGGAGATATGAGCATTTGAAGTTTAGCATGCCCATATCTCCTGTAACTCGCTGTAACTCGCATCGCAAGAAACACCTTTACAATGCTGCAACTTTGACCCCTTTGACGTCCTCTATTTACGGAGATATGAGCATTTGAAGTTTTTGAAGTTTGTTTTCAATGTAAAATTTGAAACTCGTATCGCACAAGGACAATTTAGGTATCAAATTAAAGGTTGAAAAAGCACCTTTACAATGCTGCAACTTTGACCCCTCTACGGCCTCTATTTACGGAGATATGAGCATTTGAAGTTTTTGAAGTTTGTTTTCAATGTAAAATTTGAAACTCGTATCGCACAAGGACAATTTAGATATCAAATTAAAGGTTGAAAAAGCACCTTTACAATGCTGCAACTTTGACCCCTCTACGGCCTCTATTTACGGAGATATGAGCATTTGAAGTTTTTGAAGTTTGTTTTCAATGTAAAATTTGAAACTCGTATCGCACAAGGACAATTTAGGTATCAAATTAAAGGTTGAAAAAGCACCTTTACAATGCTGCAACTTTGACCCCTCTACGGCCTCTATTTACGGAGATATGAGCATTTGAAGTTTTTGAAGTTTGTTTTCAATGTAAAATTTGAAACTCGTATCGCACAAGGACAATTTAGGTATCAAATTAAAGGTTGAAAAAGCACCTTTACAATGCTGCAACTTTGACCCCTCTACGGCCTCTATTTACGGAGATATGAGCATTTGAAGTTTTTGAAGTTTGTTTTCAATGTAAAATTTGAAACTCGTATCGCACAAGGACAATTTAGGTATCAAATTAAAGGTTGAAAAAGCACCTTTACAATGCTGCAACTTTGACCCCTCTACGGCCTCTATTTACGGAGATATGAGCATTTGAAGTTTTTGAAGTTTGTTTTCAATGTAAAATTTGAAACTCGTATCGCACAAGGACAATTTAGGTATCAAATTAAAGGTTGAAAAAGCACCTTTACAATGCTGCAACTTTGACCCCTCTACGGCCTCTATTTACGGAGATATGAGCATTTGAAGTTTAGCATGCCCATATCTCCTGTAACTCGCTGTAACTCGCATCGCAAGAAACACCTTTACAATGCTGCAACTTTGACCCCTTTGACGTCCTCTATTTACGGAGATATGAGCATTTGAAGTTTTTGAAGTTTGTTTTCAATGTAAAATTTGAAACTCGTATCGCACAAGGACAATTTAGGTATCAAATTAAAGGTTGAAAAAGCACCTTTACAATGCTGCAACTTTGACCCCTCTACGGCCTCTATTTACGGAGATATGAGCATTTGAAGTTTTTGAAGTTTGTTTTCAATGTAAAATTTGAAACTCGTATCGCACAAGGACAATTTAGGTATCAAATTAAAGGTTGAAAAAGCACCTTTACAATGCTGCAACTTTGACCCCTCTACGGCCTCTATTTACGGAGATATGAGCATTTGAAGTTTTTGAAGTTTGTTTTCAATGTAAAATTTGAAACTCGTATCGCACAAGGACAATTTAGGTATCAAATTAAAGGTTGAAAAAGCACCTTTACAATGCTGCATTTTTGACCCCTCTATGGCCTCTATTTACGGAGATATGAGCATTTGAAGTTTTTGAAGTTTGTTTTCAATGTAAAATTTGAAACTCGTATCGCACAAGGACAATTTAGGTATCAAATTAAAGGTTGAAAAAGCACCTTTACAATGCTGCAACTTTGACCCCTCTACGGCCTCTATTTACGGAGATATGAGCATTTGAAGTTTAGCATGCCCATATCTCCTGTAACTCGCTGTAACTCGCATCGCAAGAAACACCTTTACAATGCTGCAACTTTGACCCCTTTGACGTCCTCTATTTACGGAGATATGAGCATTTGAAGTTTTTGAAGTTTGTTTTCAATGTAAAATTTGAAACTCGTATCGCACAAGGACAATTTAGGTATCAAATTAAAGGTTGAAAAAGCACCTTTACAATGCTGCAACTTTGACCCCTCTACGGCCTCTATTTACGGAGATATGAGCATTTGAAGTTTTTGAAGTTTGTTTTCAATGTAAAATTTGAAACTCGTATCGCACAAGGACAATTTAGGTATCAAATTAAAGGTTGAAAAAGCACCTTTACAATGCTGCAACTTTGACCCCTCTACGGCCTCTATTTACGGAGATATGAGCATTTGAAGTTTAGCATGCCCATATCTCCTGTAACTCGCTGTAACTCGCATCGCAAGAAACACCTTTACAATGCTGCAACTTTGACCCCTTTGACGTCCTCTATTTACGGAGATATGAGCATTTGAAGTTTTTGAAGTTTGTTTTCAATGTAAAATTTGAAACTCGTATCGCACAAGGACAATTTAGGTATCAAATTAAAGGTTGAAAAAGCACCTTTACAATGCTGCAACTTTGACCCCTCTACGGCCTCTATTTACGGAGATATGAGCATTTGAAGTTTAGCATGCCCATATCTCCTGTAACTCGCTGTAACTCGCATCGCAAGAAACACCTTTACAATGCTGCAACTTTGACCCCTTTGACGTCCTCTATTTACGGAGATATGAGCATTTGAAGTTTTTGAAGTTTGTTTTCAATGTAAAATTTGAAACTCGTATCGCACAAGGACAATTTAGGTATCAAATTAAAGGTTGAAAAAGCACCTTTACAATGCTGCAACTTTGACCCCTCTACGGCCTCTATTTACGGAGATATGAGCATTTGAAGTTTTTGAAGTTTGTTTTCAATGTAAAATTTGAAACTCGTATCGCACAAGGACAATTTAGGTATCAAATTAAAGGTTGAAAAAGCACCTTTACAATGCTGCAACTTTGACCCCTCTACGGCCTCTATTTACGGAGATATGAGCATTTGAAGTTTTTGAAGTTTGTTTTCAATGTAAAATTTGAAACTCGTATCGCACAAGGACAATTTAGGTATCAAATTAAAGGTTGAAAAAGCACCTTTACAATGCTGCAACTTTGACCCCTCTACGGCCTCTATTTACGGAGATATGAGCATTTGAAGTTTAGCATGCCCATATCTCCTGTAACTCGCTGTAACTCGCATCGCAAGAAACACCTTTACAATGCTGCAACTTTGACCCCTTTGACGTCCTCTATTTACGGAGATATGAGCATTTGAAGTTTTTGAAGTTTGTTTTCAATGTAAAATTTGAAACTCGTATCGCACAAGGACAATTTAGGTATCAAATTAAAGGTTGAAAAAGCACCTTTACAATGCTGCAACTTTGACCCCTCTACGGCCTCTATTTACGGAGATATGAGCATTTGAAGTTTTTGAAGTTTGTTTTCAATGTAAAATTTGAAACTCGTATCGCACAAGGACAATTTAGGTATCAAATTAAAGGTTGAAAAAGCACCTTTACAATGCTGCAACTTTGACCCCTCTACGGCCTCTATTTACGGAGATATGAGCATTTGAAGTTTTTGAAGTTTGTTTTCAATGTAAAATTTGAAACTCGTATCGCACAAGGACAATTTAGGTATCAAATTAAAGGTTGAAAAAGCACCTTTACAATGCTGCATTTTTGACCCCTCTATGGCCTCTATTTACGGAGATATGAGCATTTGAAGTTTTTGAAGTTTGTTTTCAATGTAAAATTTGAAACTCGTATCGCACAAGGACAATTTAGGTATCAAATTAAAGGTTGAAAAAGCACCTTTACAATGCTGCAACTTTGACCCCTCTACGGCCTCTATTTACGGAGATATGAGCATTTGAAGTTTAGCATGCCCATATCTCCTGTAACTCGCTGTAACTCGCATCGCAAGAAACACCTTTACAATGCTGCAACTTTGACCCCTTTGACGTCCTCTATTTACGGAGATATGAGCATTTGAAGTTTTTGAAGTTTGTTTTCAATGTAAAATTTGAAACTCGTATCGCACAAGGACAATTTAGGTATCAAATTAAAGGTTGAAAAAGCACCTTTACAATGCTGCAACTTTGACCCCTCTACGGCCTCTATTTACGGAGATATGAGCATTTGAAGTTTTTGAAGTTTGTTTTCAATGTAAAATTTGAAACTCGTATCGCACAAGGACAATTTAGGTATCAAATTAAAGGTTGAAAAAGCACCTTTACAATGCTGCAACTTTGACCCCTCTACGGCCTCTATTTACGGAGATATGAGCATTTGAAGTTTAGCATGCCCATATCTCCTGTAACTCGCTGTAACTCGCATCGCAAGAAACACCTTTACAATGCTGCAACTTTGACCCCTTTGACGTCCTCTATTTACGGAGATATGAGCATTTGAAGTTTTTGAAGTTTGTTTTCAATGTAAAATTTGAAACTCGTATCGCACAAGGACAATTTAGGTATCAAATTAAAGGTTGAAAAAGCACCTTTACAATGCTGCAACTTTGACCCCTCTACGGCCTCTATTTACGGAGATATGAGCATTTGAAGTTTTTGAAGTTTGTTTTCAATGTAAAATTTGAAACTCGTATCGCACAAGGACAATTTAGGTATCAAATTAAAGGTTGAAAAAGCACCTTTACAATGCTGCAACTTTGACCCCTCTACGGCCTCTATTTACGGAGATATGAGCATTTGAAGTTTAGCATGCCCATATCTCCTGTAACTCGCTGTAACTCGCATCGCAAGAAACACCTTTACAATGCTGCAACTTTGACCCCTTTGACGTCCTCTATTTACGGAGATATGAGCATTTGAAGTTTTTGAAGTTTGTTTTCAATGTAAAATTTGAAACTCGTATCGCACAAGGACAATTTAGGTATCAAATTAAAGGTTGAAAAAGCACCTTTACAATGCTGCAACTTTGACCCCTCTACGGCCTCTATTTACGGAGATATGAGCATTTGAAGTTTAGCATGCCCATATCTCCTGTAACTCGCTGTAACTCGCATCGCAAGAAACACCTTTACAATGCTGCAACTTTGACCCCTTTGACGTCCTCTATTTACGGAGATATGAGCATTTGAAGTTTTTGAAGTTTGTTTTCAATGTAAAATTTGAAACTCGTATCGCACAAGGACAATTTAGGTATCAAATCAAAGGTTGAAAAAGCACCTTTACAATGCTGCAACTTTGACCCTTCTACGGCCTCTATTTACGGAGATATGAGCATTTGAAGTTTTTGAAGTTTGTTTTCAATGTAAAATTTGAAACTCGTATCGCACAAGGACAATTTAGGTGTCAAATTAAAGGTTGAAAAAGCACCTTTACAATGCTGCAACTTTGACCCCTCTACGGCCTCTATTTACGGAGATATGAGCATTTGAAGTTTAGCATGCCCATATCTCCTGTAACTCGCTGTAACTCGCATCGCAAGAAACACCTTTACAATGCTGCAACTTTGACCCCTTTGACGTCCTCTATTTACGGAGATATGAGCATTTGAAGTTTTTGAAGTTTGTTTTCAATGTAAAATTTGAAACTCGTATCGCACAAGGACAATTTAGGTATCAAATTAAAGGTTGAAAAAGCACCTTTACAATGCTGCAACTTTGACCCCTCTACGGCCTCTATTTACGGAGATATGAGCATTTGAAGTTTTTGAAGTTTGTTTTCAATGTAAAATTTGAAACTCGTATCGCACAAGGACAATTTAGATATCAAATTAAAGGTTGAAAAAGCACCTTTACAATGCTGCAACTTTGACCCCTCTACGGCCTCTATTTACGGAGATATGAGCATTTGAAGTTTTTGAAGTTTGTTTTCAATGTAAAATTTGAAACTCGTATCGCACAAGGACAATTTAGGTATCAAATTAAAGGTTGAAAAAGCACCTTTACAATGCTGCAACTTTGACCCCTCTACGGCCTCTATTTACGGAGATATGAGCATTTGAAGTTTTTGAAGTTTGTTTTCAATGTAAAATTTGAAACTCGTATCGCACAAGGACAATTTAGGTATCAAATTAAAGGTTGAAAAAGCACCTTTACAATGCTGCAACTTTGACCCTTCTACGGCCTCTATTTACGGAGATATGAGCATTTGAAGTTTTTGAAGTTTGTTTTCAATGTAAAATTTGAAACTCGTATCGCACAAGGACAATTTAGGTATCAAATTAAAGGTTGAAAAAGCACCTTTACAATGCTGCATTTTTGACCCCTCTATGGCCTCTATTTACGGAGATATGAGCATTTGAAGTTTTTGAAGTTTGTTTTCAATGTAAAATTTGAAACTCGTATCGCACAACGACAATTTAGGTATCAAATTTAAGGTTGAAAAAACACCTTTACAATGCTGCAACTTTGACCCCTCTACGGCCTCTATTTACGGAGATATGAGCATTTGAAGTTTAGCATGCCCATATCTCCTGTAACTCGCTGTAACCCGCATCGCAAGAAACACCTTTACAATGCTGCAACTTTGACCCCTTTGACGTCCTCTATTTACGGAGATATGAGCATTTGAAGTTTTTGAAGTTTGTTTTCAATGTAAAATTTGAAACTCGTATCGCACAAGGACAATTTAGGTATCAAATTAAAGGTTGAAAAAGCACCTTTACAATGCTGCAACTTTGACCCCTCTACGGCCTCTATTTACGGAGATATGAGCATTTGAAGTTTTTGAAGTTTGTTTTCAATGTAAAATTTGAAACTCGTATCGCACAAGGACAATTTAGATATCAAATTAAAGGTTGAAAAAGCACCTATACAATGCTGCAACTTTGACCCCTCTACGGCCTCTATTTACGGAGATATGAGCATTTGAAGTTTAGCATGCCCATATCTCCTGTAACTCGCTGTAACCCGCATCGCAAAAAACACCGTTACAATGCTGTAACTTTGACCCCTCTACGGCCTCTATTTACGGAGATATGAATATTTGAAATTTAGCATGATCATATCTCCTTTAACTCGCATCGCACAGGGATAATTTTTTTGAAGCGAAGCTTTTTACGCCTCGTTCTGCGATTTGCTAGAGTGAAATCAGAAAAAACGACACTTTTTTCCGACACCTTTTTTCTTAGAATTGATATTGTTTTTTGCTTGCATCAATTGAACCAGAAAATGTTAAATTACAAATAATTTCTTGCCCGCTGCAGCAATTGAACCCACAAACTCACAGTTTTATCGTTTGTTGGTACTTTCCTCTAACCATTACGCTAAAACCCTTTCTTATTTTGTTGATTTAGTGATAAACATTAGCTAAAGCTATGTTTCAGCAGATTACTATAATCTATTACTTTAAGAAAGGATTCTAGGACTGTGTATGGCTAGGCAACCGACAAAAGTAGCAAACAAAACGAACTAGAGCAAAGATAACTACATTTACCGAGCTATGGTTTGAATCTTCGGTTTGTCCATGCGTACTAAAAGACCTAACGAACTAAAAGACCTAACGAACTAAAAGAACGAACGAACTAAAAGAAATATTCACTAAGGATTGTGTATTAGATGTTGTTTCTACTTCCTACTAAAGGTCGTTATAAATATCGTTAAAAATAAACAACCTGTAAGTTGATTAAATTGTAACAAAATTAATGATTTTTGTATATTTATTCCCTACAACTGAACAGGGGGCTTTAAGGGAGGGCCGAAGAGGGTTAATATATATGATATATTTACTTTGTTATTTTAAATTTTTGAATTTAAAAATTATTTTAATCGAAAAAAACGCTATTAATTATCAAATCTATGAATTTGCGAAAATGCTTCGCTTCTCTCGTGTGTCCAGTGACGCACATGTGTTTTTTTTTATTCCTTCATTTTCTCCATTTCTTTATGGTGGCGCTTAATTTCGGCGGTAATTTTTTTCTTTCATGTTTCTTTCAATGTCTTCTTGGAACATTTTGAAGTTACTTCCGACCTTACGTTTATCATCGCAAAATTCTTTCGGAATTTTTACACTTTCAATCGTACATCCAGAGCACGCTTGGGAGTATTGATGGAGTTTGATTTGGCTTGGGTGATGTTGGTTGCTTTCACAGAAGGTGGTCTGGTATTTTCTGTTTCACACGTTTCATTGATGATAAGATCAGGATTGCCGAAAAGTTTTTCAGCTGAAACCCCCTCGACGGACTCTTTAACACCAATAAGTTGGAAGATCTGATTCTCCGTGGTCTGATTCTCTGACTTGTTTGTTTGCTTTCCATTTATGGTTTTAAATAAATACAAAAATTACTTACATCCATCCCGTTTTCTTGCAAACTTTTATTATTTCAACATTCGGCAAAAGAAGCCAGAATTATGAAAGGTCAATTCAGGGTCTTTGCACCAGCTCATGCATCACGCATTGTACGCGATTATTTAATTAAATACAATGTCATTACCGTTCAACAAGCATCATATTCGTCAGATATGGCCCCTTGTAACTTTTTCCTATTCCCCAAACTCAAGTTTTCGCTTCGTGGAAAACATTTTGAGACTATTGAAGTCATAAAAAAAAAATGATCAGGCCCTTCCGAAATCGGCCTACCAAAAATGCTTTCAAGAATGGAAAAAACATGGACATATGTGTATCGCCTGCGATGGTGATTATTTTGAAGGTTATAAAATAAATTTTGAAAAATAATGAACCGTTGTTTTTTTATGTGCACAATCAAGTTCAATTTTGAAGGTATGTGTGCATAGAAACTCATAGAGAACACTCTTAGGAAACAAATTTTGGACATCTTGGACACATTTTGCTACGCGCCAAAGAAAGTTATGTACTCAATTGTGTACGCGGCGACTCAATGGTTTAAACACAATCAAAATGGTTAAACTCTTATCAAACAATTAACACTTCGGTTATTTTTCACAATTGATTTTATTTTTATGGAGACTCTTGGAACAAATTCCTTTGTCTTCTTTTCTTGCTGTCCTTCCCACAAGTAGCACACAAGCTGTCAAATATCTAGACCAGACATGAGCTTCCAGAAGCACAATTGACCCAGTTTGTCCAGCTACAAATTTGTTTTATTTTATCAAATTTGTGTTTGCACATTTGTAAAAACAACAACACGTACAAAAAACAACAAGAACAAAACCGACGTTCACCAAATTTTTTAACTCGCTTAAACAACAACAATTGCATGCAAAGGCAAGAAATAGAAACTTCACTCGACGAGGCTGTCCTTGAGATAGTTGTGCCGTTACTAGTGTAACACAAAAACACATGATTTGTTTTTGTTTTGCACATCAACTTTGTTACATATAGAAATAGAAATTCAGTTTTGTCGGAGGGCTTTGACAATTAACAATATAATTTGTTTATTTTTTTCTTTTTTACTTTTTTTTGCAACGATATGCAAAAGCAACAATGAGGATATTTTTGTGTTTGTTTAAAAAACAAATCATTGGTCCACGAATTTATTTTCCTGCCCATGACTGATCTAGACTGTAATTTAAGTTATTAATTATGGGGTCTTATTTTAATTTACTTATATGGTATTTCATAGAAATTTTTGCAAAAATATCCAATAATTGCGAAAACAAAAATTACAAATTATTGAATAAATTCATCCGATATATTTTGGTAGATGTAAAATATTTTTTACCTGAATAATCATTGCTATCAACAGCAAAAAAAATCATTCAAACAAGCCAGTAACAACACTCTTCATTAATTCGAAATGTTGGCACTTGAAGAGTGAATTCAACTAGGAAATAAAATAGTTTTTATGTGTGCGAGTGAAACTGAGGGTGTATGAAAGTGCATGCTAATGACTGGCGTTGTGCGTACAACTCCTTGTCGTAGATCACAGCAAGGACAACAAAAAACACCTGAAGTAGACAAAAACATTTCCATATTCAATGCATTGAGTATCTAGCTATCTTACTTTTGTTTGCTCTCTCACTCTCTCTCCCACCCTTGTTCTATGACTATCTGCCCTTTGCAACCATGTTGAAAATATGCATTTGTCAAGTGCAAATGTCAATTGCAAAATGGCGAATTATTGAGATCGTGTTGAAAGTCATCAGGCGACGTGAGTTGATTATAAATCTGCTAGCAAATCCATTCACACACACCCAGACACAAATGCACATAACTGTATAAAATCATGTTGTACCACCTACCTACCTGTAGGCACTCACTCATCTTTGTACGACATGATTTTGTATGCTATGCCGCATAGTGATCGAAATTTCATTAAATCACGTTCCAAATATGAAGTCAACCTCAACAAAAAAGTAGCACCGAGTTTTGTCAAGTCCTTGTTGGTGGGCGCATAACAGAAATTATTGTTGAATTTAATATGTTTTCTTACGTATAACTCGTTATTTTTAGCACGTTATTGTTTGCATGTAAAATGAAATAATTGAAAATTAATTCAAAACGTGTTCCTTTTTTTATTATTTTAAAAATTATCTTGTTTAAACTATGGAATGAACCTTTCTTGCTTCAAATTTAAAGTATTATAGAATATTCTCGAATAACTACCCTAGATTCAACAAATTCCAATCTCTGAAGGCTTGAGTTCAATAAAATTCTAGGTTATTTTGAAAGTGGGTTCCTACTTTTTAAAGAAGTGATAAAATCTCTCACCATGTTACTTATATTCATGACTGATCTAGCCTATTGAATAAATATTTTGAAGAAATATCACTTCCTGTAGATGTATGGAAACCAAAAGATAAAGAATTTGAAATTTTCAAAAGATATTTCCGTTTGTCTCTCGAATTTGTGCTAACCTTCTATTGCACCACTTGGAAGAAATGGAACTTTTTGGAGCCAATGGTTGATCATTGCAACCTTTTTATAATTTGTTTTTTTTATTTTGCACTTCTTGAGATTTTTCTTTAATATCATGGAAACTGTCACGTTTTACCGCGCAGATTTCCAAAAAAGTTTAAAAATGCATTTTTACAAAATTTATCGGCGTTGCATTGAATTGTTACTCGTTGAGTATAAGAGCTATGACTAAAAAAATGGTACGACCGTAAAGGTTAATTCTTTGACTTCATTATTAAAATAAAACAAAAATTCAAAACGGGATGCGGTGGAAGCTGTTTAAGCAACGCAACTGAAAATTTTTTACATGGAATTATTACTCGCCGAGTATTCGCCAGGATTAAAAATATGACACACAAATAAAGGCCTATTCTAAGCCCTCACAAGAAATAAGACACAAAATTTCTGACGTCATGGGGACACAGAGAGAGCCGCTCAAAGATAGAAAATGCAACATTCATGCAGCGGCGTTGCATTGAACTTTTACTCGGTGAGTATATAAGCTACGGTAAATAATTGAAAAGGAAAAGGAAGGATTTATACTTGGACTTACCACAAAAATAAAACAAAAAATGCTGACGTCACCAGGTCGTGAATTAGCATCTTATGTAATAGAAATGTAATATCGTTGCATGGAATTATTACTCACTCAGGAGATGTGCTACGGTAAATTTTTACGACAACATATGTTAGATGTGTTATTGCGCCTCACAACTAAATTACAAAAAACTTTCAGGGTGGCAACCACATAATGCAGGCTAAGTGCTACAACCATGAAAAAACGTTGCATGGAATTTTAATTCTGTGACTACTAGCGTAACGGTAAATTTAAGGACGCAAATGAAGGTGAGGACTTCGAGTACATGAAAAAAATAACAAAACAAAATTGACGACCAAGGAAAAGCACAACCAATGGAGAAGCAAATAAAAAAAGCAAAAGCAAAAGCAAAAGCAACACCAACACCAACACTCAAACCAACACCAACACCAACACCAACACCAACAACAACAACAACAACAAAAACAAGAACAACCCAACACCAACAAAAACTACGATAACAACAACAACAACAACAACAACAACAACACCAACATCAACATCAACATCAACATCAACACCAACAAAACAACAATAACAACAGCAACAACAACAACAACACCAACATCAACATCAACACCAACAAAACAACAATAACAACAACAACAACAACAACAACATCAACATCAACATCAACATCAACATCAACATCAACATCAACATCAACATCAACATCAACATCAACATCAACATCAACATCAACATCAACATCAACATCAACATCAACATCAACATCAACATCAACATCAACATCAACATCAACATCAACATCAAAATTAACATCAACATCAACATCAACATCAACATCAACATCAACATCAACATCAACATCAACATCAACATCAACATCAACATCAACATCAACATCAACATCAACATCAACATCAACATCAACATCAACATCAACATCAACATCAACATCAACATCAACATCAACATCAACATCAACATCAACATCAACATCAACATCAACATCAACATCAACACCATCATCAACATCAACATCAACATCAACATCGACATCGACATCAACATCAACATCAACATCAACATCAACATCAACATCAACATCAACATCAACATCAACATCAACATCAACATCAACATCAACATCAACATCAACATCAACATCAACATCAACATCAACATCAACATCAACATCAACATCAACATCAACATCAACATCAACATCAACATCAACATCAACATCAACATCAACATCAACATCAACATCAACATCAACATCAACATCAACATCAACATCAACATCAACATCAACATCAACATCAACATCAACATCAACATCAACATCAACATCAACATCAACATCAACATCAACATCAACATCAACACCATCATCAACATCAACATCAACATCAACATCGACATCAACATCAACATCAACATCAACATCAACATCAACATCGACATCAACATCAACATCAACATCAACATCAACATCAACATCAACATCAACATCAACATCAACATCAACATCAACATCAACACCATCATCAACATCAACATCAACATCAACATCGACATCGACATCAACATCAACATCAACATCAACATCAACATCAACATCAACATCAACATCAACATCAACATCAACATCAACATCAACATCAACATCAACATCAACATCAACATCAACATCAACATCAACATCAACATCAACATCAACATCAACATCAACATCAACATCAACACCAACATCAACATCAACATCAACATCAACATCAACATCAACAGCAACATCAACATCAACATCAACATCAACATCAACATCAACATCAACATCAACATCAACATCAACATCAACATCAACATCAACATCAACATCAACATCAACATCAACATCAACATCAACATCAACATCAACATCAACATCAGCATCAACATCATTATCAACATCAACATCAACATCAACATTAACATCAACATCAACATCAACATCAACATCAACATCAACATCAACATCAACATCAACATCAACATCAACATCAACATCAACATCAACATCAACATCAACATCAACATCAACATCAACATCAACATCAACATCAACATCAACATCAACATCAACATCAACATCAACATCAACATCAACATCAACATCAACATCAACATCAGCATCAACATCAATATCATTATCAACATCAACATCAACATCAACATCAACATCAACATCAACATCAACATCAACATCAACATCAACATCAACATCAACATCAACATCAGCATCAACATCAATATCATTATCAACATCAACATCAACATCAACATCAACATCAACATCAACATCAACATCAACATCAACATCAACATCAACATCAACATCAACATAAACATCAACATCAACATCAACATCAACATCAACATCAACATCAACATCAACATCAACATCAACATCAACATCAGCATCAACATCAATATCATTATCAACATCAACATCAACATCAACATTAACATCAACATCAACATCAACTACAACATGAAACACCGTCAAAACCTACGGGTGTGTCCACGACACAGCCAACTCTATTTTTCATTTATGCCACGTAATGCATTCTATTATCTAACGAAGTCAGAATTTCACTTAACTTGATTCATATCAGAATTTCTCCGATTTCAAAACTGTCAAACAATTCAATCAAACAATTTTTTTATTTACTTTAAAATATCAATAAGAATTGAGTAAACAATCATTTCTGATAGTTTTAAACTAGTTGAAGCAACTTTAACGATTTTTTAAACAGATAAAACAACAGTTTTTTAATAAGTTAAATGACATACAACGCTTGCGAATTTAAACGCGGCGAATTTTGGCCGATAGCCTTTGTTGCTCGTGCCTTACTTTTAAAGTAGTGTAATTATTTATAATTATATTTCTTATAAATAAATAAATAAAAAATTAAACAAAAAAGACTCGAAATTAGTTCGTTCAATTTTCTTTTTGAATTTTCCGCGTAGTAACCTTAAATGCAACACTGGTCCAGTCAACTACCACCTGTTAATAGACTTCAGCTGTTAATAATAGCGTCATTTAGTTTGTGTTTGATAACCACTGAAAGCAAACAACCCCAAGAATTTCGAGAACTTCAGGAAAGTCTAAATTCACTATGGCATAATTCATAAATTAAGCTACGAACTGCTGCCCCATACACCATATTCTGCAGATTTAAATTCATAGGACTTTTTCCTATTTCCAAACCTGGAAAAATGGATTTGGATCATTTGGGTTTAGATGAAGAAGTCATCACTGAAACAAACGCCTGTTTTGAGGAACCTTAATTATTATTTGGAAGGAATACAAAAACTCAAATATGCTTTGTTGATCGAAAAAAAAAATCACTGATGAATAACGCTGGAATAACTGCTTCGTTCGAAAAATGCTTTTCTGATGAAATTCACTTACAAATTACACTTGCATAAAAAACGCTTGAGGATGAGTTCCTAAATGCATTTATACAAAGCATCAGTGTGTTTTTCCTTGAACTGTGGCTTACCAGATTCACCAAAACTTCGCAACTAGATTGTTATTTTTAAGCACGCTTTGGTTGCGCAGTTTTGGTGAATATGGTAAGCAGCAGTTCAAGGAAAAACACACTGATGCTTTGCATAAATGCAGTTAGGAACTCACCTTAACTGTATCGATCGAAAAATGCTTTTTCGATGAAAATAATTCACTGACTTCTTAAATTGCCCTTTTAATTAAATAATTTTTACCTGACATTTACCTGGTATTTAACCCTGACATCTAAGATCCAAAAATATTATATCTTTTCCAGAAACTACTTTCCAAAACCTTTCCAACAGAAACACATTTATATAATCGAAATAAAAACTACGTAGACACAATGTACTGAAAATTACTGACGATTTCAGATGATGGCCAGAGCTGAAAGAAAATAAAAGAACTGGTGTTCTTAGAAGGTTAATGGGAACCCATAGCCAAAAAATAAAACAAATCAAAAGGCATAAGACGGATCCGTTTTGCTTAGATATCCTTAAAATTTGTATTTAATTACAATGTAGAGTAGACACATACTTAATAATGTTAAAGCTACAATTCCTACAAACGGTCGCCTCAATTTAACTTGCATATCGTCACCCCCTTTTGAAATATTTTCGATCACCCTTTCGCATGATTGGAGCTCTTTTTCGGTGACTCCAATATTCGTTTTGAGAATTGCAATTTCTAGCGGATGTTTAGTGTAGATCAAACTCTTAACATAACCTTAAAGGAAGAAAGCTTCCAGCGTAAAATCTCAAGATCTTGGTATCTTGTTAATTGATATCTCCAAAATGCAAAATTACTCGACAAAGAAACTTCGTGCGCAGTAACTCTGTTGTTTCACAACTTCTATGGCACGTATGATATGTAGAGCCATCCTGTTTAAATTAGAGGTCGTCGGTGTACATATACTCCATCTCCGGTCTCAAAAGTACGGTGCGATCTATAACGCCGTTGACCCACAATCCCTACCAAATAGTCATTAGTTGTATGGCATTGGCATCTCATGTTTCACTCGCGGGTTTTCGGATAACCAAATACAACATTTTACTCATTCATGCAGCCAACAATGTGAATATACGAGAAAGCTTTCCCATAAAAAAAGTTTTGTTTTGCAAAAATCAACAATGATGTTTTTCAAAATCCAATCGTATATCTTTCGGCGCTGGTGGTGGTAAGGCGTGTGGGGTTCTTGAGTCAATTGGACCTGTATGTATGCATACAGTGTCTAATCTTTCGTTAATATTCGCCGCATTGAGGATGTGGAGAAGTCGAGCTCTTGAGCACAGTGACAAATTGAAGTGCTTGGGTCATTTTCAACATTTTCCTCCACTGCGTCGATACTTTTGGTCGAACGTTTGGGGGATGTGTCGTTTCGGTGTCTTCAAATCTTGCACTGAAGCCACTCTTTTGGAATTTTTTGGTTCCGCCAGGCCCGTAGCCAGCATTTACCTTGGGGGGAGGGGTTTGATATCGAAAGTATATAGCCAAATCGCGTACTTTAACTTACTTAAATTAACTTAACTTACTTAATTGAACTTAACTTAACTTAACTTAACTTAACTTAACTTATCATAACTTAACTTAACCTAAATTAAATTAACTTAACTTAACTTATCATAACTTAACTTAACCTAAATTATCTTAACTTAACTTAACTTATCATAACTTAACTTAACCTAAATTAACTTAACTTAACTTAACTTATCATAACTTAACTTAACCTAAATTAAATTAACTTAACTTAACTTAAATTAACTTAACTTAATAACTTAATTGATCTTAACTTAACATAATTCAAATTAACTTTAACTAATTGTTGTTAAGTTGAATTGTTAAGGTGACTTAACTTTAACTCAACTAATTTAACTTGACTTAACTTACCTTACCTTACCTTACCTTACCTTACCTTACCTTACCTTACCTTACCTTACCTTACCTTCCTTACCTTACATTATCTTATCTTACATTAAGTTACCTAGCTATGCTCATATTCATTTATATTGCCTACTGTACCTTATGAAATTCAAACTCAAATCGAACAATAGATATTAAGGCAAATGATGGACATACGAGTATAACACCTAGTATGGTGCATTGTAGTTGTTTTTGCTGATGCTGACGCTACTCACAGTGGTGCTTTTATTGTTCTTGTTTTTGTTTTTATTGCTCTTTGTGATTGTAGTTGAACAATGAGTCCTTGAATGTGTTAAGAACGTATGCGTGGCGTGACACCAACGTCATTGTCGCTGTTGCTGTGGTTTTGCTGCTGAGCGCACTTGTCAACCTACTTCAGATTTGATTTAGAGTTATGACAATTTATTAACCAAAGAATTTATTGTTTGCATAACTTTTTGCTGCATTTGAAGCAAGGCATGCAATAAAAAAAGACCAAGCAATATTTAAAAATAGCCTTGATTGGACAGTAGTGAGGATGTTAGATATTGAATTGTTTTAAAAAATTAGCAATGTCGAATAATAAACGCATCGAAATCCTTAAAGTTATGATTGAAAAACTTAAGGATACCACAACAAAGTTTATTTTTTAAAACTACTTTACACATGAAATCAAAGAATTCAATCCCTTGCCTCGTAATGTCGTAAATATAAAAAGGACACAAAACAGCCAACTAAATAGTAAACATATGAATTTCAACAAATGTGTTTCACCTTTTACGAATATTTATCCCATAAAAAGTGCATATTTCGAAATAAAATGTTTATAAAACCCACCATTTTTTTCTCGTATCATATGAACATATTTTATTTACGAATGGCAACCCTTATCAAGGATACATAATTTAAATTCAAAATGAAGGTTGTGTGGCGACCTGCTTGCTTAAACCAGACAACAAAAACAACAAAATAAGAAAAAGTAGATTGTTGCGAATAAGAAAAAAGTTACTAGCAAACTTTGCTTCTCAAGATTGCCAATTTGAAGACACCTCATTTTGAAGCATGAAAAAAAACCTTTTACAGCCCCTTCTCCTCTTCGTGTCATATTGAATATCTAATTTAATAAAATAACAGGACAACAGACCTGACATTGAGCGACATCTGCAGGTAATTTCAAACTTTATTCTAATATATCAAATTCCTTGATGCGCATAAAATAAAGTTAAAATTTAATATTCAAGAAGCTGTTTACAGGACACCAAAAATCATTTCATTCCTGGATGTTTTTTTTTCTATTTTTTGTTTTTTTTTTTAATAAATGTTCTCTTCAAGATTAATTGTCTAATAAGTGAAACATTCTCATTAAGACCAGCAATTCATCTATTTCAATAAAGGTCCTTGTAACGACTAACAAAGCGTCCTTATTGCCAACTGTCACAACTATGCGAACGTTCACTCTTATGAACTTCATTTGTCATTTTGACAAGGTCCTTTTTTGTTTTACTTTGTTGCATTTAAGTAGGATTTTCTCTGTTGTACTGCTGCGGGATAGAAACATTTATTTCAACAGGCTCATAATTAAAATGAAAATGTTTGAAGCGAAAGAGTAAAGTGAAGGAGCATCAAGATGGAGAAGATGGAAATAAGCGCAGGAATGCAGAGTCAGTCACTTAATACTTAAGTTCAAGTGGACAAAAAAGATAATGAGCTCATTTATAACAAGGCTTAAACATTAAAAATTTACTTCTTAGAGGGAACCCAAAACGGAGAAGTAAAAATATGCTGCATGTTTAATTATCTAAATTTGGAATTTGCCATATATTTACCGAGACTTTTTACAGTTGAGTGACCTTGAACTTGATAGTTATACTTTCCAATAGAAATGTCAGTTTGCCTGCAATGACATCCAAATTTCAAAATCGTAAGTTTTAAATACTAAAGCTTTTGTGTAAAATATGAAGTCAATAGATTAATTTTTTGTGGAATTTTTTTAAGATTTTGCTATTTTGATGACGTAACTTTGTATGGGAAGTAGAAGTGGTGCCCGTTCGAATTTGAAACAAAAAGCATTTCATATCAAAGCTTCTGTGTAAAATTTCAAGAGTCTGATTGATTGATTTTTGTGGAAATTTTAGAAACCTCCCTTATTGGATGACATCACTATGTATGAAAGTACACGTGGTTTTCATTCGATTTTAACAAATTTTAAACGTATTTAAACGTGAAATATTAAGTATTTACGTTGTACAAGATGTTGCCCGCCTAACTTAGAAAAATACACTATATATGCCAAAATTGCTGTTTATTCTTCCATATAGTCCCCTTTCAGCTCATTACACTTATTTCAACGACTTTCTAACATTGCGATACCCTTTGAATAGTAAGATTTCTCAAGATCTCCGAAATACGCTTCAGTTTCTAGTTCGACCTGGTCATTCGTCGCAAATCTTCTTTCCTGGAGCCACCTTTTTAAGTTTGGGAACAAATAATAGTCGCTGGAGGTCAAATCTGGAGAAAATGGAGATGAGGAATTTTGTGCAATGTGGTCATGGTTTCGATCGATTTGTGAGCTGGAACATTGTCTTGCAAAAAGTGATTTTTTTTCTTGGATAAATGAGGCCGTTTGCTTGCGATCGGTTTCTTCAATCGATCCAATAATTAACTGTAATAGACGCTATTGATTGTTTTTTCTTTTCTCAAATAGTCGATGAACAAAATGCCACTTGAAGCCCAAAAAACGGACGCCAACACTTTTCTGGCCGTTAGTCAGGCGTTCTACACACCAGTTAGGAGTGTTTTTCGTTCGATTTAAATTGTTGTTTACTTACTTGCGATAGTATACGTAGTTCCATTTTTAAGCGTTTTATTTCAGACATATGTACCAAAGTTCCAAATTTAAAATAATCTTAAAATTGTGATTCTCAAGAAAGAAGTCTGAGGTTATGATACGATCATCGTTATTTGGGCTACCATCTTTTATAACTCTAATAAATTTGGAGATTGCTGATTTCAAATTAGTTTTAAACAAATCTTAAAATACAAGACTGTTGTACAGGGTATCTACACCTCATTGGTTTACACGAAGTTAAAAAAGGCTTAAATGAAGATTTGAGGTAAGACTGGTTTTTATGTGGGGTTGAGTTTTTAATATTAAAAAAACAAGCGAGCCTGACAGTAGTCGCCTAGGTTATAAAAAAAAAAAAACCAAATGGCCGTTTCAGCCCTTGAAAGGACTTTGACCGAGCTGCTTATGATCAATTGTGTTGTGTTTTTTGCGAAATTTTTGAACACAAAATGATCGAGATCTAGACCTACAAGCTTTATGCTGACTCCGAACGGCTTATGTTCTCAATTTTTTTTCATGGCAGTTTTTACACTCTGAGGTTTGCCATTGTCTTGGTAATAACCCTGGTTAAAAAAAAACATTTATAGTGATTAAAATCATCTGAAAAGTTTTAAAAACATTCCGCAAGCCCCTGTTACGCTGAGTTGAATTATTCTCAATTTTTTTTTTACTTTAAATTTTTCCTCACTTTTTTCTGCCGGTAATATCGCATATACTCTGCTCTGGATTTACCAGAGCATTTATTTTGTTGTCTTTTACTTTGGATGTTGAAAAAAAAAAGGTTATTTTTCTTTTATATGAAGGCTATACAGGTTTGTGTCTAAACTAAATAGTAGCATGCACTGTAGTTAAATAAAATTGAAGGGAAATTATGGCTGCGTTCAGTTTACTGTGATTTAAAACAGATATAAATGTGGTTTGTGTTTAAAACACTTGTTTGTGGTTTGTGTAGCAGCTATTCGAGCCTAGAAGGCACTCTGTGAACAATGTTGGAAGCTCTGCAATTAATTGTGTGATAAATTAAATGGCGCATGCTTCTCCGACTTCTTGTTACGGATTTCCGTCGCATTTCACGACATCACTCCCACATGCTGGAAACCGATCGGTAAGATATTACAAATCAAAAAGAAAAAAAAAATACTTTTTCATAAAAAAATTATATTAAACAAAATTTTAAGATGCTAGAAATTTATGGTTCCGATAAAGAGCATGCCGGTTTTAGATCGTTCAAGCGGTATATGGCACAGAAAACGTTTAAAAAAAATTGGTATATTCTTTAAAAATGCGACGAAGTCCAGTCAGTTCAGTCCTAGAAATTTTGCGTTACAAAAGTTGGGATTGTTTCTCTAAATTATTTTGGCAAATACACTAATATTGAATTTAAAGAAAAGTTGGCGAGAGATACACGCAGAAAAAATAATATTCATATATGTAGTAAGCAAATATTTTTTTTTAACTTAAAAAATTTTAAATTAAGCCTCATTTGCGCAAATCAAGCACAAATCAAGCACATTTATTTCTAAAATGATTGTAAAATAAATTATTGCTTGAAACAAGAATAAAATCCTTGATTCTAGACACTGTAACAAAACTTCAATCAAGAAAATATTTTCTTAATTTAAGCAATTGCAGAGAATTATTTTAGTTTTCAGCAAATTGGCAACTTGAATCAAGCAAATTTTTCTCCTTTCAACTTATATTGCTTATAATTCACAAGATGTTTACGTGAAAACATGTTTTGGATGGTGTGGATTGATAAACTATGGCATGGTTCGAAGGCGCAGTGTCTTATCTGTTACTTTACTTGTTACTATACTTGGAAACATGTTAGCGTATACAAGATAAATTTAGTATATTCGAGTAAATGGTTTTTTATGATCGGTTATGCTACATCTTTGTTGAAGGATTTTCATTATAATAAGAAAATGAATTTTCTAATGTCAAGCAAAATATCTAGCATTAAGAAAATTGTTTACTTGAATCAAGCAAATTATTCAAGTTTTCACTAAATTTTTTTCTTAAATCAAGCCAAGTGTTCTCAATTCAAGGAAAATCAATTTCTCGAATCAAGGCATTTATTCTAGTTTTCAGGAAGTTGTTACTTGAATCAAGCAAATTTTTCTTACTTCAAGCAAATATTATACTTAAATTTAAAAAAAATATTCGTGGGTTTTAAGCAATAGTTTCTTGAATTAAGCTTTTTTTTCTTAATATCATGTGTTTTGATTTTGCTCAATTCTAGCAAAATAATTCTTGAATTGAGAAATTTACGATTGGTTGTAAACTGATAGCCTATTTGCTTGATTCATGCATAGAATGCTTGTTTTTTTTTTCTCTCCGCGATATAAAGGGTCATCAGATAGCAATGATAGTTTCTCCAGTTAGTATGTTTCAGCATGTTAAGGACATCTAGCTGTCAGAATATTGAAAAAGGTTGGCCATTTTTTCGAAATTCCGAAGCATGCAATGTGAATTTCGTCGTGAGGTCGATCGTCATCACGGCTTCAGAGCGCAGGCAATTCGTCGCACCATGGACAAGTTTGAGCGTGAGAACATTTTTTTGGATCTTAAGCCACTGTCTGGTCTAATCTGTCTGGTAAGATTGGTGCAAAGTGAAAAAAACATAGCCTATCAGCTGAATTAGGCATCACCAGAGAGTCACCCAGGCTTATTTTGAGGTTGGGTTTGGGCCTTCATCCGTATAAGATTGTGCAGACGCAAGAATTTTATTGAGTTGAAGAAAACGCCATGAGTTCGCTAATTGGGCTGGAGATACTGATTTTGACCAAAAATTATCTTCTTCGACAAGGTCCATTCTTGGCTTTGGACCATTATTGGACTGACCACAATCCAGAAGGTCGGTTTATGGCACGGTGGCATCATCGGACCTTATTTCTTTCAAAATGAGGAAAAGACACCGTTATCGTCAACGGTACTCGATATAGAGCGATTTTAACCGACTTTCTGTGGCCAGAGCTCGACAACATCGATATAGTCGAGCTTTGGTTCTAACAAGACGGCGCTACGATCAACGCAACGCTCGAAGTGGTGGAGGACAAATTTGGCGACTGGGTCATCTCACGGCGAATAATTCCGCACATCATAATCCGCACGAATCATCAAAATTGGAACAACCACTTGAAGCACTGGCAGCAAGGCCGAGGTTGCCATTTAAGTAGATAATGTGCTATTTCAGACAAATGTAATGGCATGAATGTAGTTTCAAAATAAATCCAAAATTAATTTGACATCTCCCAAATGTTGTTGTTTTATTTAAATTTCTTTTCCTTTTGTTCTTATTTGGTCTAACTTTCCATAAATGGAATTTTATCGAGAAATTTTTTTCATGTGGTGGCTGTGGTCAAACGCGTTAACGTGCGCGAAAAGTTTGATGTGAATCTAACGATCTAAAAGAACTCTGGTTCGAGTCTAACCCAACAAAAAATTTTATCAACTGAAATTAATTTTTCTGATAGGCCTAGTAAATAACGCCATGTTAAGTATCTTGAATCGTTTGGAGTCGGCATAAAAACTATTTCTCGATCATTCGTGTAGCTAGACGCCTCACGCCTGTTGTTGAAAGATCATGAAACGTTTCGAAGCAGAAAATTAAAAAGATTTTAGTGACGCCCTCTTCTAAGCGTTGGATGGGAATATAGAAAGATAGAGTGGAGAGGAATGGTTGCTTCCTTCTCTTCGTCACTGCAATTCCTGCAGGAGTCATTATTTTTCCAATCTACTGCCAAGTAAAGCGGCCACCAAATGGGATCGTTGTGAGATCTACTTTTTTGAGATCACAAAATTCTACAGCCCCAATTTTTTTCGATTTCGTAACAATGCCGACTTTTCCCAGCTACTATTCCAAGGACAATTCTTTATGATTCTCAAACTTTCCTATCTTTACTACCTGTACTTGAAACAAATTTTCGATAACTCTCATGCAAATTGCTGAATTTTTACCAAATATTGTGTTCTTTTTGGATATTTTTTTTACCCAATAAACAAAATGAAAACTAAAAGCAACATGATAATATTCTACACCCAATGGTCGCAATTTCTTACCTACTTTTTGGAAATCACACCGTTTATAAAAATTTGAGCTGATGATATAAATCGATTATAAATCGATTTAGATAGATCTAATGAAATGTGGCTACCTCAGTTCCTACGTCCCTCATTGGAATTTCGTTCGCTTCCCTAGAGGATCTCTAAAAGAGATGCTTCTTTTGAGATATGATTTCAAGTCATAGCGAACAAAAATAATTTCAAATGCGTGCCCAAAACACCAAATATCAATCCATTAATTTTATACCAATCACCAGCATCGTCAACGCAATCAAACAATCAATCAATCAATCAGTCGAATAAGCAATATCATCCATTGGTAGGAGTTGTCAATGTGTTTTGTTTGGACTGTTTTTAAATATTCGGCTAAAATGTAATTTAGAAAACGTGTCCTTTTGCAAATTGAAATTTCGATGAATGAAATAAATACAACAGAGTAAAACTCCATCCACAGGCATCTGTGTGTTCGCATCTGAAATACAACAAATCCGTGAATTTGTAAATTTCGAATTTATTAACACTTTGCAGTGAAATAAATCAAAGGATGAATTAGACTTACTACACATACTCATAAGTTAAATTTTCCGATTTCAAAGATAACAATGGTGAACTATATTTTGTTGACTTGTAAGTTTGCCATTTAGAATGAATAAAGTCGTTGTATTTTTTTTTAGGCATTCAAACCTTAAAGTCTGATCAAAAAGCTTCGATGACTAAGGGTTAATACGAAAATATAGCTAAAATATCGCATTGGCAAACTTTTTTATGCGCATAGCATTGAACTGGAGTAGAATTGATTGATTGAAAGCAGAATTCAATGTAATTGGCTAACTCACAGTTTTTTCATTAATATTTATAACAGTATCAGATAACAGATAAATATCTACTTGGAAAATAAATAGAAATTTATTTTTACTGAAGAAGATTCTATCTTTCTTGAGAATATTTTCATTTATATTGCTGTTTTGAATAACATTGCTGTTTGTTTTTGAATAACATTTAACTTATATATTAAAGAGGAATTATGTATATTAAAAAAATTTATGTTAAAAATAACTTGGGGTTCCCACTTACAAAGGAGTTTTCTAGAAATATTCTTAATTTAATATTTCTGAAAAGATTTCAAAAAGATTTACTCAAAATATTTTAAATTTCATATTTATTAAAATTATTTTTAAAAATAGAATAATTTCTTTCACAAGTAATAATGTTTAATTTATAAGTGAGACTCACCTTTTCCATGTTTACAAAAATTTCCAGGGTTGCTTGCTTTCAATGGATGTCGAAACTTAACTGAATGACATATCAGTCTGAAAGTTTAAATGCTAAATTTCGATCAGGATTTGATTAATTTAGCTTCTAACATCCCGTATGAAGTTGGCGTGACCGAAAAGTAACCTGAAATCAGACTTAACCCATTAAAGGCTTACCATAGACCATAGTAATTAGATTAAATTTAGATTTTCAAATGTAAAAAAACAAAGAATAAAAACTAGAATTTTTACGTGTCAACATTTTTAAATACCATTAGGTATAATTTTCAATATAATAATGATTGAACCTTATATAATTAAAGGTATAAGTATAAAGGCAAGAGTATTTAATCTCTAATAGCTGAAGTATACTAGACATTGCTTGATAACAATGTGGATTTAAAACAAATAGCAATGCTACATTACGTAATATAAAATCTATCACGAACGTAAGTGCTATACAGTTAAGTGTTGATGAGGTAATAAAAACATTATCTTCGCTTGAAGAGAGCAATAATGTTTCGCCGGATAATGTTACTCCTTCACTTTTGAAAAGATGTTTTTTTCACTTTGCTAAACCGTTAACAAAAATTTTTAACATGTCTCTTTCGTCAGGTGAATTTCTTGACACATGGAAAGTCTCCTTTATAACTCCGATTCACAAATCGGGCTCGAAACATGAGGCAGACAATTACAGACCCATTTCAAAACTGAAATTGATACCAAAAGTTTTCAAGTCTATTGTGAAGTAGAGGGTATATTGGGAAGTAAGAAATGTCATTTCAGTCGCTCAGCACGGATTCGTTAGTGGGAAATCCACAATCACTAACTTAGCCCTATTCTCGAACTTTTGTTCGAAATGTATAGAGTGTGGTGGTCAAGTGGATGCCATCTACACGGACTATTCGAAAGCATTCGATAAAGTTCACCACGATGTGCTTATAAAAAAGTTGGAACTTCTAGAATTTAATGCAAATCTTCTTAAATGGTTTCGAAATTATCTTTGTAATCGTTGCCAATATGTCAAGATTGGATCAACATTGTCCAAAAGTATATTTAAATTTTCTGGGGATCCACAAGGGAGTCATAAATACTACTCATAAATGACCTCCCGGATGTTTTCAAAAATTCGAATTGCCTTCTTTATGCTGATGATTTAAAGATTTTTAAAACAATCAGGACTACTCATGATTGTCTTTTGCTGCAGGAAGATGTTCTGTCTTTATCAAACTGGTGTAGAGAAAACTGTTTGCAATTAAATATATCTAAATGTAAAAGTATTAGCTTCACAAGATCTCAGGGTCCAATTAATTACGTATACGATATATTGGGTTCTATCGTTCAAATCCAAAATGATTTGGGGGTTATTTTTGATTCCAAAATTAATTTGAACAATCATTTGGACTTTATTATTTCAAAAGCGAACAGATTATTAGGATTTATGAAGCGAAATACAAATGAGTTCTATGATCCTTATACACTTAAATCTATCTGTATATCCTTAGTAAGATCAACAGTGGAATATGCTTGTACTATATGGAATCCCTCATATGCAGTACACATAAATCGAATTGAGGCAATACAGCGAGGATTTTCAAGATTTTTATTTCTGAAAATGGGTTGGGGGTTTTCCATCTTATATGCAACGGTGTCTATTAATAGATCTTAAATCGCTTGAAGCCAGACGAAAATATTACTTAGTAATGTTTGCAAGAGATGTGCTTTGTAACAAAATTGATTTCTCTGCACTCTTATCTCTTTTTCCTATATATGCTCAAGACCATTGCAAAGTAGGCAGCATTTTTTTCTTATTCCTCGAGTATTAACAAATTATGGTAGATTTGATCCCATTTCAAAGTCGTGCATAGAATTCAATTCTGTTTTCAATTAAATTGACGTTTCTCAAACGCGAGAGATTTTCAAAAAAGAACTACTGAAGTTGCTCTAAGCAGTTGAGAACTATTTTCCTTTTTAGCTATTAAGTATATGAAATAATTATTAGATTAGGATACTTTAAATAAACATTGTTTAGTCTAATAGAAATTAACTCGATAGATGTCTAACATTTTTTTTTTTTAACATTTTAACCCCTTGTTTTATGAATCTTTTTTGCCCTTTATCACAAAAGGATCAAAAAATACCCATAAATTGAGCAGTGAGAAGGTTAAAATGTTCCACAAAAATGTTTTTCGAAGTATTTTACATGAATCCTCAAAACACATCCTATACCCAATATGTAAGAATAACATGATTTTCCATGCCGATTCACAATAATAATATTCAAAACACTTTTTAACAAAAAAAAATACCGACTTCAAAATCACTACAAAATAAATAATAATTTTAAAATAACTTTTCCCATTAATTTCTTAGTCAAATTTTAAAAGTTATTTACATTAATTATAATATTGGAAATCTTATCATTTTCATTTTTTATATTTTTTATCATTATTATTATCATCAATATATTCATTGCTTTATGAAGATAAAAGCTTTGAAGTCGGCGCTTATCTTACTAAGTCGAAATCTTTTTACTATCATAAAAATATTACTAGCTTTATGAATATAAAAGCTTTTTAGTGATTTTTTTCTTTCAGTTGGCAATTGTTGAGTACGCTGAATGTAGCCAATGTGTTCCATGCATTATTTGTGCAGCTGTTACACACTATGTCATATTCAATATGAGCTTTGCAAGCTCACCCAAACCAGTATAGTGAGAATGTTTATGTGTACAAAGCCTTTTAAAATTGCTACAGTGTCACCAAGGCAGCATAGCATCAAATAAAAAATTTTAAAATAGTGCAGGGATGGTAAAATATCATGATTGTGTTTCAAAGATTAGCGCCGACATCAAAGCTTTTATGTTCATGAAGCAATTAATATATTGATGATAATAAAACAAAATAGAAAAAGTAAAAATGATAAGATTTCCAATATTATAATACATATAAATAACTTTTAAAATTTGGCTAAGAAATTAATGGGAAAAGTTATTTTAAAATTATTTTTTACTCTGTAGTGATTTTGAAGTCGGTTTTTTTTTTTTGTTAAAAAGTTTTTATTTCTTCCTTTTTAGAGAATATGAAAAATTTTATGTAATAGTATTCTTGAGGAAAATTTCAAACATGACACTTTGTTCTTAAAAAATTTGTTTTATTAATTCCTGAAAGTTTGTTGGGTATTTTCCATTTCTGTCTCTTTGCAATTTTTATTAAAGTGCCACGCCCTTTCTCTAATCCCACCCACTTTATCTACCGTAGTTTATAATGATTCTACTTAGCCCTGTGCCAAATTTCAGTTCCCAAGTATTAATATTAACCGTAATATAGTATTTTCCTTAAAGTGCCACACCCTATGTACGATCCCGCCCACTTTTGTAATGATTCTACCTACCCACCTACCTGCATACCAAATATTAGTACCCTAGTGTCAATATCTACTGAGACAAAGTATTTTTATAATATTGCCACACCCCTTTGTTGAATAACGCCCATTTAATAGACCGTCATTTGTAGTAACTGTGCCTACCCATGTACTAAATTTTAGCACCCTAGTGTCAATACTATTCGAGACACAGAGTTTTTCTAATATGACAACACCCCTTTGTCAAACAACGCCCACTTTGTTGACTGTAATTCGGATTAACTATGTCTACCCATGTACTAAATTTCAGCACCCTAGTGTCAATATTATTCGATATATAGTGTGTTTCTAATATTTCCACACCCCTTTGTCAAATAACGCCCACTTGTAATAAAACTCCCTACCTCAGTATTTTTACTGTAAATTTAAGTACCCAGGTGTCAATATAAACTTAAGTACAGTGTTTTTCTAATATTAACACGCCCCTTTGTCGAATATCGTCCACTTTTTTAAAAAAGGGCCTTCGCGTTCTTGGTATCTATCGGTTGACAAAAAATTACGGAAATCGGGTAAGTACTTTAGAAGTTATCGATGTAAAAAGCGGACAAACCAACGAACTTGAGAACCTCCTCCTTTTTGAAGTCGGTTAAAAAGGGGGAAACTTAAATGTACTAAATATTATTTTAAGTTTTTTTCAAAATGATTTTTATCACAAAGACGGAAAAAGCGGAATTTATATTTTCATAGCCTATTAGATAAAGGTCACGGGTTATTAACTAAAAACAACGGGTTAGAATTACAACTTTTTTAGTAGATGTTTATCAAAATTTGCCCAATTTGTTTTTTTTTTGGTAGTTTTTTTTAATTATTTTGAAAATTTTTCAATTTTTTACTTTTTTCGAAAAATCTAAAGACTCAAAATGGAACAAAGTTTTCTTTTTCAAATGTATTTTTTATTTTAATTTTCGAAAAAATAAAAGTGTTCTTTAGGAAATTTTTTTTCCCTGAGCATCGAAAACACATCGATCAACACTTTGCAAATTACTAAAACATTCGAGAACTCTTACGTGAAGCCTACAATCGTAATTTTTAAACAAAAATATTTTAGATTAACCTTAATAAGAGTTTTATCTGTCGAATAATACCAAATTTTTACAATTTCGTGAGTAATTTTTTTTATTCATTTCCAATGCGCAAAGCACTGGGATAAGGCTCTTGAAATTTACGCCCGTAAAATAAATGACAAAAAAGCCCAATTTTGCTTAGCATCGAATTTTGGAAAAGAAGCCGAATTTTAAATGGGAATTGAGCCCGAAAAAAATAAATTACTCCCGAATGGTTTGGAAATGAAGCCCGAAAAAAATGGAAATGACGCCCGAAATTTTCAACAGTTTTTCGGGCCTTATTTCCAAATTCTTCGGGCGTAATTTCCGTGACTAAGATTCAATGTAAGATTAAAAATAAATATAAATAAACTGGCCATTTCAGCCCTTGGACTTTGACCGAACTTCTTATGATCAAATTGTGTTGTGCGTGTTATTAAATGTATTAAATGTACACAATTGATCGTGAACTGGACCTACTAGTTTTATGCCGACTCCGAACGGCTAATGTACATGTTCTCAAGAAGCTTATCATGACATTATTTACTCTTTGAGGCTTGCCATTGTCTGCAGAGAGGTGACGACCGAATAGAAAAATTAATTCAATTGAAAATACTTTCTGTGTCAGATGGAATTGAACCAGGGTTCTCTGGTGTATGGATTACGCACTCTACCCACTGCGCCACGGCCGAAACCATGTAAGATTACAAAAATATAAAAGAACAGTTTCGAGTAGTAAATTAATGTTCCTCTGTGAAACTATCTGTAAGGATTTCCATAATTTTATTTGTTTTTGATGTTATTCCATGAACAAGGGGTCAGTGGCCATTATGTCTGGATAAGGTACGAATTTTATTATTTTTTTTATTTTTTTTTTTTTTTTGTGATGAAATGATTTGGCCTTATGCAGAATGTTGGTTTTATACCTTCCGCACAAGGGCAAACAATCATAACGAGTTTGAAATTTTTGAATTTTTTTGGGAACAAGCAAAAATTTAAGCGTTTTTCTTTATTTTAATTTAGCAAAACAGCCCGATTTTTGTTTTTTTTTTTTATACCCCCACGTTTAAAAAACGTAAATGGAGAATTCCACAAAAATTTAATATATGGACTTGTAATTTTGCATATGAGCTCCGATATTTAAAGTTCACTCTAAGTATGCAATTCAACCAACTCGGATGAAAACCACGCCTACCTCCCATAAAAAGTGACTTTATCAAAAAGGAAAAATCTCTTTAAATTCTACAAAAAATTATTTATGGACTTGAGATTTTGCATATTAACTTTGATATATAACATGCACTTTGTGTATAAAATTCAATCAAATCGATTGAAAATCACACCCACCTCCCATACAAAGTTATTTTATAAATAAAGTCGGTTAAAAATGAAAGCGAATATTTTCTGTTAAAACTATGTATAACGAAAATGTTTTTACAAATAAACATTTTATTGACGGCTTAAGACTTTGAATATACTTCGGTTCGGACGTGGGGGTATTTTAACTTCGGCCCAATCGAAGATCATTTATTACTAGTTTTTTTTTTGCTTAAGTTCCAAGTTTATTTTTTGGTCTTTCTTCCTTTTCAATTATTTGGAAAAAAGACCCAACATTTTTTGGCACAAACACCTGAAAAAATGACATAATCGACCGAAATGTTTGACACTTTTTCTAAAGAATTAATGCCCGATTTTGTGTAGAGAATTTTGGGATTCTTTTCCTTTTTTTTCGGGAGTAAATTCATCAGGTATGAGTTCTGGGAGCCATGGGACGACTTTCTCGATAAAAGTTCTGCCTTTTTTTAAACAAAAAAATTACACGACAAACAGACAAAGAACGGTAGTCGTATTATTACTATTGCACCTGTCAAACAATGTAAGTAAGTATTGCAATTTTAAAGAGGAAGTATGATAAGTACCTGTACGAATTTTGATACGATATCAAAGAATATTTTCTGATTGTAAAAAAAGATTAGAAAACATAAGAAATTTTTAATTTTGGCGCCCTAATATTTGGCGTCACAGGCATGGATCTGCTCCGCCTGCTCCAGGGACGCCCCTGGTCGTCACAGTTTAATACAAGTACATATATTGCTCAATATACTTTGTAGGCTAAAAGTACGATAGGGGCAAATGTTTTTATTTTTAAGTTGACACTACTGTCCCTGATATCTATGACAAATAACACATCAAATATTCATTAGTGTTTTAGATACGCATCCTTTTGCGGTCTCTCGCTAAGTCTGGCGAATACGGTGGTTGTGAAACGATATGGATCGATTTTTTAGCGAAATAATCACGATTTACGAATGGCAACAATCGAGATTTCACTTTTCTCTGAGCCCGAAATGGTCACTCAAAATGGTTTTCATTGATTCATCCGATATTCCAACAAGTTTAGTAAGGCCTCGGACTGTCAATCGACGATTTTGGAGAACCAATTCTTTGATTTGGTTGACATGTTGCTCATCAGTTGATGTCGATGGCCCGCCTGGCCTTGCCTCGTCTTCAACGCTTTCTCGACCCTCTTTGAAGATTTTGTACCACTCATAAAATGTCGCTGCACAGGACTATGAGGTAAAGTTAAAGGAATGGAAGCGAAGCGATGCAAAGGCGCAGGGCATAATTGGGACCACCGTTGGAGCTACGCAAATTACACACATTCAGAGTTGCGAGACGGCCAAGGAAATGTGGGACAAGTTGCATTCCGTATTTGAGAAGAAAAACGAAACAAGCCTTCTTTTGTTGTACCAGAGGTTTTTCTCATTCACAAAAGACGTCTCAGAGAACATGGTGATGTTTATTGCTCGGCTGGAAGAGCTTGTCGAGCGTCTTAGAGCTTTAAAGGAAAATATTTCTGAAGAAATGGTTATTACAAAGGTAATAATGTCGTTACCAGCCGAATATGGCGCATTTAGTAGTGCATGGGAGTCAGCTGCAAAAAGTGAAAGAACGTTGGATAATTTAAGAGCCAGATTGATGATCGAAGAAGACCGTTTTACAGCGCGTGGTGTTACAGAACCTGTGGAAGCTTTAGTGGCGAAAAAAACGAACGAGCAACGCAAAGTCAACAACGAAGGTAAGCAGCTGCAAAAGTTTGCTAAAAAGGGCAATTGCTTTGGCTGTGGCAGTTCCGGCCACTGGAAGCGGGATTGTCCTAAGTCGCGAAAAACTGCAAGCAACAAAGAAAAAAATCATGCTTTCAATTGTGATGCGATTGAAATTCAGATGACAAACGAGAGTTGGATTCTGGATTCTGGTGCAAGCCATCACATGACAAATCGACGCGATTGGTTTAGGGATTTTCAAGTTAAAGAAAAGCCAATTAAGATTGCTAAAGGTATGATGATGGGTACTGGAGTCGGAACAATCGATATTCGAGTTTTCGATGGTAAAAAGTGGCAAAACGGACATCTTTTGGATGTTGTATATGTTCCAGAGCTTCAAAACAATTTGTTCTCCCAAAATCATGCTCTCGATCAAGGTCTTAAGATTGAGGGGACAAGCTCTACTACTATTTTGAAGCGTATTGACGATGGATTTCCGATGATAGTGGGAGTACGTTGTGGAAGTCTTACAATAATGAAAATTGAAGTGGTTCGAAGAAATGAAGCTAACGTTGCGATGAATCAGAAAAAGATGACTCTCAGGGTGTGGCACGAAAAGTTAGCTCATCAAAACCTAGCTCACGTTAGAAATTTTTTAAAAGCGAACGATGTGATATATATAGATGAGCAGTTTACATGTGAAGCTTGTTTGTATGGAAAACACCATCGTAGCAGTTTTCCTACAAGCGAAGAAAAGTCGACGAAGTGCGGTCAAATAATACACGCTGATGTATGCGGGCCAATGCAAGTGACTTCAATCGGAGGCTCAAGGTATTTCTTACTTTTGAAAGATGATTATTCACATTTCCGCTTCATATATTGCATTAAGCAAAAGTCCGATGTCATTGAGAGGGTAAAATTGTTTCTGAAGTTGAGTAAAAATGCATATGGTCATGCAGTAACGATTTTTCGATCGGATAATGGAACAGAGTTTATCAAAAAAGATATACAAAAGTTGTTTGAGAGCGAAGGAATCCGACATCAGAAAACTGTCCCATACAGTCCCGAGCAGAATGGATCAGCAGAAAGGGAAATGAGAACAATTGTGGAATCAGCAAGGACAATGATTCATGCACGTGGTATGGAGCTTAATTTCTGGGCAGAAGCAGTCAATGCAGCAGTTTTTGTACTTAATCGAACTGGAACGAGCACAGTTGCAAACAAAACCCCATATGAACTGTGGTGCGGTAAAAAGCCTATGTTTACACATTTGCAATCATTTGGAGCTGAAGTTTTTGTACACGTTCCGAAAGAAAAGCGTCAGAAACTAGATCAGAAGGCGGATAAATGTTTATTTGTGGGGTATGACGAAAATGTAAAAGGTTTTCGCGTCTGGAATTTAGCCAAGGGCAAAATTGAGGTAGCACGCGATGTAAAGTTCATCGAGCAGTCAGACGATATCGCAACAGTTCCAGTAGATGATTTTGTGGCTCAAGACAAGCAGAAAGAATCTATAACTCCAGAGGAAATCTTAGAAGATGAAGATTTTCAAGATGCAGAGGGATCGCCAAAACAATGTGTGAGGGTTTCACAAAAGAAGAAGTCTGATAGTTGGTGCAATTTAGATGCAAATAATATCGTTCCTGATCGTTTTCGTACAAGGCAGCAAAAGCGTGGTGAGCTGGCAGATATAAATCCAATTGCTATGTTAGGTACGATGGAAGAGCCAAGAACATATGAGGAAGCAATTGCATCGGTTGAGAAGGATCATTGGATAGCTGCAATGGATGACGAAATACATTCACTTCAAATAAATAAAACTTGGGTTTTGGTGGAGAAGCCTTCAGATCATAAGGTAATAGATAATAAATGGATTTTTAAGATAAAATATCGAACAGATGGAAATGTTGAGAGATACAAAGCACGTCTTGTTGCCAGAGGATTCACGCAAGAATATGGAGTGAATTACTACGAAACCTTCAGTCCTGTAGTGCGATTTACATCAGTACGGACCATTCTTTCTATAGCAGCTACAGATAATATGGTGCTAAGGCAGTTTGATGTAAAGACAGCATTTTTGTATGGTGAGTTGAATGAAGATGTCTCCATGAGGCAACCCGTTGGTTTCGATGATGGGAGCGGCAAGGTATGTAAGCTTTTAAAGAGTCTGTATGGACTAAAGCAAGCATCGCGTTGTTGGAATAAGAAGTTCACAACATTCATTCGAAGATTTAATTTTGTGCAGTGTAAGTCAGATCCATGCGTTTTCGTGTGCAATGGGGAGACAAAGATTATTATGGCAATCTATGTAGATGATGGTCTCATTGCAGCTGCATCAGATATTGCAATTCAACCTGTAATAGCATATCTTCGCAAAGAATTTGAAATTAAGTTCTTTAATGCTGAATGTTTTCTTGGATTAGAGATCAGCAGATTGAAGGATGGGTCAATTTATCTTGTACAGACAGCCTATGCAAACAAGGTGCTCCAACGATTTGGCATGGAAGATTGTAGTGGCGTGTCAACACCTGCTGACTCAAATCAAATCTTGAGCAATTTTTCGGATTCAGAAGAGGTAAAATTTCCATATCGTGAAGCAGTAGGGAGTTTGATGTACTTAGCAGTTTCAACAAGGCCAGACATTTGTTTCGCAGTGGGAGTCGTTAGTCGATTTCTTGAAAAACCAACATTGGTGCATGTTAATGCTGTAAAGCGAATTTTAAGATACATAAAATCAACCATTTGCTGCGGAATTCTTTTAAGCAGTCAAAAGATAATGGAACTTGTTGGGTATAGTGATGCGGACTACGGAGGGGACATGCAGACCAGGCGATCGACTTCAGGGCATGTGTTTTTGCACGGATCATCATTGATAAGTTGGTGTTCCGAGAGCCAAAAGTCGGTGGCTTTGTCAACAACTGAATCAGAATATATTGCAGCATCCAGTGCAGTAAAAGAGCTTGTGTGGTTGAAGCGACTTTTAGAAGAATTAACCGGAAGGACTATCCCAACTGTCTTTAATATGGACAATCAAAGTGCCATTCGATTAATCAAAAATCCTGAATTCCACAAACGGACAAAGCACATTGACATACGATACCATTTTATTCGGGAGAAATATGAGGAAAAGTTTTTTTTGAACTTAACTATGTTACAAGCGACGAGCAGCTTGCTGATATATTAACAAAAGCACTTCCTAAAGGTCGTTTTCAAAATCTTTTAAATTTAATGAACATTGTTAAGATTGAAAAACAACTTTAAACATTAGTATTGTTTAATTTGTATTTGTATTATCATGTAATTTATGTTAATCAAACATTCTGAACAAATAGTGGGAGTATTGAAATAATTTGTTTCAGATGTTTCGCTTTACTTGTCAATATTTATATTCATTGAAAATTCCGAATAAAATTTTCACTTGAAATTATTTCCTTCGAAAAAGCAGTCGTCTATTTTATTTTCTTCTCGAATAGTTTTTCTTAATCTTCGATTCATTTTTTTTGTTCAAAAAACTTGTTCACCGAAGGCCTTCTACAACATTTTCAACTTCTCGGCAGTATAAATTTGATTCCGCACTCAAAATTTAATGGAACTGCGGTGTTGAATACTTTCACACATTATAAAAAAACAAAAAATTCACTTTTAGCTATTAACAAAAGGACGTGTATCTCAAACACTATTAAATATTTTGACGTGTTATTTGGCACAGATGTCAGTGAAGATAGTGCCAACTTAAAAATAAAAAGAATTGTCCTTATTGGAATTTCCAAAAAATGAGATACCATTAGTTTTTGCCCACAGTATATTTCGGAGTTAGTCTCTAAATTTCTCAATTCAATTTCTATCTTTTTCTGTTACAAGAATTATGTTAAGAAACTTAAAAAACAAAGTGCATCAAAGGAGTTCAGTTCAAAAGATTAAATATGTATTTTTTTATATATTTATTGTACGTTTTCAACATTTTTCAAAATAAAATCATCTCACATGAACTTCTAAAACTGTTTTGCCCAAAGTTGTCCTCAACAACTATTTCAGTAAAAAAATTATTTAAGTATTTTTGATTGCAGCAAACTTGTTACTTTAAAAACAAACCCTTTCGTAGATACTCTGTCGGCTTCCTGGTTAGATCATAACTTGATTAGCCATTATAAGTTAAAAACTTTTTAACCGCAACAAACTTTTCGGCACCTGTTAAGTCAGCCATAAAAGATGAAAATAAAATGTGACAATGAAGCGGAAGCTGCAAAGAACTTCCGTTCATGAAGAGGAACTTGAAATCTTTGCTCCTTCAATGATATTGTGGTCAGATTAACTTTTCTTGTTGCTCAATGGATGAGTGACTCAATTTGCACCTTGCAAAGTGCAAGAAGGATACTGCTCACAATGCTGTTGTTGTTGTTGTTGTAGCTTTTGTTGTTGTTGTTCTTGTTGTTGTAGTTTTTGTTTTTGTAGCCGCTCTTGGTGGTGTTATTTTTTAATGTTAGTGGTTCTAAAACTTTATTTAAGCCACTTAAAAGCAAAGCGTGTGGTTTTCAGCTGACACTGATGCAGAATGTTGCACAGTGGCATGATTTTGAAACATTTTTTTTTTTTGGAGGTCAACAATTTTTAATTCAATTTCAATGCAACCAAAATAAAAGAATAAAAAAAAAATTTATTCATTACATTCAAATTTTTTCCACAACTAATATTTTCATAAATTTTATCACTTCAAGGATTTCATGTTGCAGCAGTTATACAAGAACAAACTTGCTCATTAAATTTACATTATCACGATTAACAGAGCAAAAGTAACATTTACGCAAATGACCTCGTAAAAAAAGCGAAACTTGAAAAACAAAAACAAAGACAAAAAAATAGAGAAAATTCTTTATTATGAAAAAATATGCTACGACAGAAGTACGGAAGGAAAGTGGGAATGTTGGGGTGTAGAGTACCTCGGATGGTATGTGCTGTGGGAGTAACTTGTTTTGTAGCGTGTTTGCAACTCGAGTTCTGCCAAATGCAGCTTCATTTCCGCTCTTGTTCTTACAACATTTGAAAATGGTATGGTAAAAATAGCACTTTGGCAACTCTGGTTGATGCATCGTAAGCACACTTAATGTAGGGTAATGCGTTTTATGCTTTGCTCATTTTAAATGACTTCATATATATATAAAATGTCTTTTGTTGTTGTTGTTTTCTTTTTTTTTTCTAGCTGAAGAATGTTAGCCTTGTTCCGCTTTAGTTTTGTTTTTTTTTTTATTTTTTGTTCAGCCACACTCTAACACGACCTTCAACATACGCTTGTAATAAACTCAAAACCTTTGAGTACCATAAAGTATTTTTTTTTTTTTTTTTTTTTTTGTAATTTCACTTGGCTTTTAATTTGAAATATTTTGTTTTATTATCTCGTTTTTTTTAAAATGTGTCTTTTTTTTCTTTTTATTATTTTATAGCTTCCGTCTAGCTCAAAAAATATATAAAGCTTAAGATAACCCAAAATTCAATTCCTTAAACCTGCCTGTGAGTGATTTCCTCCTAAGCCAGTCTGCCCACTCCCAAAAGTATGCTATTGAACTTGAGTCGCATTTTGAACCAGACTGAATTATCGCACTTGTCAATCGTAAGGAAATTGAAAAATTTTCCTTCATCACACCGCCATATTCTGTGCTTCATTCCTTTTTTCGCCTCTCTCATGCTTAAGGATTGCATTATTTTGGCTTCGCTTTGCGGTAAATCTAAAGGATTCAAGCATATCCTCGATTGATATGTTCGATATTAAACTCGACGGTGACATTAGACACGAGGTAGCCATAGAAATAATAAAAGCATAGAAAGAAAACAAAAATTATCAACAAAAGGAACACCTTAAAAGAAAAAATAAACTTAAAATCCTTCAATCGATACTTTTAAGCATACCTTAGAATAAAAAAAGAAAATAATTAAAAATACTTTTAGCTTCAAGAAGAAGGCTGAAGAATGTTTGTTTGTTTTAGTGGCCATAAAAATAAATCCCATCTTTAACTGCCGCTGTCTGTGCGTGGGAGTGTGTTTGTTTGTGCGCGACTTAATGCTTTTAAATGCATGTTTATCACTTCCACACGCACGTGAAACACGCATGGAGAACGTACACAGAACACCTCGTTGACACGCACCTGTCACTCACACACATGCAGGCGAACTTGTATGTCATTGACAGTCACACACACACTTATTCAAGTATATAAACACACTTGTTAACACAAACAAACGCAGTCGCAGCTTGAGCAGTCTTTGGAGGTGCGCCAGCAGGCGTTTTACTGCAACTCTATCCGTCTGTCCTTATGTCCGCCACACAGTAGTCTGTCTGTTGTCTATACGATGTATTCTGTGCCGGAATATAATATTCATTATGAATGGAAACTCCTACCTCACGTGGAAAGGCTCACGTATTTCGCAGACAGATGCGTGCGAAAAGGATTTTCATGTTATTTGTACAATTTTCTTATTAAATGTTATTTTTTTAAAGTCGGATGTCACTTTTGTGTAAAACTATATCGAAAAATATAAAGTCAGTGAAAGATGTACCAACAATTCTTTGTTTTAATGAGATTACTTCCAAGGCTATTAACGATGAAGAATAACTTTAATAATTCCCATACGAGTAAGTTATATACTATATATACGTGGAGAAGATCCGGGTAATTTTGATTTAATTTTATGTCAGTTACGGATCTGGGGTATAATTGAGTATCTTGATTAGGATAATAACCAACCATAGACTAATCTTGGGGAAATATCTATCCAGATGAGAGCTAAATCAAACAAGTTTTAATGGATACATTGGGGAAGAGTACGATTACTGAAAGATAACTTGGACATCACTTAGTATTATGCCTAAAACGGTAATAAGCGAAACAGACCGTTTATTTATAAATTCAATTCTAGAGATATTCACGACGTGGGTATTTGTGAAAATAAGTTGTGATGACTACATAAGGATTTTTTGCTTTACGATAAACTTTTTACGAAGAATTACGTCTTACAGAACAGTTTATATGGGGTCGTTTTCACAAAATTTTTCAAGCGCATGTAGGGTTTTTGTCAACTCTTTGGGGTATACAAACAGCCCTTAACCTTTTGACGACCACTCCTGAACTGCTGTGAAATTCCCAAATCCGACACCGGATTCATGTTCAGTGACCCCAAATTACTAAACATATGTCGCGAAAACAATTTTTTTTTTTCTAAAAAGGTGTGAAAAATCATAGGACCTATATATATCCCAATGGTCGTCAAAGGTAAAAATGTATGCGACTATTTTCTCTAGTTGACAGTACGCGAGCGAAAAGTTTGAGGTCGAATTTCTATTTACTTCATGAGAACTCGTTATTTTTAATCTATTTTGAAAGTTAACCAATGAAATATTCAAATTTAAACTTGACAATGCTGGTACTTTGATATCTTTACGAATATTGGTTCAAGATATTCACAAAATAGGTTAAATTTTCCAAAAAATCTGATCTTTGATTCAGTGTCAAACATTACCTCGTAACAAATAAAGAGAGCCAGATATTAGGTTTTTGGAGCAAGTGAGTTCGAAGACGAACCAGCAAGCGACACTAGAACCCAGCCTACTGGTGGACTGCCGAAATCGCCGACACACGCAGACAATGCCTCCAAGCAAGAGGGCTGTACTACAGAGCTAGAGGTACTCACCGCTTCGACTAGCTCCATGGGATCTATCGAATGCTTAAGAAGGTACTGAAAAAAGTGATCAGCAAAAGCAAGCGCGAGTGTTTCCTGCAGCTATGCGACGAGGCAGATGCCAGCCCATGGGGCACCGCATACAGACTAGTTATGAAGAAGCTAAAGGCATTCAGGCGGCCAACACCCACGAACCCACTGGTTCTCAGTACCATAGTACAAGCACTTTTTCCTCAACAGGCAGAGATGCAACATACAGATGAACAGAGCGAGTCGTAACCAACACCGATGGTAAGTGAATATGAGATCGTGGCAATAGCTAAAGCCATAAAGGACGATAAGGTGCCAGATCCTGATGCAATACCGAACCGAGCCATTTTCTCACAGCCGGAGACGTTTGTGCAGTTATTTAACGCGTGTCTGACAGAGAGCATATTCCCAGCACACTGGAAGATCCAGAAACTAGTGCTCATACCGAAGGGTAATAGAGCCATGGACGACCCTTCAGGCTACAGGCCGATATGCCTGCTCGACACAATAGGCAAGATCTTCGAGCGAGTGGTGTGCAACCGCCTCGAACAGGCGATCCAAGCGAAAGGAGGACTCTATACTCAATACTCCACAACCGATGCTATCAAGCTAGTCACTAGCATGAAGCTATTGAAGGGAAAAGATGGAGCAGGGGAGCAAAGCAATACTGTCTCGTGGTAACGCTAGACGTACGCAATGCATTCAACTCGGCTAACTGGAGTCAAATTATGACGGCACTCAGGGACTTTGGAGTGCCACGATACCTCATAAGGATTATTGGCAACTACTTTGGCGAAAAAGTTCTGCCCTACAACACAGAAGAAGACAAGATGACGTATAATGTCTCCGGTGGAGTTCCACAGGGGTAGGTTCTGGGACCCATGTTGTGGCACATAATGTACGATGGTGTCCTCAGGCTCGCTGTTCCCACAGGCGTCAGGAGCGTCGGCATTGCAGACGACCTAGCAGTTGTGGTAACAGCAAAGCACCTGGAGGAAGTAGAGGCTCTCAGTGGTTCATCTATCGGCACAATTAATAGCTGGTTGAGGTCAGTGGGACTAAGTCTGGCTGAGCATGAGACGGAGGCAGTGCTCATAAGTAGCCGAAAAAAGTAGAGACCGCCAGAACTAGCATACGTGGAACGGTGATAGAATCGAAGCCATACATCAAGTACCTCGATGTGATGATCGACTCCCGACTATCATTCAAGCAACACCTACAGTATGCTCACAGAGAAGCAGCTGAAGCAGGAGAGACACTTTCTAGAATAATGCCAAATACAAGGGGCCCCAAACAAGCGCGAAGGACATTGCTACTTAATGTAGTCAGGTCCATTACGATGTACGGCTCAACTGTATGGACGGAAGTCCTACCGACGCGGTGTTGAGTCGTTTTTCAGACTAAGCGCACTCAGGGTTTGTTGTGCCTTTAGAACGGTTTCCGGGGACGCAGCAATGGTTATGGCAAGTTCAATTCCTATCGACCTCCCCGTAAACGAAACGGTGTTTACCACCAGTAAGACTAACGCGGCTAATCCAACCGCTCGTAAGCAACTCGCTAAAGAAAGAACCATGCTCAAGTGGCAGGACCGCTGGGATAGATCAGCGAAGGGTCGATGGACTCACCAGCTTATCACAAACCTGTCCCAATTGGTGTGGCAGAAGTCATGGCTCTGTAAACTTATACATCACGCAGATTCTCAGCGGCCACGGGTGCTTCAGAGCATATCTGCACAAATACAAGCACGCCGCAGACCCCTACTGCAGTCACTGCGCTGGAGATATAGTAGAAGACGTCCTCTTTGAGTGTCCAAGGTTTCGCAATATCAGACAACAGACCTCAGCGAGCATCGGCCAAACGGTGACGCGGCAAAACTTAATTACCCTTATGTTGGTAAACGAAGCGAACTGGTCAGTGGTCCCTAGCAAGAGTCGTTATCGATGAACTCCGAAGAGTTGAGCGCTCACAAAATAGGTGATACAGAAGTTGTAGGCTATCCCATAACGACTTCCCAGACAGAAGACGAACACTAGTCGATCAGATTTCAGCTAAGTGCTATTCCCATGCCCCGTGAAGTGATGCTTTACGGCGGTTCCACGGGGTGTAACTATGGACGACGTTTCAATGCGGAGGTTCAGGTTTAGTGCGTAAGAATCGCACACTCTCACCTGCACGGTGGCGCCTTTTGGAGGTTCCCCCTTCGCGAATAAAATAAAAAATAATAAAAAAAGATATCAGATTTTTTGGGATTTTTTAACGAAATTTTCACCTATTTTGGAAATATCTTCTGAACCAATGGTCGTAGAGAGGTGAAGGTACAACCATTGGAATGGAAAGGAAACTGTTTTTGGCTTCGTTATTTTATTTCAGTCTTACTACGAACACGATCCCAAATCAAAGACGAAATTCTACTTGCGTCTTTTCTGTAATCGATTTGATTTGAGTGTGCATAATGCATACATTGGTGCATAATGCATACAAAAAATCTCTACGTCGAAAACGAATAAATTTATTTTCTCTATATGCATTGGAAGTCCGCGCGCAATTGGCTTCTCAAATGATCGATTCGTTCACCAACCGCAAGAGACCACCTCGCTAAGTTGTAGGACAGGGACCTAAGCAATTCAAACTTACGGAGGTCACTACTCTGTTCGATCATTTGCTCTGCAAAAGTGAAACGGGATGTAAGGATGTATTTTCTGCTCTAAACAACACAAAGACTATCGTACCAATGCTTTTTGTGCCTTTTGCAAAAAAACCATTTTGCTTCGCCAATGATCGAACTTGCTTATCCTAAGAAAATGAAATTTCAATGTATTGATCAAAAATGTAAATAAATTCATTTTTATTTCAAATAAATCAACTCTTCAACAAAATTAAACATGTCATCGGTTTTTACCGTTGACAACCATTGGGACATAGAGGTCCCGTCAGATTTGTTGGTCGCGTGGATAGGTAAAGTGGATTATCTTTATTTGTTATTTTTTGTAAGAAAGTGGAAGGTTTCCCGAAAGTTCTACAAAAATTTTGTACCTGCAGCTCCTCCCACCAACAAAATATTGCAGCAAGAAGAAGGGGGAGAAAGATTAAAGATTTTTCAACTGTGGGGTGGTTTGAAAGGCAAAGGGATGAATTTAACTTTGGAAATTAAATTCTTTCTGAAAGCCGCATTCATTCCCTTTTGAATATACATTGTAAAAAAAATCAATTGTATAGTTTTTGCAGGAAAAATTCGAAAGTAAAAGGGTTACCAGTGTCCCAGTGGTCGGCAAAGGGTTAATACTCATCGCATAGAGATAAAATATATGCTAAAATATCATTTATATAGCGAATGAAACGAATATCTTCGGATTTTTTCACTTCTTTAATGAAGTCACAAAATGGAGTATCTGCCGCATTGCCTTTTCATGATTCCTTTAAAATACTGACACAATCAATATTTTGAACATTTCACTAGATACGTGTAAAAGTTTTGATCGAATTTTGTAAAAATAAAAAATCCACACTTACCGTTTATTTTAACTTCGACAAAAAATTAAATCAGCCAGTCATAAAGAACAAAACACTTTTGTTTCTCTGCAAAGCGGACGGCTAATATGCTCGAGTCGTTTAACGCAATGTCTGGGCGCACAGAGTGGGGCGGGGAATTAATTTACGCGATGCTCGAGTGTACAGTTTTGTATATATGTGGGTGACTCTCATTGCCAATTGGTTGCCAATTTTTTCAGAAAAATAACTCATGTCGCAACAAGTCGCAACAAGTCGCAACAAGTCGCAACAAGTGTACCACTATACCACAGAAAAAATGTATTACGTTTTATTTTATGTAGCACCTTTCATCAGCCACCCTGAATATACGTTGTTGGTTTTACACATTTTTTGTTGTTGGTAAGTCGCCATTGCAACACGTGTCCAACGCTTTGTTGTTGATATTGGTTTTTTGTTGAAATTTTTACACAATCTTCAAATACTTTTTGTGGGCATTGCTGCTGTAGAGCGTAATATTGAGGAGGACCCAAATGAGTCCATTTCACACATTCGACAAAGCCGCGGTTGCCAAATTTCCTAAATCATATTTAAACACTAATGGCATAGAATTAATTTTGACATTAAACCTTATTTAATTTTAAAATTATGTTATCTCAGTATTTTATTTCAATTCAAAGGTCTACACCTCTAAAAAAACACCCTGTATTTCACTAGTATCACTTTAATCGTAACTCTTTTGATATAAAATCCGACATTTTAATAGGTTTCCTTCAACAAAACTATGGATAATATCTGCTGTCTAACATTACTATCCCAAAGGTTAAGCTTGGTTAACCCTATTCCTGCCACGCTGTTTGAAAAGCGTAAACTGTCACAGTGTGACTTGGAGACACTAATACAAAATTCATAGAGGGTTCATTTATTTTATTGAAAAAAATAATGTTATTTAATATATGTGACTTAGAAACACCTACACAAAATACATAAAAAGATAATTAATTTATTTAATAAGAAAAAAATAAGACAATAATATATAAATAATGTGGCGATTTAACTTAACTATTTATTTATACATGTTAGGCAAACCACACTTTTCTGTGAATGCTCGTTACATACATGTTTCTGACATATACCACAGCATTGCTTAGAAGATCTTCCTTTTTCGTAAGGGCAGCAGTAACATCGTCGTCTTTTTTTTTATTGTACTGCTGATACAGTCAAAGCTGGATTTAATAATAGGTTTCCCAATATATCATCGATCGCAGCAACGTTTAATTTTGACAAAAATTGCTTTCTTCGACGCTGTATATTTGGAATGACTAAGTCTCTGGCAACTTGGCTGTCTCCTGATCAAAAGACGCGCAACCAAATTGATCACGTTTTAATTGACGAAAGGCACTCTTCCAGTGTTTTAGATGTACGCACGATCCGTGGTGCCAATAAAGACTCGGATCATTATCTTGTCACAGCCAAGATCCGTACACGCCTGTGCGCAACCAAGAATGCACGCAATCCAGCACAGAGAAAGCTAGACGTCGAAAAGCTGCAATCAAAGCAAACAGTCGACGACTTCGCTACTCGACTCTCACTCCTGCTTCAAGAAAGCACTCCTCCGATCGACGATATATGCGCGCAGTGGAATCATATTTCCCACTCTATGCGTACGGCTGCCGAAGAGGTGATTGGCTATCACCGCCCTCGCCGAAACCAGTGGCACGACCAAGAGTGTCGCGACGCCACTGCAGAAAAAGACGCCGCCTACAAAGCCACCCTGCAGTCGGTTGTAACGCGTGCTGCTAAGGAGCGATACAAAGAGAAGAGGAGGGAAGAGAGACGCATTTTCAGGCGAAAGAAAAGGGAAGCAGAAATGCGTGAGTGCGAGAAAATTGAGATGCATGGTGACAGAAATGAGGTCCGAAAATTTTTCGAAAAATAAGACACCTGGCCGATGGTTTCAAGACCGGGGCCTCTTCCTGCAAGGATGAAAATGGGAATCTAGTGACAGAAATCCAGAGTACACTGATGATATGGAGGGAACACTTCTCTAGGCTTCTGAATGGCGACGACGACAACAATCCCGCCAATAGAGATGATATCCCGGAATCCCCAATTTTAGACGACAGCGTTGAAGTTCCGCTGCCCGACCATAGTGAAGTCTTGAAAGCTATAGCTCGGCTTAAAAACAACAAAGCCGCAGGAGCCGATGACTTACCTTCTGAGCTCTTCAAGAATGGAGGCGAAGCTCTATTGAAATGCATTCTTGAGCTTCTATGCAGAATATGGTCGGAAGAATGCATTCTAAACGATTAGAACCTCAGTGTGCTCTGCCCAATCCACAAGAAAGGCGATCCCACAATTTGCGCCAACTACCGTGGGATAAGCCTTCTTAATATCACATATAAGGTCCTGTCGAGCGTATTATGTGAAAGACTGAAGCCCATCGTAATCCAGCTGATTGGACCTTATCAGTGTGGCTTCAGACCTGGCAAATCCACCATAGACCAGATATTTACGCTACGACAAATCTTGGAGAAGACCCTAGAAAAACAAATCGACACACACCATCTTTTTGTCGATTACAAAGCCGCCTTCGACAGTCCATTAAGGAATCATCTATATTCCACCATGTCTGTATTTGGTATTCCTGCAAAGCTCATCCGCCTTTGCAGAATGACACTGAGCAAGACCAGCAGCACAGTTAAAATCGGGAAGGACCTCACTCCTCCATTCGATACCAAACGAGGTTTCAGACAAGGTGATTCCTTACCATGCGACTTTTTCAACCAAATGATGGAGAAGATCATCCGAGCTGCTGATTTGAGACGCAGTGGCACGATATTCTACAAAAGTATTATGCTGCTGGCGTATGCTGATGATATCGATATCATAGGCCATAATACGCGCGAAGTCAGCGCAGCATTCTCCAGGTTAGCGAAAGAGTCGAGTCGAATGGGTCTTGTAGTGAACGCAGATAAGACGAAATACCTAGTGTCAACAAATAAACAGTCCCAGCGTCTTGGAAACCACGTCACTGTTGACAATATCTCCTTCGAGGTTGTTAAGGACTTCGTCTACCTGGGATCCAGCGTAAACTCTTTCAACGATGTCAGTATTGAGATAAAGCGAAGGATAACTCTTGCCAACAGGTGTTACTTTGGGCTGAGTAGGCAATTGAGAAGCAGAGTCCTCTCTCGACGAACAAAACTCACGCTCTATAAGTCACTAATCATGCCCGTCATATTATATGCAGCACAAACCTGGACGTTGAGCAGTTCTGATGAAAAGACTTTGGGAGCCTTCGAGAGAAAGATCCTTCGTAAGATCTTCGGTCCAATCTGCGTCAATGGCGAGTACCGAATTCGATGGAACCACGATCTGTATGAGCTGTACGCTGACATCGACATAGTTAAGCGTATTAAAATCGAGCGGTTCCGCTGGCTAGGCCATGTTGAGCGAATGGAAAACGACGCTCCAGCGAAAAAAATATTCGATTCGGTGCCCGGTGGTAGTCAACGCAGAAGAGGACGCCCACATCTTCGTTGGAAGGATCAGGTGTTGGATAACCTGACTACACTTGGTGTTTCCAACTGGCGCCAGCAAGCGCAAAACAGAAATGGCTGGCGCAATTTCTTATACGAGGCCAAAACCGACCTTCGGTTGTAAGCGCCATATAAGTAAGTAAGTAAGTAAGTCTCTGTCGAGTTCTTTCAAAAATAGTTTTCGTCGAGAATTTTCTTCGTTTGGTTCAGTTAGGATATAAATTGAGCCAAACAATTTTTGCTGCAATGCCACACACGTCAACAAGATTATAAAATTGTCCAAACGGCCATGGACGCGTTTTGCGGCTTACAGTAAAAGCGTGACACATTTGATCTAGAGTGTCTACTCCTCCTTTTGTACTGTTATAGTACAAATTTATTTCCGATTTGTTTTTATTTTGTTCATCTATTGCATTCGTATGATGCATTGTTGATAGAAGTATAACGGCTCTGTTTTTCTTCGGTACGTAACGATTATCATATTTCGACGAAATTCAAACACGTTGCTTTCAACTTCCCTTATTCTATGAGGTAGAAAATTAGCTGGAATGCATCTTTTATTTTTTCGTAATGTACAAACACATGTTAGTCCCTTTGATAGCAATGTTTGTGCTAGCTCAATGCTAGTAAAATAATTGTCGAACGTGACGTTCCTGTTTGTTCTTTCAAAAGGTTCACATAATATCTCGACAACTTGAGTAGACAGATTGATTGTTCGGCGGTTCTCTTCTTTTCCCAGATACGGAACGCCATATAGTGGAAAACTGGTGCTGGAATCGCAAATCCGACAAATTTTCATTCAATATTTATCTGGTTTAGAAGGCGAAATGATACCCTACCTGTGAAGGGTACTAGTTGTTCATCTATTGTCAAGTTGCTACCTGGTATGTAATGCTTTCGCAAATTCTTGTTGATAATATCCCAAATATTTATTCATGTTCATGTTATTTTTTAATATTTTGTGTAATAAGTAAATATTATCAAAACATAAAAAAAATTAATTGTATATTACAGAAACAGAATGACCAATAATAAAATACATTTAACTTATTTTGCTTTAAAACAAGTTCTAAAGCATTTACATATATTGGTTTGAAATTGAATAGTGACCCCAAGACACAGCCTGACATGAATAGGGTTAAGAAGCAAATAGGTGCAGTTCTTTAAAAAATAAAATCCATAGTAAGTTACTAAAAATCTAGTGAAAAACTAATTATCTTGAACTACAAATGTATAAAATAAATCAACCGCACAAAGTCATTTTAGGGCAGTTAGAATTATTCTAATTTTCATTATGACAAGAAAACAGCAGGGTGCCAAAAATTAGCAGCCGGTGATAGTCATACGAAGAGCTCTTTAGCTACTGCGTGATACCAACTGTGTTCGCTAATTTATGTGTTGACAGGACCACTTTGAGCAAGTCAGAAGCCTGACCTGTATAATAAATTATTTTAGCAGCCGCAGCTACTTAAGAGCTAGCCTAAAAAACTACATCCATCAAATCCAGCTGAATTATAATTTTTCAGCTGAGCTTGAGGGTTAAAAACTGCTAAAATAAAGCACAGTCGATCGAAGTCAGCTAACATTTTTGGGCAAAGGGCAAAGGTACTGCTGTTAATGGCCAGCTGTAACCATTTTTTAATTTTGTTAAACTTTTCTTTGTTCTCTTTCGACACAGAAGCTTTATTTTTATTATAACAACTTTATAGATTTTCAAATCTAAGTAACTTTCCCTACTCCAAGTTGCTGTACGTGCAGCCTATCAGAACAAAAATTTAATAATCCACAAGGATATAGCCCTTCCGTCATGTGTTTAAAGTCGAAAATGTGTTTTCACCTTCTGCTGTATTTTCTTGCTTTTGTGCAGAGATAAGGTAGCTTCTTACAAAGGTTTCACACACCGAAGACTTTAAAGTACTCTCCAAAAATACACTTCTAACATTCTTTACAAAAAGGAGTTCATATTCCTTTTTTAGCAGCTGTAAGATTTCTCTGCTTAAATAAGATCCTTTTTCGCATCACTTTCTTTTTTATTTCCTTCTACTGTGTGCTATGTTAATTTTAAAGTTTTTGCTTGTTGGCAGCGTTGTTGCTTCATTTTGTGTCTATAATTGCGGCAAGCATGAAAAAACAAAATATCCTTAAAACACATGCATGCACACATGCATATCATTCTTATCCTAAGGATGATCTCATTTTCCAGCGCATTTTCGTTGTTTTCCGGTTGCTTGTGAACTTTGGCGACTTTTTCATGTTCATTAGATATGCATATGTATGTGTGTGTTAGAGTGGGTGCTGCTACGTATGTGAGTGTGAGAGTGTGCGTGCTTGTTCTTTAATATAATTATTATATTGTTTGTGGCGTTAATGTGGCTGTTGTTGCTAGAGTGTCTGCGGATAAAACAAAAAAAAAAAAAGGAAATAATAATAAGCACAACATAATAAAACGTTGGCTGGTTCCTAATTAGCTTAAAACTTATGCTAGCTACATGCTGCAGTTTTGTCTGACTTTAAGAAGGATTTTGTTGTTCGCTTGTTAATTTCTTCGTAGCATAGTAAATATGAGCTATAAAATCTAGGTGGTGCTGCGACTTTGCTTTAACATCCTTGATGTGTATGGTAATGAATGAATGGTAATGTTTGAATGTTGGTTACTTTTTTATTTTGGTGCTTGTTTTAAAGTCAAAAGCATCTGTACTGAATAGTAAGGAATCCATTGAAGTAGATCAGTTTTTAACGAATTTATTGGAAATAAAGGCCGTAGGCACGAAAACAAAGCAACTATTTGAAATAAGGTTTTTGGGTTTAAGTATGATTAATTTTAAAAACTAGTAAGAAATGATCTTCGACTGGGCCGAAGTTAAAGTTAGTTAAGTCTTAAGCAATCAATAAAATGTTTATCTGTAAAAACGTTTTCGTTATATTTTTAACAGAAAATATTCGCTTTTGTTTTTTGATAAAGTCGCTTTGTATGGGAGGTGGGCGTGGTTTTCACTCAATTTGGTTGAATTCCATACACATAGTACACGTTATATATTAAAGTTCATATGGAAAATTTCAAGTCCATACATTAATTTTTGTGGATTTTAGAGAAATTTTACCTATTTGATAAAATCACTTTGTATGGGAGGTAGGCGTGGTTTTTATTCGATTTGGTTGAATTTCATACTTATAGTGTACTTTGAACATCAAAATTCATATGCAAAATTGCCATATAAAGTCCATATATCCTTTTTTGTTGAATTCTAAGAGATTTTACCGTTTTGATAAAGTGAAATCTTATAATGGGGAACTAGTTAAATTAAAAGCGGCATCCTTAAAAGTTTATTAAAAGTATATTATTCAGCAATATTCAGCTTGTGTTAACATTGTCATAATGACAAATTCCTGATTAACGATTAAAAAAAATCGTCTTCAGCTTCTTCTGCGAATTCTCCTTTATCGCCTTAATCGTCTTAAACCGCTTTCTGCGAAGTGGTAACATAAATCTTGGGAATAGAAAAAAGTCACAAGGTGCCATATTAAGTGAATATGAAGCGTAACGGTATGAACGTTGTTTTTGTCATAGTCGCGTACAAGATGTGGTATATGAGCCAGGGCGTTGTAGAAACCACGAAGAAACAACGAGGTGTTACTCCACAATTCTGATATTTCTTTACGATTCTCCGTATGATATTTTGTTAGAAACACAAAATTTTAGGCAACGTCTTGACCAACTAAATTCGCCTCACACAACATCAGGCGCGGATCCAGGGGGTTTGGGGGGTTCAAACCCCTCCCCCCGAAATTCTAAAAAAACCTGTATTTAAATGTGATGTACTGATGTTTATTATGTGGGCTAAGAGTACCAAAAAGAAAAACATTGGTTTTTTATAATTTACTTTAAATATTCACACCCCAATGCTGTAAACGTTTGTAGCTGTTTCTACACGTATTGCTAAAATACTGAGTTCTGTTCCAGTTTTTGTTTATTTTTGCGACATCGCTGTAGCTGTAAACAGTCACACATACAATCTCAACCTGAAATCACAAAAACACCGCATTTTTTGGATAAAATATATCTAAACACCGCACAGTTTAAATTTAAAAACCCACAGTTTCGATAGTATCGGAAGTGCAGACGTAAAATTGCTTTTTATACAGTAATGGAGAAAAAATCCGGTTTTTGTAGTTTTTATTTATTTTGATGTTGGTTTTATGTTGGCCTTTTAGATTTGTATTCGGGTCAAATAAACAGAGAAATAACTTTTATTATTATAATTATCTTTACCCCAGCGTCAGCTTGTGGTATTTAACACAAAAAAATAATCCTGAGCACCACACAATCATATGGAGTGAATATGGAGTGAAATGTGGATGGCTATTTTTTCGTGGCAAAGTTTTTCCAATAAGTGGAATAATTCTTTCACATATTGCAGCAAAACACGAATTAAAACCTTCTTTTGAAAAACCAAAGGCTCGAAATAGATTTTAGACTAACGGTTTCTTGAGCAAAGTTGAATTTGCTCCGTAGAACATTATCCACGCCTACGAATTTTTGAAAAAAAAATTAACCCGCTCTAATGTACACTCTAAACGATTTCTGTTGAATTTAACGACGATAATCGTCGGCAGCGCTTTTCTGACTAATAGTGTCTAAATTTACACATGCACATTTTTAAACATTTTTTGTTGGATATTGCATAGAAAATGTTTAACGATTTACGCAACTTGTGTGTAAAAGTTGAAACTCTTCGTGGTTTTTTTTCAACAAAAGATGTGTAAAAATATGAACCTTCCTTCGTATGATTGCTCTATTTCATTACTCTTGCGTAAATAACAGTAAGTAATAAGTAAGATATAGAATGTTTTTTTGTTTTATAATATATTTTTGTATTCAGTAGTATTAAATTCAAATTGTAGTTATGTGAAAACATATGTTAACTCAGGTAGCTTATTATCACTTTAAGCTTTAATTCATTTAAGAAAATGATAATTAATTTTATAATTAATTTATAAAAAAATAATTGAAATAATGTTATCACTTTTGAAAAAATAAAAAAATAATTAAATAAAAATAGAATTAGAAAACTTTTAAATTAAACTTTCCAGCTTACTAATAATTGTATTGATTTTTTTTTTATACTGTTGATGTTTTTTTTTTGTTTTGCCTCGAACTTGTTATTTTAAATCACGTTGATTTAGTTCAGTGATACCAAATCTTCTTTCGTGAATGAAATTACACATTTCATGTTCACCATTACACATTTACGTGCAATTTTGCACATTTTTTGTGATATTTTAAATTTTTACACATTTTGAGTTTAACTTTACAATTTTTTGTGTAGTAATTTGAACCTTTTTTGTGTAAATTTAAATTTTGCAAATAAATTTTCTGGTTATTTTCATTAAATGACACCAAAAGATAATAATTTTAGGCAACAACAGAAAATTCAACACAAATTTACGGTCATTTTGATAGTAAATTTCAACAAATAGTTTAGAGTGTATATAAAGGGTGGTTAAATTTTAGGGCCGATGTTGAATATAAACCACACCTAAATGTCAAGTTTTTTTCTGCATTTCATTTGACATTTCTCAATTTCAGACTAACTCAATTTGAACCGTTAAAGTTATTTAGGCTATCGAGCACTTCGTGATTTTTTTCGGTCAATTTAATCGTCCAAATGTGCGTACAATCGGAAAAATCGTGCAAAAATTTGAACAAACCAGGTCTGTAGGAGATGTGAAAACACCAGTGCATGCTCGTACAGCTCGTACTGCAGAAAATATTGCTGCTGTTCGCGATAGTGTGGCTGAAGAGCCGTCCACCTCAACTCGTCGTCGTGCCCAACAATTGCACCTCTCACGCTCGTCGTTGATGAACATTATGCATAAGGACTTGCATTTACACGGTCAGAATGGTGGCAAGAAATGGCAACAGTGGATGATAAATTTTCGACGAAAATCATCTTCAGTGATGAGGCACATTTTCACCTCAGTGGATTCGTCAATAAGCAGAATTGCCGCATTTGGGCGCATGATAATCCAAGAGTGATTGTCGAAAAACCAATGCACCCACAAAGAGTGACTGTTTGGTGCGGTTTATGGGCTGGCGGCATCATTGGGCCGTATTTTTTCCAAAATGAGGCCGGTCAGACAGTAACTGTGAATGGTGTTCGCTATCGTGAGATGATAACGAACTTTTTATGGCCTGAATTGGAAGATATGGATGTGGACGATATGTGGTTTCAACAGGACGGTGCCACTTGCCACACAGCTAACGAAACAATGGCTCTTTTGCACGACAAATTCAATGGCCGCGTTATCTCACGTGGTGGCGATGTCAATTGGCCGCCAATCATGTGATTTGACACCGTTGGACTTCTTTCTTTGGGGTTATTTGAAAGAAAAGGTGTACGTCGATAAGCCAGTAACAATTCAAAAGCTAAAGGATGAGATAATTCGGCACATTAACGGCATAGAACCTCACTTATGCCTCGGCGTCATCGAAAATTTGGACCATCGGATGGAGGTGTGCCGCTGAGGTCGCGGCGGCCCTTTATCCGATATTTTGTTCCATGCATAATTGGTATGGTTATACCAATATTATCATAATAAAAAGAAATGACAATAGTTTCCTTAATAATTTGTGTTTTATTCAAAATCAACATCGGCCTTTAAAATTTAACTACCCTTTATATATATAACGTACATAAATATTTTTGAAACCCCCCCCCGAAATATATTCCTGGAACCGCCCCTGCTAGCAACCCTCCGCGAGTTTGCCCTCGATGTATCTTAAAATAAGGTTACGCATTTTTTGTAAAAAATTCGTCTTATTATCGTTTCAATACGTTTATTTTTTCCATGACATATTAATAGCAATCATGTAAGAATTTCTATATAAACAATGTTTTTTGATATGCTTGTGTTATTCGTAAGAATAAATTAGTTTGATGGATTTCCTATCCTAGAAAGATCAACATATAACTGCCCATGCATGGGAAAAGCAGCTTTCTCGTAAAAAAATAAAATTCATTCATAGTCTTAACATTTGTGTCGATCTCACATCAAGTTTTTTGATTTCCAACTGATTTTCTGGGGTGGCTCATAACCGGGCTCAAATTTTTTTTAAGCAAAAAAATAAAGTTTTAGGCAATCGTTCATAATTTGTTTGCTTGTAACTAAATCGATAGGGTCTCTTGGGGAAAAGTAAGCTTAAATAATAAACTTTCGTTTGACATAAAAACCATGGAAAAATATTAAGCACAGACAATTTTATGTCGATTTAAGGAAACATGGCTCTAACCGGAGACATTCCCCTACTTATTTAACCATATTATTAAATGGTATGAAAATACATTTTATACAATGCACTTCGGCTAATTAACACAATTTGTAGCTCAATTATACAAGGTGGCGCAAAAGTAATCCTCCTATCCGAAAATGCTATAAATTTTGCGATTGGCCTCTAATGTCAGTTCTGTTTTGACATTTGTGTAGTAAACACATGCGAAATACACGTTAATAAACAATGTTACGCTACACTGCTCCAGAACGCCATCCTTAATCACCACCAAGAGGAAATTGATTTTTCATCAAAAATAATCATGAGTGATGAGGCCCATTTCCATCTTAGCGGGTACGTAAATAAGCAAAATTTACGCTTCTGGGGCACTGAAAATCCGCGTGTAACCCACGAAGAGCCATTACACCCGCTCAAAGTCACTGTATGGTGTGCTGTTTTCGCTGGAGGAGTCATCGGACCTTTTTTCTTCGAAGACGGTTACTGTGAACGGTGAGCGCTACAGAGCAATGATCGACGAGTTCTTTTTGCCGCAACTTGATGAATTGGGATTGCAAAACATGTGGTTCCAACAGGACGGTGCAACGGCACACACTGCACGTGCCACAACCGATATGCTGAAGGATGCATTTCCCGGGCGCCTAATCTTCCGATTTGGCGATTTGCACTGGCCAGCAAGATCGCCTGATTTGACCGCTCCAGACTTTTTTTTGTGGGGCTTTTTGAAGTCGCGGGTTTATGTCAACAAGCCTCAGACTCTTGCAGCTCTTAAAGACAATATCCGTTAAGAATGTGAGGACCTATCGCCGGAAGTTTTGGCCGAAGTGATGGAAAATGCCATAAAAAGGGCTCAAATGACAATCAACTGTGGCGGCGGCCATTTATGTCATCATCATATTCTCAACTTGATGTAAAAAAAATTAAAAGACCAAATAAAAATAATCCACAAGAAGAATCAAAGTTTTTATTTTTTTTTTTTAAATTACAGCCAAAAAACATCGGAAGTTTATTTTTGCGCCACCTTGTATAAAACTCGTATTCGTTAACGTGAATTGTATTGGAAAGATATTGGTTTTAATAAGTCCTTACCTTTTCAAATGTAAATTTATGTCTATGGAATGAATTAAAAATACTTTCTTATCACTTTCAACAAATAAAATCAAATTAAGTTAATATATTTTCATAGGTCTTATTATACACTTTTATTATACACGCGAAATTATACACTTACCCTATGTAATGCCGTAAAAACATGCTAAAAAACCCATTCAACCCATACCAATGCGCAGCTTCAAAGCGATGTAATTTGCATCGCACGTCGTTTCAATTTTAGCTTAAATTGTTACCATCAATTTCATGTATTCTGCAGCTTAAGAATTCTGCACGCAGCTATTCAACATTTTGAATAGAAAAACTCTCTCTGAATAATGAAACATTGAAGCAGCAGCAACAAACGACGCGCTTGGAGAAAATGCTTTAAATTTTGCATTCTGCTGTTCGCGAACAAAGAGCTATCTCTCTCTGCTTCCATGTAGAAAATCTCTTTTCTGAGCATTGATCAGCATTTTGTAGCGAAACCAAAGCAACATTCTGCTAGCTGCAAGCAATGAAAGCGTCGAAGCCAATCAACAAATCAATGCTTGCAAGAAAATGATTTAATTTTTCAATAAAATATGAATTTTACGACCAAACTATTGATCTTAGATGCACGTCACCATCGACTTTTTTGTTGGAATTGCCAAGATCATTCATTTGTCCATACATCACATTCACCTATCTTTTACGGTTTAAGCAGAAAATGGAAAAAAGCGACAAATTTTTCCAAAAATACCGAATTTTGCCAGTTTCTTAGCCAATAACTTCTAAGCTTAAAAATATTTCAAAATTTAAAGTATACGGTGTCAATCTACAATTAATCACGATTTGAATAGTGAAAATTTCATTTAAATCCAGCCGTTCTTGAGTTTACTTGCATCAACGCCAAAAAAGCAATATTTCATGTTTCATTTTTATATAATAGTAAGATAAGATAAGATAAGATAAGATAAGATTAAAAAACAATTGCAAATTCTAAAATTCTTTGTGACTTGCATTCTTTGTGTATAGTTTTCATATGAATAAAAAATTGAAAAATTGACAACAAAAATGATTTATTGAAATGAATAATTAATCAAGTTTTTAACATTAAATGTGAATTAAAATTTTATTTATAAATCAATTTTGCATTAATTTATGGATTCTTATTCGTCATTATTCAGTTGTGCTTAAAATTCTGAATATGAATACAGACTTAACAACTCTGAATAGAGTTCAAACAAAACATCCCTCACTACCATCGCTACCATAAATTTCACAACAGTTTAGTTTGCTGCATGCGACCAGTAATAATCAATGTAAACAATGGCGGAAACTTGCTTTTTCTGCCCGTCAAATTAAAATTAAATTGAAGCCGACGGCAACGTCGAGCGACAATGTTGAGCGACAAGTCTCCAAAATACGTCCCATAAGAAATACATGTAAACAAAAGTAACAATTGGCGCTTGCCGTTCGTCGCGCTTATTGTGTTCGGGCTATAAGTATTAATGAACCGAAAAACTCGAACTTTACCCGATCCGACTCATGATTTAGGATACTCATATTCATTTGAGCCGCCGCATTGCAGCTTCGTGGAAGTGAATATGAGTCGGTTTGCGTGCGAAATAGATTGAGTAGGTTTTTGTACTTATTTTTTTCGGATATACTTAGAGTCACAAAAAAGCTACCCGTTGCAGATCACTGCCACAGAGATCAGTCACTAAAATATGGTAACTTTCAGCTTAGTCACGAAAAATCTACTCGCAAATTTTCTAAATTGTAGTTAAGCACTGTATTACTGAGAAACTTCAAATAATTTAGTTCAGTAAATCAACTTAGATCACTTCGTACAAAGACCTTAGTCTTAATAAAAAGCATAAAACTTGAATTATATAAGTATTATTTTTGTTTACTGCTGTGTCTTTTTTATCTATTATTTGTAAAAGTGACATTTAAACGTTTTGGCATGTTTTTTATTAGTTTTTGATAGTAATATTTCCCGATTTACGTCCATTCTATATGTAGCCTTTCTTTTAGTTCCCTATGAGAAGATACTGGTCTCTGTCGAACACGCTGGTTTAACCCGTCCCACAAGTCGTTCTGTGGTTCTTAACACGTTCGCGGACGCTAAAAATTTCAGGAAGCTGCAAAAATATACAGGCAATTATTTTTGAAACTACATAGTTGTAATATCCGAAATCTGATCAGACGTATCTGATCAGTAAGAGTAGTCAGAACATCGTATTTTAATCCTTATTTACAATGAATGTTATAGCATCCACTACGATATAGATAATATCTTTCTACTATAAATATTAAATTTTTGTTTTAAATTAAATGAATAAAAATTGGCTTTAAAATTTAAATGCTATAGCATTCACTTCATTTTACATCACTAAAGAAATGAATGCTATAGCATTCACGTCCGCGAACGTGTTAAGTCACGTAATTGCGGAGGAATAACAATCGATTTTGGGCAGTTAAAGCCATTCTCGTACAATGTAGGCTATATAGTTTGGGTCATTATCTTGGCGATGCATAGACAGAATTAAATAAAAATTAGTTCAGAATACTAAACACAGGACCTTCTTCAAGCACGGGAAAATAAGTGGGCGGGACTCAACAATGGGGCGTGGCAATATCAATAAAATACTGTATCTCGTCTAATAGTGGGACTAGGTTATTAAAATTCGGTACAGTGTTTTGTGGGATCTTTTCCCGAGCATGGTAAAAAATTGGACTGGATTTAACAAAGGGGCGTGTCACTATTAATAAAATGCCGTATCTCAGTTAGTGTTGGGACTAGGTCATTGAAATTGGGTAAAGGGGTGGGTAGGGTCGTTTCCGAGCATGTTATAAAAAGTGGGCGGGACTCAATAATTGGGCGTGGCAATAACAATAAAATACCGTATCTCATCTAATATCGGGACTAGGTTATTAAAATTCGGTACAGTGCTTTGTGGGATCTTTTCCGAGCATGATGAAAAATTGGACTGGATTTAACAAAGGGGAGTGTCACTATAAGTAAAATGCCGTATTTCAGTTAGTGTTGGGACTAGGGTATTGAAATTGGGTAAAGGGGTGAGTACAATCGTTTCCGAGAATTTTAGAAAAAGTTAGTGGGATCCAACAATGGAGCGTGGAACTATTTAATAAAAACTGTAGTTTGCTTATTATTTATTCTGTGGTATTAAAAAAAAGGCGGGATACGAGACAGATCAAGGCGTTGCTTTTCCCGTATATCGCCGTTATGAGAATTAATTTAATTTAGAATTTCTTTTTTTGAAAATTTAGCCATTTCGATCAACACAACACGATCTCGTGACTGGGAAACCAGAATGGTGTAACTTGTAGTACGTAGTATGAGCTGTAAAAAGCTAAAATGTACTAAACGCACTGAATCGCCCAGAATGGATGTGTCGGTTAGTTTTTTTCATTGCACGCAAAAAAAATGTAGACTATGAAATAGGTTTTCTATAACTTTCAGTCAGGTCAAAAAATATTTATTTTTTTGCAGCTAATTTTATTCAAAATGATTTCTGCACGTGGTCAAGTAAAATATTTTCTTATTTTTTGGTTCTTTTTTCATTATGTTTTATAACAACTCTTTCTTAGCACATTTCCTAAAGATCTATCACGTAAAAGCATGTTTTGGCGAAAATGAGCAAATTTATATGGGAAAATAACAAAAAGGCAGTTTTGGTTTTCTTTATTTTTGAGTATCTTTTAAAACAACTCTTTCTAAACAGATTCCCAAAGTGTTTATTCTATTTAATGAAATTCAAGTTGATTTTCTTCTCTACACTTTCTACAACTGCAGATATTGCTCTTTTAATCTTAGTTTTGTATGGGAGGTGGGCGAAGGGCGTGGCCGATATTGATAAAAATTTGTGTGGCGCTATATATTTATGAAATAATGACACATGCTTAATTTCATGTATGTACCTACGATGATTCCTTCCATTTTTGTCCGCCATCTTATAGAACTCGTTGCACTGTGCGACGTTAGTTTTTTATAAATTTCTCAAAAGTAAATAAAAACGTGCAAAAGTGTGCATATCCCTCTTCAAGTAAATATCTTAAAGAAAGTAATAGCATGTAAATTATTTCAATTACGAGCGGAATCTCAGGGAATCTTCTTTAGGCGCCGCATTTATGTTTTTACACACCATTTTTTTGTATTTAGTATGTGGAAAAAAGATTTAAAAACAAAAGAATACATATTTATATATATTTTTTCAATATGTATTCAATGTGTTTAAAAAAGTGCTAAAAATTTTTTAAGAAGTTTGAGAAATAGTTATACTGTTGATGATTTCAAATTTTAGATGTAAATAAAAAAAAAATGCAATTTTTAACTTAAAATGTCTCCCAAATTGTAATTTTTAATTTTATATTAATAATATTTCGTCTCAGGGTACCGTAATGTGTCTCGTTATCAATCGTAAGAATCATTTGTATACAGAAAATATTTGACTTTTGGCCACTTATTGAAATTCCTGGCCCAATGTGCAATGGTTTGGTAATATTTGAAACTAACACTTATCTAAGAAAATGAAATCATTCCAACAAACTTTATTATATTTTATGTGCTCCTTGACAAAATTTTACCTGAACTTTCTCGTACGTTCGTTTATAAAAGTTTTTTTTTTCTAGCTACTCGGCCGTTGTAACCTTTTGGTTTAATTGTTTGGGAGTGCACGTTCTTACGAAATGTTGATAAGACATTAGGAGTGAGTGTTAATGCACTTAACCTCGTTTCATGCTTGATTTCACGAACAAGGTACAGTTTTTCGAGAAGAGACAATTTCGACCGTCTTTTGTCGGTCTTTTGTTTATTGTTCTGAATCCTACCTTCGTCTCGGTATCACCTTACTATGTCTCCAACTTACTATATCTCCATGAAAGGGAGTACTTTCGTGTTTAAAATTTCCGCTATTTCTTTGTGTATCTTTCTTTCCACATAATCTTTTATAACTAATTATTTAATTTCAGCAGACGAATTTTTCATCATATATTCCACTATTAGAAATTTCACACTATTTGAATACATCAAATAGTGATTTAATATTTACAACGGTGTATTGAACTTGATGATCCGTAAAAAAATAACGAAATTATGACATAAATACCATTTTGGCTGTTATTTGATGCCACTTAAAAAAAAAATATATATGGTGCCAAAACACTCTCGCTATAAGCTTTCAAATTAGGGGGTGAGAATTTCAACTTTCTTTTTGGCCCACCTTACTGTATATATATCCCAAAGAGTTGATAAAAACGCAATTGAAAAAATTTGTGAAACGACCCCATACAAACCACGCTGTAAAACGTAATTCTGCGTTAAAAATTCTTTCATTGACTATTTAATATGTTCTCTTAAAAGGAAATGAAATAAGTCAATATTAAATATAGATTTCATATCTTCAATCAGACATGTAATCAAGTACATAACCACATTAAATAAACCACTTTAATGTCTTGACATAGCAACGCCCCCTATTGGCTCAATTATGCATGATTAAAGCGAGCAGCTTGTCGACATAGATATCCTTCAATCAAATCAAAGATATTTTATGATATTTAATACAGCGACATGCGTTTACGACTCAACTTCCAACATGTTTGCTTAGTTATTTGTGAGTTTGTTTGTATTGAACATATTTATTATCAAATGTGATTTTAATGAGCTTGGCATAAAATTAACAGCATTGCATAAATATTCGTTATCAATCTTGATGATTTAAATACCAGATTTTCAAGTTATTCGCTACATCAACATTAAACGCTCTGTGCCTTTCATCCATAATCGAGTCGCTCAATCCTAGTCATTACCTAAATGTTGATCCTGCTAGCGGAATTGATTAATTTTATCTTATGGCATTTTTGGCAGCTATAAACGAAGAATTTCGTTTAGCTTGGGTACGTTTTTTTATTCATTTTTTTTCATTTTTTTTCTTATAGCATGGATAGAGACTTTGCTCATGTCCGCAATATTTTCTTTCTTGGAAAAATAATGGCAATAAAGCGAAATTGTTGAGAAATCATATAAAAAGTAGTGCACAGTGGGAAAAAGCGCTTTGAATGAGTTGTAGAAAGATTATATAAAAATTTGAATGACTTCAAATTGTTGGTATCATCCATCACCTGGCTTGCGAGACCGTTTATAAGGTATATCAATTTGAATATAAGAAAAAAGGAAGATTTCTCCAAACTATGCGAATTTGCTTAATAATAAACGTGACAATAAAGTTTGGACAGTTCAAATTCAAACTTTTCTTTAAGAATTATCAGTCCTATATCACATCTTAATGAAAAGGAGGGCAAATTAAGTCGCAGTTTTCTATCTATTGTTTTTTTTTAATAAAATATAATATTTACTATGAAATAATAAGCTTGATGCAGAGTATGGTATTGTCCAGTAATCGTACGCAATCGCAAATGCTTCTCTTAATAAAAAATCTATGGGTCTCGTCTACGAGCTCGTACCTTTTGGTGAGACTTTAAGATATGATATCTCATTCTGTGTACCTACCAAAACGAACGAAGCGGTCATTGATGATAACGCAGATAGAAGTTTTCATGAGACAGTTCGTGGGCCGCACATCAATGAAAGGCAAATAAAAAAACAGGGTAGAGTGAAAAAAACTTCACTTGATATGACAATCACCACATACATAAGTATATATAAATAATATGGCTATTTTAGCCCTTAAAAGAACTTTGGCCGAGCAATTCATCATAGAAGTTTGGCCGAGTAATCATAACAATTATGATTAAATTGTGTTGTACGTGTTATTAAAAGTTTGTACACAAATTATCGAGAACTTTCTACTAAAACAAAAAGTTTGCTTAAACGGACTTAAAAGAATGCCAAAGCTCTTAAAAGAAGCTTATGTACTCGTATAAAGTCGCATACATACAATTAGATCAAACATGCCCACGTAGTGGTCCGTATGGCCCGCGTGGCCCTTCATACAAATTTTTTTCTATCTTAATTTTGTCTTTGCGATGAGCCAAAATCAAAGAACACTTGCAAAAAACAACAACACAAACCGCACTCGTTCAGTGTTCAACACTTTTTCCAGCGAACTTTACAAAAACAAATGCATGCAAAGCCAAAAGAAAAAACTCACACTCGATGATGTCGATGCTGAAGCTGATTGTCCCGTAACTTGTGTGTCGAGTAATTTTTCATGCAAGCATTATTATTGTAATAGAAGTTAAGACTTGTAGCAGTGCACTGGCAGTGTACTTCATGATATGTAATTTTATTGCATTGCAATTGTTTTTTTTTTTGTTTTGTTTGACTTTTTGTCAAAATCAACGATGAGCAACATTTTGTGTTTGTTCTGTTTTTTTAAGCATTGGCCCGCGCTTAAAATTTCTTGGGCCCCACTGGATTAGAAGACGCCCTCAAAAAGAACGCGTGAAATTTCAAATTTCGTTAAGAGCCGTCGCACACTAGAGACTTTTGGTCGGCCGATAGTTTGATTTGTTTTCATGTGGGCATGGTGTCTTATGGAAGTGCGCACACCTAACGATTGAATCAAACCCAACTAAAAAATCAAATGGGAGGTCAGATTTCCACTTGATTTTAAAGTCTGCCAACTATCTGCAGACTGCCAAGTGGGTATGGCGTGCTATGGAAGTCCGCACACTAGCCGATCAAATAGTTTGCCAACTGGTGGACATTTTGCTTGTTTTTGTTGTAATTTTATTTTTCTTTGAAAAGTGCTGCTTTTTGCAGTATGAATGGGGATAAGTGTTGCCTTTTGCAGATTGCAAATAGGAATAAACAAGTTTTAATTATTGTTATAAAAGATAGCGTAAGTGCCAGCAAAATGTTGAATGCTGCTTATTACATAATAATTTAATAAAAATAAATGTTTAATATTCATACCCGCACCAAAATCAGTAAAAACTAGTAAGAAATGATCTTCGACTGGGCCGAAGTTAAAATACCCCCACTTCCGAACCAAAGTATATTCAAAGTCTTAAGCAGTCAATAAAATGTTTATTTGTAAAAACATTTTCGTTATACATAGTTTTAACAGAAAATATTCGCTTTCATTTTTTATAAAATCACTTTGTATGGGAGGAGGGTGTGGTTTTCACTTTTTGTGGAATTTAAAGAGATTTTACCTTTTTTATAAAGTCACTTTGTATGGGAGGTAGGCGTGGTTTTCATCCGATTTGGTTGAATTTCATACTTAGAGTGCACTTTAAATATCGGAGTTCATATGCAAAATTTCAAGTCCATATATTAATTTTTGTGGAATTCTAAGAGATTTTACCGTTTTTATAAAGGCACTTTGTGTGGGAGGTAGGCGTGGTTTTCATCCGATTTGGCTCATTTTCGAACTTGACCTTTATTTTTTAGATAAAAGCTCAAATATTGAATTTCGTGATGATAGCTTCAAAATTACGGCTGTAATCGTGACGACAGACGGACAGACAGACGGACATGGCTAAATTGACTCGGGTGGTGATGCTGATCAATAATATATATACTCACCTTTTCTATACCTACCACGCCTGCTTATGGGCGTTACAAACGGAGTGACAAAATTATTATACCCCCATTTACGTTTTTTAAACGTGAGGGTATAAATATGTCAGTAACGAAAACTTTTATAAAACTCAAAACAGCCAAATAATTTTAGAACTCCCCATGAGAATATTTCTCAAATGCAACCCCGCAGTTGGCAAACTATCCGGGCACAGTGTGCGCACCTACAACCAACTAAATAGTTGGCTTCTCAGTTGCGGCCAATCAAGTATCAAACTATCGGCCAATTAAAAGTCGGTAATGTGCGGCGGCTCTAACATGAACTCTTTATCCCTTAACAGATCGATTCTGTGCGTTACCGGTAACAGTAACATTGTTACCGAAACTCGTTACCGGTCTTAGAAATTGGTATTCTGTGCACTCGGTAACGCTGTTAACAGTCGTAAACTCACCTTATTGAAATGAAGCTCGTTCTTTTGTGTGGTGAAATATGAACAATGGAAAGTGAGAAGTAAATACATAGAATTAATTGCATCATGTCAACCTTTTATATAATATTTGTTTTTCTTGGCAAAAAATATGCACGCACTACGCCGGCGCAGCTGCGGTGTTATCTATATTTAATTTATATATTAATTTTATTTAAATTAATAAATATTACACAGTGAATTGCTATAAATTTTTATCATTGAAAACTGCTGAAGAAGCAGCAACAGTGAATTTGACATCGTTTTTTTATCTTAATTTGCTCCGATTTCGATTTGAGGATTTTAAAATTAAATTAATTACTCAAAATACCAGCAATTTTTTGTAATGCAAGCTAAAGAATGTCTTCTGTTTTGCTTGTTACCACATAAAGAGATGGTAACAATATTCACCGGTAACGCTTGGTCGCAGAATACCAACAGAGTGTTCAAGTTACTAAAAGGTGAATTTCTAAGTAAGTTATTTATGAATGGTTTTTTATTACCTAAAACAAATTTAATTCAACATGTACTCAATTTGATTATCGATATACAGCTGTTGACAGCTAATTAGAAACACACACTTTCTTAATATAAGCGCTTGATAAACAATAATGAAATATATAAAAATTGAGAGTAAAGTTTTAACTCCAAAACAGTTTTCTTTTATTTATTACTGTATTTCATTCTCTCTTTTTTTTTTTTTGTCTTTTTTTTTTTTAATGTAGAAATAAAAAATTAACTTTTTATTTCGGTTAAATTTGCCTACTAAGACAACTATAGATGAAATAACTTTTAGAAGTTGCCATCACCTCCCCATGAGGTCTTAACAGCATCCTCATTCCAGTCATCACCACCGGTAGCTACATTTTCGGCAGCAACCTCTTCAGCCCAGTTGGTAGCCTCTTCAACTGGATGATCAACGACCTCAGGCTCAATCTTGGGTGCTGGCAAGAGTTCTTTCGCAGCAGCTTCCTCCTTCTCAGCCTCCTCAGGATCACGATAGAAGAACAAGTCCACAACAATGGGCCATTCAACGTTGCGTGAGATGGTGCCGCGAAGACGTAGCACTTCACGTGACAACAACCACCACATTAAACCGATGGAGTGAGGAGACTTGTTATTGCATGGAATAGCAATATCAATGTAACGCAACGGCGAATCAGTATTGGTGAAAGCAATGACTGGGATGTTGACAAATGAAGCTTCCATGATGGGCTGATGATCGGTCATAGGGTCGGTGACAACCAACAGACGTGGCTCGCGGAAAGCGGACTGAATCTGATTGGTGAATGCACCTGGAGTGAAACGACCAGCAATTGGGGTGGTGTCGGTGTATTTGGCGAACTTCAAGACGGCACGTTGACCAATGGGACGAGATGAGATGACGAAGACATCCTGTGGATATTCTATGGCGGCAATGGCGCGTGCGGCCCAGGTCTTGCCCAAGTTAAGAATGTTCACGCCATCGGGGCGGCGTTTATATACGTACTGTTCCATCTGGAAGTTCACGTTTTCAGAGCCCAAATGGGTGGTTGCGACCAACATCTTTGTGATATCATCCTCTTTGAGGGACAAAATATCCAAACCTCCCGACATTTTAACGTATAAAGAGTTACGAAACGTTGCCGATGCCACTGGGAGCGATAATAAAAAAAGCATTCATTCATTCATATTGTTTTAATGCTTTCAAATACCGTTATCATTTTTAAGATGTATTTACATATTACTTAGTACAGCTCAAACAAAGCGCGACAGCTAATTAGAAACATTAGTTGTAAATTAAAATTTTTTTTAATTAAGTGCTATTTTGTGTTTCTGTAACGGTAATTATCTTCTTAGTTTATTATTTGTAAAAAATATAAAATAAAAACTATTATTTTCATTATTAATATTGACGAAAAACAAAAGATGTATTCCTACACAAAGAAGCTCCATTTTTGAACATCGTAAAGCTGGAAAGTCTTATAAAAAAAAACTGAACAGCTCAAGCGTTCCAAAAAATGGTTTTTCATGCTTTACAGTAGAGTTGGGTAAAAGTCGCACATTGCGCACAGACGCACAATGTGCGACAGAACATGCTGACTGCATGCTATGTGTGCTAGATGAGGGAGGGGTTGCCATGACTCGGGTGAAAGAGAGAAAAATTGAGCGAAGAAGAAGCGAATGAGATTACCACTGAGCGCATTATGATTTTCGCAAAGCAGATTTTTTTAGGCAAAAATACCACCAAAATTTACTCCCTATTTTTTGAGCACAAAATAACCAGTAATTTCTGATTTTTAGTTTTTAAGGCAGAAATAAAAATTAAAGTGGCGTCCATGGCGTAGTTGGTTAAAGTGCGTGGCCTCTATGTCCTGGAGACCCGGGTTCGAATCCCAGCAGCAACAGACAATTATTTGAATTAAAATAATTTTAATGTCACGGCCGCCACCTCTCAGCAGACAATAGAAAACCTCAGAGAGTAATCAAAATGCCATGTAAAGCTTCTTGAGAAATACAACATTTCGTTCATCGCCGTTTGGAGTCGGCGTTAAACCTGTAGGTCCGGTTCTCGGTCAATTGTGTACAAACTTAATAACACGCACAACACAATTGATCATAGAAGCTAGGTCAAAGTCCTTTCAAGGGCTGAAATGACCAGTTATTTGTTTATTTTTTAAAAATGAAAGTTAAGTACCCTTGAGGTAGATTTATTGTTGTGACATTGTTTTGTGGAGCTCCTTATAAATATGCACAAAATTCTTTTGAAAAACAAGCTTATAAATGCACCCTGAAGACCCTGACCTGATTGGCAAACAAATAACATCGTTTTTTGTAACTACGTCAAATAAAAATAATCCCTTTTTAAGACAACATCCTCTTAATATGTAGAATATGCAACACTTGCTTGTCTTAAGATCATAATCTTGCTCTCACACTTTCTATAAATCTGCGCTCTTAGTTCTCTCACAGTTTTCCGTTACCCTTTCCGATTTACACCCGAATTCATCCAGCGGCCGAGTGTGTGCGTCTTGGCGCACGCTGGCTCCCACTGCCGCAGAATTTGCGGAAAATGTGCTCGTCCCTACTTTACAGCATCTTATATATTAATACGCTAACACAAAACTTGACCCCCCCTTTTTCTTAAGACAACACATTTTAACGAAACTTATATCGTTTGAAAGGTCTGCTATATACCAAGTGCAGAATATAATTTTTTTTCAATGTTTTGTCATTAAGATAGGTAAAAATTAGAAATTAAAAACACTGTTTTCCCCACATAAAAAAACACAACAACTAATAATGCAACACAATTTTGAGCAGAAGGCAAGAGAGAAAGAAAAGGCCTCAATACAGCTGTATCTTTTGCTCTTTCTTAGTGGAGAGCAAAACAACAAAAAAATACATAGCGACCCAGCTCTATTGAACAGCTCTATTGAAGAGTAGAACACGAGATTGACTCAGACACTTTAAAAGAGCTGTGTAGCATTTTTGGTGTTGTTTTTTCTTAAGCAACCTCATGACAAAAACAGACAAAATATTCATGCCGTCGTCATGAGACCGCGGAGAGAGTCAAAATGCATTAATCATTCAACGGAGTGGAATAGAATTATTATTTGAGGTGTATATGAGTCACGATAAATGTGAAAAAACAAAATTTATAGAGCTACGATAATTAACAACAATAAAAAGTGGTTCTATGTCCTTATTAGGAAAATTTTTTTTTAATTAACTGCATCACATTGTCTCTCAGGGAACTCTTTAAAGTAACCAGAAAGCACCAAATGCAAAAGCAAAAAAAAAAAAAGTAAAAATAAAAAAAAAAATTATATTAAAATTAAAATAAGGACAAGTCTTAGAACAAGGATTATAACAAGGATGAGAAAAGGATGACTTCCACAAGGACTGAGACAAGGGTAAAGACAAAGATGTGGACATAGCTAAAATAATATTTGGGACAAGATTGAGAAGAGAAGAGAAAGCTTTAGAAAGGAAATGGGATAAGGATAAGGTCAGGAATTTGGACATGGATTAAAACAAGAGCTTGAACTGGAAGTAGCTCAATTATTAGAACAGATGTAAAAATAAGTATATGAATGAAGACAAGTTTTGGAATTTATGAAGGGATATAGACACAAATAAAGATAAGAATAAAGATACACTGTCACTTCAAAACCTACCGATGTGTCCATGATACAGCCAACTTCTTTTTAACTTTACTAAGCGTCTTTCAATAAAAATAAAAAAACAACAGAAAAATCGATATTGGTATGGTTGAATTTCGACCACAGGCGATACTAGTATAAATAAATATTACACCATTAGCAATGTTACGTGAAAAAAGAGACCCATAGAAACATCAGCGCATACCGATTGAATGATATCTCGAATATCCAAGGCCGACCTGATATTCAAGAAAAAATAAATATATCAAAATGTCCAAGCGGACCATTTCGAGCCGTTTGGTAGAAGCCGAGCTATATGACAGAGAAGGATTCAAAGAAAACATATAATAACCTTTGCAAATTGGAATTGCTCATTGGAATTGTACTAGAAATCAGTGGAAGAATGCGCTTTGAAGCGATGAAACAAAAATAAATCGCCTTGGTCCTGGTGGTCGGAGACATGTCAGACGTCCTATTAATGAAGAATTGAATCCTCCCTATGTTTCTCGCGTAGTGAAGCATGGTGGAGGGTTCATTATGGTATATAGGGGTGCTTCTGTTGGGTCAGTCAATAAAATTTATGAAATTTTAAATAAGGAGAAGAACGTTGACATTTTAAACCATGACATGTTGAGGTGGGCTTAAGAAAATCAGCTAGTTATATGAAAATTCCAACAGGACAACGATCCGAAGCACACGGCTAGGCTCACACAAAAATTCTTTGCAGACAATTTCGCCAGTCAAGACTTAAACCCTATCGAGTATCGTAGTATCTTTGGGCTGACCTGAAGGAGCCGTAAGCCTTAAAAATATAAAAAACATGACAACTCATTTTGAGAAAGTGAAGGTTGACTACTCCCAGGCCAATAATAATCAAGCTATGTCGGAGTCTTATAGCATCAATGCGCAATTTATGTGAAGTAGTAATAAAACAAAAGGGTCCCTTTTTAGCTTTGAATCAAGGATTTCAGTTGAATATATTTTATGGGCCTACAAATGAGATTGTCTTAAGGCATTGCCATTCGAGATCTTCAATCAGTATTTAATCCTATAACTTAACTTGTTCAAAATGTAATGCAAATAATTTTTGATATAAATTTTGATCGAAATAATGCCGATAATTAGACTAATATTTTATTTTCGATTTAAAAAATATCGATCAGTATTTAATTCTTATATCGATCATCGATAGATTTTCATATCTGATCGAAATAATAATTTGCACAACATTTCTAAGTAGAAATAATAAATATTTGCGTGTCTGAAATATACGCTCTCAATTAGAGTGAAAGGAAGTTAACTTGATAGAGCAAACAAAGAAAATGTTTTTTCTTTGTTTATACACAAATGTTGGACTTTTCGCCACTGTGCCTGCTTAACTAAATCTTGAAGCTTTAAGCATGTTCAAGATTATTGTACTCAAGAAGAGAAGCTGCGGCACAACAAACACTACAGAGCGACAATAAAAAAGGATGGTAGCCAACATACCACATGATTTCTTATCACCCAAAATAATAAAAAAATAGAAACAAAAAACCAAAAAACTAAAGAGATTTATATAAGACAAAAAAAAAAAAAAATAAACAAGAAATCCTGCTCACAAGCAAAAAGCTATGAAGCACGAACCACATCGAACCGCAATCATTCAGCTTGCAGGCAATCAAAACAATTTTCCAGCCTTTACCAGCTACATTACTTACGATGAATAAATCGATTGTATCCTGCCTCTAATGCAGCAGACAAACATTTATACGAAATACATACAGACACAAATAACTACATATCTATATTTTATTTTATACATTTAGCCTGGCAAAAGGATGATGAACAAAATTCGAGTCCGGCGACAAAAATAAACAAAATCCAAAAGCAAAAATAAAAACAATAAAGATATCGCTCAGGATTGCAAGCCCAACAGTTTATAATCGGCATCAGCATCAGCATCAGTGGTGGCAGGATCGAAAAAAGGATGCGCTGCGGAAAACTCAAAATGGCAACAATATAACTAAGAAAATGTGGTATTAGGCGAGGCAATGAATGGCATTTAGTTTTATAGTTGTTTTTGTTGTTGTTGTTGTTGTTGTTGTCCTTAAAAGGATTTCTAATTAAATGCGCTCTTTTTTGCGGTCACAAGATAGTGATAATAATTTTAAGTTAAGGCAGATTTATGCGACATAGATAGACGAAACAAAAGAAGGATGTATTGAGCGAATTTAGGAAGTATATCGAATGACTGCAGACATTTTTTTTAGGAAAGGTGGTATAAAAAATTTCCATCTTTCCAAAGATAATCATAGTTTTTAGTAGATTTAAGTATTCTGCGATGAGACCCCTTATTTTGACCTATTTATCTCTTATATCCATTGGATCCTTTTTGAAACTTGTCAGAACTCCTTCTATAAAACCACAGTCCCTATATTCGTCTCCATGACACAGACACATAAATAGTATTTGTGTTTTTTTCTCAAAATATAAATTGTACGACTAAGAAAAACTGAATCAAATCCTTGCAGAATGCCGACAGAAACAAAAAAAAAAAAAAAACAGCGACTATAAAAGCAAAATAAAACCAAACTAAAACCAAGGACAATGATTCTCAAAAGATAGCCACCAAAATGACCACAATGAATAAATCCATGCGGAAACTTTCTCGAAGGACTAACATAAGAAAAGAAATGTCCATTCTTAATAAAAACTGTCAGAAATTGCAACACGACAACATTTTTCACCACACATACATGGGAGGAGCATACAGAAGCATACAAGGAGCATAGAAGGATCGCGTAATGCTGCATCCATTCAGCTTCGTTTAGTTTTTTTTTTTTTTTTTGCTGCTTACAGGGATTAGAGATAAAAATATGTTGAAACATTTTAACTGACAACTCGCTGTCAAACAAATGTGACCCATGCTTAAGAGAATGCTTAAGAGTTACACATTTTAAGGGTGGACAACGAAGTTGATTACGTAAATCAAGAGTTTGAAGAAAAGAAGTTGCTGATGCCAAACATGGAATTCGCATGTTTATCGTATTGTTAGATTACACAGCACGTTCTGAGTTACAAGCGGATAACAAGCGGATTACAAGCAGCTTTATCAATAATGAGCTTAGCTACGATGGGCATGAACTAAGTTAACTGATTTTCTTGCTCTAATGTACTGTGCTGGGGGTGGTTAACCAATTTACTTATAAAGCTTTTCTCTTAAAAGCTATTAAATGATTTTTCAGTAATAAAAATTAAAAAAAAGTAATTTTTTATCTTCTAACCATTAAAGAAATATTTATTCAAAATGCATTAAAAGTCATTTTCTAAAAATTCCTTAAGTCATAAATGAACAACCTTATCGCTGTTGATGACTTTCTTAATGATAAGAGTCTTCACATTTTTATTATGCCTCACTTTTGGATGCATTAAAAATTTCATTTTTATCTATTCAGCTCAACCTAGCAACGTCAAAATTCCATTAAAGATCAAGGTATGAGCTTTGATTTTGACGTTATGAAAACTTTGTTTCATGATTTTTGTAATTTTCGCCAGTTATTGGAAAAGTTTTCTTATTAAGGGTAGGCGAGCGAAATTATGCATAACTTCTTCTAAAGTTTATTTAGTATATTTATAAATATTGTTGCCAAGGTATCACCGGCCGGCCAACAAAAAGCCACAAAATAAGAAAAATGTTTATGAGTATGGCCATGAAATTTATTAGACTTTAAAATTGAATACAAGGAAAAATAATTAGCCAGCAGCAACTAAGAGCAGCGGAGCCGAAAGTTAAACAATAACACACGGAGAGAAAAAATCAAGCTTTATATACTTGAATCCAGCACAAAGGCTATCTGTTTACACTCAAGCGTAAATTTCTCAAATCAAGCATTATTTTGCTAGAATTGAGCAAATTTAAAACACATGATATTAAGAAAAAATGCTTAATTCAAGAAACATTTGTTTCAAATTCAAGAATATTTTTTCTATATTCAAGACTAATATTTGTTTGAACTAAGAAAAAATTACTTGATTCAAGTTACAATTTGCTGAAAACTATAATAAGTTGCTTCATTTGAAAAATTACTTTTTCTTGATTTGAGAACAATTTGCTTGATTCAAGTAAAGAATTTACTGAAAACTACAAAAGATTGTTTGATTCAAGTTAACAATTTTCTTGATACTAGAATGTTTTGCGTGATGTTAGAAAATTAATTTTCTTATTTTAATAAAAATCCTTAAGCAAACATGTAGTATATAGGATAAAAAAATATAAGTAAATAAACTGGCCATTTCAGCCACTAAAAGCACTTTGACCGAAGTTCTTATGATCAAATTGTGTTGTGTATGTTATTAAATGTTTGTACACAATTGATCGAGACCTACTAGTTTTATGGTGACTCCGAATAAAACTAGGATAAATGATCATAAAAAAGCTACTCGAATATACTAAATATATCTTGTAGACGTCAACATGTTTCCAAGTAAAGTAACAGATAAGACACTGCGCCTTCGAACCATGCCATAGTTTGTCAATTCGTACTATCTTAAGCATGTTTTTATGTAAACATATTGCGAATTATAAGCACTCCAATATAAGTTGAAGTGAGCAAAATTTGTTTGATTCAAACGAACAATTTGCTGAAAACTAAAATAATTTTCTGCGATTGCTTAAGAAGGATTATATACCCAGAACTTTTTTTGAATTTTCTTAAAGCTTCAAGCCTCAAGAATGGTATGTGGTTAAAATTTCAACTTGATATCTCAAAAAATAACAAAGTTTTAGCCTAGTAAGTGAGCCGCCTTCGAGAGCGCGCTAGCCCTTATTTTAAAACGTGTTTTTCTCGAAATCATGTTTTCAACGTCGGTGACTAAGATTTCTCGAAACTCAGTGAACCGATCGTTTTGATTTTTTGAAGGCTTATTTCATTCATAATGATCTCGTACTTGTCATAGAAATAATTTTTTTTTTTTTTAAGTGAAACTTCTTTAGCCGCGATGGGAAGTAAAACCGATGAATCAATTCGCCGATGAAACACTTCGCCGTGAAACACTTCGGCGTGTTTTTAACATAGTGTTACGTAAAATTAAATAATTATAATATAGTATGGACACAGTAGCTTTTCAACTGCATGTTTCATACATCAAGTAATTATAATATTGCCCTAAAAATTCGAAGCATATGGAACATGTCCTTGATATTCATATTGAAAACACAGGGAATAAATACATGTGAAATCTACTGTAAAATGTACTGCCAGGAAATAGCAAGAACTGGAAGATTATCAGCTTTTCGAGGAAGCTGAAGGGCTATTGCATGGGCCTGGAATTGTTGATTGATCGGTAAGTCGCAAAACTAATAGTTTTATCGTCCTAAAACTTTAAACACGATTTTCTCGAAACTACGTTTTCAAAAACGACTGCCACTGCAGCTCAAAAAGTAATTAACCGATCGGGCTGAAATTTAGAGGGGTTTTAGTCAACATAATTTCCCATAGAATAATCCTAAAATATTACACATTTTGCATAAATAAACAATTGTAAGGGGGCAATAACTGTTGAAAAAATAGGCGAAAATACGAATGTTTTATTAAAAAGTGTACCAAATTTTTTATTTCGTACTTTTTCTCAATTTTATGGGTTTACTCTATGCCTAAACTCATCAGTAATCGAAATATTTTTGTTTTTTGATTTCAGATCAATAGAAAAAGCTGCGCGATGGCAGCCGTTTTACGACTTCGGCAAAAACGGCCTTCGTGGAGGGACTGTACCGCCGCCATTTTGTATTTAAAAACAAAATTGTTTTTATTGCCAGAAATATGCCATTAAATTATGTCAAAAGTGTTAAGTGAATTAATTACTTTATCACTCTCAAAATAATTCACGAAAAATTACTGATTTTCGAGCATTTCCATGTATTTCTCCCCTTAAACAAAAAGACAAACATTGACTGCAGCTAAGTAACAGAGTTCTAATGTTTACAACATGTCAACATTTAAAAGTATCCCAGCAGTTATTTTGGAGTCAATCGAAAAAGTGAATTAGTTCATTTCTAGCGCAGTTCGAAGTAGCTCTGAAAAACTACAAAAGGCGTTCAGTGTAGAACAGTTCATTTTGCTTTTGTTTTCAAAAGTATTGCAGAAAAAAATAAACGCGTTCTGGCCATTTTTTTAAAATGTGCTGCGCACAAGAAAAGATAACAAAAAAAAAAAAAAATAAAAATTGTTATAGACACTTAATAAACAAAATTTCTTTTGGATTGTGGATGGTAAAGATCGAACAAATCAGGTCTTTAGGACCTTTGCTCCAGTACACTAACACTTTTTAAATGTTCACATTAAAACTAGTTAAAAAATAACCACTTTCAGGCTAATACGAAAGCAACCAGTTTAAAAATATTCCTAATGCAACTAGTTCAAATATGGGGAAAAAGGAGTGTTTATGGGGACAATTGTCTTTTCCTATGACATCAACCCGCAAAAAGCGTCAGTTCGTTCAATGTTAAAGGGTATTGTGCTGGAAGTAGTACTGGTCTTTTTTGGAATTAGTTCAGAACTATTTCAAATTTGGTCCACTCTTCTGCTGGGATATTTCAAACTTTTGAGAGTAACAAAAGAGTATACAGAGTACATTTCTGTGTTGCATTTATTTTCTTATATCGTTCTGGTTTTGATACAAAATTCTACATATTACATAGTTTTATGATATATACAAGCCATCTTCATTCCTCCCTTCAGGCGTAGGGAATAAATATACAAAAATCATAAAATTTGTATGGGAGCTTTTTCACTATTTTGTGAAAAATTAATATTTTCAAACCGGCTATGATAAAAACGAGTTTTATGTATCTAGTTTAATAATATTTTTCGTTGTTTTGTTTCAGATGAATTTAGGAGAAGCAATCTTGGTCACCGCTTTTCACCTTTTTTTACAGCGCTCTATAAAAAATTCTATATCTACCTTAAAATTAAATTTTTAATTCTGAATTAAATAAAATTCACAAACATAACCTTTTTTTACGGCCTCTGGGTATAACATCCCCCTTAAATCAAGCAAATATTTTCTTAATTCAAGTCTTGTTACAGGTTCTAGAATCAAGTATTTTAATCTTTTTTTCAATCAATTATATATTTTACTAAATTCTAAAAATAAACGCTCATTATAAAATTCTTTCTTAAAACTAAAATATTTGCTTGATATAAGAATATAATTTTTCTCTGTGTGTAATTTTACTACTTTTAGATGGTGCAGACTACTTTATAACTCCAATATGAAAAGTACTACCATTTCTCAAAGGGGTTTTTACACTATAAATACAACTAATTTATTGCTCCGCTTGATTTATCTAATCATCTAATTATCATCCAACATAAATACAAAAAAATTTTATAAATACAAAGTACGTCTTTAACTGGCATCCGTTTTAAAGATACATTTTTAATTGTACGAAAAGATCACTTCATTAAAGTGGTTTTTTTTTTATTTTTAAAAATTAATTACAATTATTAATAATTATAATACAGAGTAAACAGCACTCGCAACGGAGGCTTACGGCTTGCATGTTCATACTTAAAGGTAAATTAAGAAATAAAAATTCTTGTTTTTAGTTAAGAGTGGTTTTTTAATCTGGTTACTTTGTGTGGGAAATAGGCTTGGTTTTAATGGTATTTTGAAAAATTTCGAACGAAATGCTTATTTTAAATTAATATTGCTCTTATGTTGAAAAATTCAGGGTTTAAGATTAATTTTTGTGGAATTTTTAAAGATTAGGAGACAGGAGTGATTTTAATCCGATTTGGCTCATTTTCGAACTTGATCTTTATTTTGTAAAAAAAGGCTTATATAGTACTAGATTGTTCAATAAGTCTGACGAAGAAAAAGTATTTTTTGGCAAAATTTATTTTTATTTTTTAACACACTCTCCTTTTAGCCCTGTTCTTAGCTATACACTTAGTCCAATGAACTTTCAACATTTCGACTCCTTTTGTAAAGTACGAACTGTAAAGTAAAGTTGTCGAACTCTTCAATATACGTATCAGTTTCCAATTCAACTTTTACATTTAATGTAAATTTCTTTCCCTTTTCTTTATCTTTTGAGATTGAGAAAAAGATGATAGTCACTAGGGGCCACATCTAGAGGATAAAATGGAGCGTTGAGTTTTGTTTTTCATTTTAATGACTTGCGTTATGGTCACGACAAAAAAATAACTTTTTGACGTGACAAACAAAACATTTGAAAGAGGCATTTTTCGGAAATGCATTGGCGTTACATGGAATTGTTGGTATCTTTGTATCAACTGACTTACGCACCCTAACTTGCGGATTGTCTTATACGATATCATATATTCTGTGGATCATTCTTGCAGTTGCTATCTTTTTTGAGGCGACCTGAAGGTTCGTCATCAATAGTGCTGTTCGTTTTGATTTCAGCAAAACATTAATTAATAGTTTTTTTTCGATAGACCATATTCACCATAACATTTGCCAATTCCTTCATTTGCTTACACAGTGTTTTTTTTTCTTTTTTTGAAGTGATAACTTCTTTAGGCGCGTTTGGCAATTTCTGATCAGTGATTTTCTCAATTCAATCGTCAGCATACAGTTATATTCTGCCGCTGCTTTTGTATGTTCGAACATGTGCGCACTCGCATCGTAGTCGTTGCGTTTGCATTTTGTTGTTGTTGTGTTTCAACATATATACCATGCGAGTTACGTTCCTATCGTAACATAAATCCCCACATCCGAAAAAAACATTCAAAACTGTCAATTTGGCGCATTTTTGCATGCACCGAACTGCAGATATAACACAACTGAGTAGCGTTAAGCATTCAGTCAAATATAGATAAAATGTTCTTTATATAAATTAGCTATACACAAACATACAAGCATACAAACATATATAGCATAGCATAAAATAAATACAAACATAAACAACTACAAAAATACTTACTAGATACAAAAAACCGACACTGTTTGGACAGAGATAGCTTTTAAGATATTTTTAAGTTAGTCTTAAGATTCAATGAAATAAAGCATGTCGTGAAACTTAAGTTCTGCGCATTTTTTATTCTTTAATTTTTGTTTCTGTTATCGGAAACATAACTGGCGCAGTCGTGGAAATTTATTCTTTAGAATTTAATAATCAAATTTGGAACAAGAAATATTTATAAAGACCGTTTATAAAAATACAAAAAAGTGAACATTTAAAAATAACATTTATAAAAATAAAGTTGTGAAAATTTATTCTTAAGAATAAATGTACAAAAAGTGAACATTAACAAAGAACATTTATAAAAATAAAGTTGTGAAAATTTATTCTAAAGAATAAATGTACAATAAGTGGAGAGTGAACATTAACAACCATTTATAAAAATAAATCGGGAAAAAGCGGCCAAAACTTGTTAAGCTAAAGCTAAGCTCAAAGTTAGGAAGTCAAAAGCTTTGTTTTTCTTTAAAAATAAAAAGAAAAAAAAAAACAGAAAATAACAATTTGTGAACTAAAAAAAAAAAAATTGTGAAATATCGAAGAAAAACAATATCCGAACACAAAAAAAAAAAGATAATTTGTGAAATAGTGATATGAAAGACAATTTACAAAAAACATTTGACAAGAACAGAAGAATAAACATGGAAGATATCAACAAGGAAAACGAGAGCGTCATTAAGAAGCAGGAGGAAATCATCCAACAACTCCAACAACAAAGTGCACAGCTACAACAACAATATCAGCAACAGCAACAACATAATGAACAGCTGCAACAGCGGCAACAACAAATTCAATATCAACAACCAATTGAATTTATTCTGCGACCACAGGACATTTTGGACCAGTTTAGACGACTAAGACCTTTCGAAGACAACAAAAACTATGGTTACTCGTCATTCATAAAATCAGTGGAGAACACTTTGGAATTGTGTGGAAGTAATCCACAACTTTACAACTACGGCATGCAGATAATTATTAACGAGAAAATTCGAGGAGAAGCAGCGAGGTGTATTCGTGAACTTGGCGATTTTCCAACATGGGAAAATATCAAGGTGAAACTTAGGCAACGCTTCAAGCCCAACAAAACATATGGAGAACTGTTCAATAAGTGTCGGATTATGAGGGTGAATAATTTAAGTGAATTATTTAAACTAACTTTTGAAATTAAGTATGAACTAAACGAATTATACGATTTTGACGAAAGAAAACCTGATCTTTATAGGGCAGAAAATATAGATAGAGATTTAGTAGAAATAATTTTAGAAAAAATTGATGGAACCGTAAGGGCCCACGTTGATAGTGATAGAACATTAGACGAAATTTATAAAAGGTATGATAGATTAAAGTTGTTGACAGATCCTAGATGCATAGCCTATGATCATAAAAAACATTTCAAGCCACCAATAATTCCACAAAGAAAAGAAGATTATTTTAGCCCTCAAGGTCGAAATCGTAACGACCAATTTTTGGGAAAAAATTTCAACCACAACTCTTATGGTACTAGGTCATATTCGTCTAATAATAATAATAATAAAGTCAATTTGGATTTTCCGGGAAGAAATTTCAATCAAAACTTTAACGGTACTAGATCGTATTCGGTTAATAATAAAAATAATGCAGAGTTTAATCAAAACTGTAATGGTACTCGACCGTATTCATCTAATAATAAAAATTATTCAGAGTACCGAAATCAAAACCAATTATACCAGAATAAGGCTAATTCGGCTCAAACTCGCAATTCTCATATGAGTGTTGAAACACAAAACTCAAGACGAAGCCAATTCCAACCAATGGAAATTGGAAATTTCGAGGAAGATGTAAATTTTACCAACGAGCCTCGGAACCCACATTGCCCTTAATTAAATTAAGTATAGAAGATAACACTTTTACTGCGTTAATAGATACTGGCTCAAGCACCAGTATAATAACTCCAAATGTAGCAAGTAAATACCAACCTTTTTCATGGGAAAAACCAAAGTTTTTTTCAACCATAAATGGTGTAAGCAAAATTACTAAAAGGGTAGTCACTCCAATACCAAAAGAATTTCTTGCTAATGGAACTATTTCTTGGAATGTAGGCCATCTACCTAACAGAAAGTATGATGCCATTATTGGACAGAATATTTTAACTAAATTTGATGCGATAATAGATTTAGATGATAAATATATAAAAATGAAAGGTCATAAAATTCGGTTTGCTAACACAAATTTTCCAAACGATACCAGTGATGTGTGTTCACTTGAACCTATTCAAAATGATTTCTTAGAAAAAATTAATTTGCACCACCTTAATAGTGAGGAGAGACAAAAAGTGCATGAACTATTGACCCAATATGAAGATATATTTTTTTTGGAAGGAGACTCACTTACTTTTACTCACAGCATTCAACATGAAATAGTTACTGAAACAGATAGACCCATATATGCAAAAATTTATAGGTACCCTAAGGTACATGAAGAGGAAATAGAAAGGCAATTAAATGAAATGCTCCAACAGGGTATAGTTACCGAGAGTAACTCACCGTACAATAGTCCATTGTGGATAGTCCCCAAAAAGTCAGACAGCTCTGGGAATAAGAAATGGAGAATTGTTGTGGACTATAGGAAGCTCAACGAATGTACTGTTAGCGATAAGTATCCAATTCCCAATATAGACAATATATTGGACAAATTGGGGAAAGCTCAGTATTTCTCTACAGTCGATTTGGCCAAAGGGTTTCACCAAATTTTGGTAAAACCTGAGGACAGAAAGAAAACTGCGTTTTCGACCCCGTTTGGTCACTTTGAATTTGTGAGAATGCCATTCGGCCTCAAAAATTCTCCTGCAACCTTCCAGAGGTTTATGAATTCAATACTAAAGCAATATATCAATAAAATTTGTGTAGTGTACTTAGACGACATTCTAATATTCAGCACATCGTTGCAAGAACACATAAACAATATTAAATCTATTTTCGAAACTCTTAAGAGTTCGGGACTGAAAATTCAAGTAGATAAGTGTAGTTTTTTAAAAAAAGAAACTGAGTACTTAGGTCACATCTTAACACAAAACGGCGTAAAGCCGAATCCAACAAAAATCGAAGCTATCAAAAACTTGTGCCTGCCCAAGACACAAAAGCAAATCAAGTCATTTTTAGGAGCAACCGGCTTCTATCGTAAATTTATCAAGCACTATGCAAAAGTTGCATTTCCAATGGTGAAATATTTAAAAAAGAACTCGAAAATCAATACTAACGACCCAAATTATATAGCTTCTTTTGAGAAGTTAAAGGAAATTATTACAAATTATCCAATTCTGCACTATCCAAACTTCAATAAAAAATTTAAGCTAGTAACTGACGCTAGTAATTTTGCCTTAGGAGCCGTTCTAACCCAAGACGGACATCCTATATGTTTCGCTTCTCGTACTCTAAATGATCATAAGAAAAGCTATTCTACTGTTGAGAAAGAGTTATTAGCAATTGTTTGGGGTTGTAAGTATTTCAGACCATACCTATATGGCAAAGAGTTTGATTTGAGTACTGATCATCAACCACTTAAGTGGCTTCACACCAAGAATTGTGGTAGAGATATCAACCCAAGACTCCAAAGATGGTTAATTCAATTGGGGGAATACGATGCAAGGATAGATTATGTTAAAGGCAAAGAGAATAAAATTGCTGGTTTTTTAAGTAGCATCGATGTTGATAATAATGAAATAAACCTATATGAAAGTGATTTCTACGAAGAAAATATAGATAACGCTTCAACGGATGTCCAAACAGCACATTCACAAGAAGAAGATTTGCACGACCACATTCCAATCTTGGACACAATTGTCAATAGGTTTAAAACTCAATTAATTTTAGTGGAAAGAAGGGAAAAAGAATTCGAAAAAATATTGGGTAACGATAGAATTTATATTGAAAGAGCTGATATACCGGAAAAAATTGCCGATATTGTACGAAGACATATATGTAAAGGCAAAATTGCTTTTTACACTGATTTAGATGACACAACTTATAATCAGCTTCAGAAAAAACTTATCGAGTTGTTTCCAAGAGACTCAAGCACAAAGTTTGTGAAATGTAGCCATTTTGCAAGAGACATGAAAGACGAAGAAGAAGCAATAAAACAGGTAGCTCTTTTTCATAAAAGGGAATCAGGCCATTCAGGAATTATCGCAAATTATGAAGCTTTGAAGCATAAAATATATTATCCTAACTTAAAAGTCATTATCCATAAGGTAGTAAATAACTGCGATTTATGTACCGCAGCGAAGTACGGTAGAAAACCTATTCAAACCAAATTTAAAAATACAGAAACACCTTCTGATATCAACGAAATAGTACACATTGATACTTACGTAAATTCTAAACATTCGTTCATAAATTTCATTGATAGGTTTTCCAAGCATGTTGTTAGCTTTTATCTTGAAGATAGAAACAGCGTAACATTAATAGAAAAAATTAGACTTTATATTTCCATACAAGGAAAAATGAAAAAAATTATATGCGATAATGAATTTAACAGAATAAATATTAAACAATTTTGCCAAGACGAGGGCATTGAGATACACTTTGTCAAACCTAATAGCCATACTGGCAACTCTGACATTGAAAGGTTAAATAATACACTCACGGAAAAAATCCGAGTTTTGAATTTAGAAAATAAAATCCCAATAAAACAGCAGGTAATTAAGGCCATAGAAGCATATAATAATACCTACCACTCAACTATTAAAGCAACACCGCTTGATGTTCTGCAAAATAAGGTTAGTAAGGAAATTATAAGAAGTAGGATCGACAAAGCAAAAAACGTAGCTATTGCAAGATTAAATGAAAACAGAGAAAGTTACGAAGAGAATAGACAAGTGGGGTTCATAAAAAATTATATTAGCGTAAGACATAAAGAACAACCAAAATTTAGGAAATACCCATTAAAAAATGTTCATACTGTAAATATAAAGAGACCTTTGAAATTTTCAGGTAATCAGCTTGTTCGTGCTTCTGGGGATAGTGCTTCCAACTGAGGGTCTATTGCAGATAAGCCCTATTGAAGAGGAATCGGGGTATGTCCAGATAAAAATGAGAGAAATTGAAGTGGTGAACCAAACTTTAACGATTTTACATTTAATTAATACAAGTGAATTAAGCCATGTTTTAGACCAAATAGAAAACAATGTAAAGTCTCTCGATTTACATAGCAAAGAAATAGTTCAAAGAGAAATAGAAATAATAAAATCTAAATTAAAATCTATAATCCCAATAGAACCTAGAAAAAAGAGAGGATTGATAAACCTTGGAGGGAAAGTTTGCAAATGGCTTTTCGGAGTAATGAACGATGACGATCGTCAAGAAATCCTCGAACATCTCAGTGTTACTGACCAAAATAGTCACAACATCATAGACACTGTTAATAAAAAGATTTTTATCAATACGCATTTTAACAAATCAATCCAAATTTTAAAGTCGGCAATCGAAGAGGACAGGGAAATTACGAAAAGTTATGAAAAGGAAATAAAAAGCAGGCAAAATGAAATCATACGACGCCTTCTGTATACGGATCAAATGTCTAAACTTACCTATCTCAAAGATAGAGTTAATCATATACAAGAAAGTATAGCATTAGCTAAAAACCATATCGTTAATCCAAATATTCTCACATCCGAAGAAATAGATCAATTCGAGGTAGACTTCTATAAATTGAAATTAATGAAACTTGATGTACTTCATTATAAAAAGGGTGTACTTATTATAGCACTAAAGATTCCAATTGATTATATCTCAGCTGAATTAAAAGTAATTGTACCACTTCCTAACAAAAATTATATGGAAATTGTCGAACCAAATAGCTATGTAATTCAAATTGAAGGCAATGTATTAGATTATCAAGAAAATGTGTATTTGAAAAGTTTAAAACGAAGCAAACATTGTACGATTTTAAATAATTGTAATTATAAGTATAATAACAAAACTCAAATCGAGGAACTTGAAGATGATATGATTTTAATAAAAAATGCCTTTGATCTCCAAGTAAAGCAAAATTGTGATAATAGAAATCTAACCGTTAGCAAAAACTATCTTTCCACTTATTATAATTGTAAAATAGAAATCAGAAATGAAACTTTCCAAAACTATTTGACAATAGTGCAAGATAAATATTTTTATCCAAGTAATAACCCTTCATTAACAGAAATAAAATCAGTCAATTTTGGAAAAATTGAATTAGAGAATTTTTCAAACATCAAGGAGATTGAAGAACTAAAATTTCATAAGAATATTTCTTACGGAATAAGCATAACGATTGTAATTGTCATTGTCTTTGTAATAATTATATTTGTGTTAAAAATAAGAAGACAGCCCACTGTAATAAATAAAACCAAAATTGTAAATGAACCACAAGCAAATGATATCGAATTGCAGAAAATAAAAAATAAATATAGAACTTAAGCAAAATATAAGAAAATATAACAACAAAAATTTAGCTATTTAAATTCCGTTCTCATACTCAAAAAAAAAAAACAAAAAACTAGTTACGAATAAAATAACTCGAAGAACTCAAAATGTAATGACTCAGGAGAGCCCTCAATTTAAGAGGGGAGGAGTTACGTTCCTATCGTAACATAAATCCCCACATCCGAAAAAAACATTCAAAACTGTCAATTTGGCGCATTTTTGCATGCACCGAACTGCAGATATAACACAACTGAGTAGCGTTAAGCATTCAGTCAAATATAGATAAAATGTTCTTTATATAAATTAGCTATACACAAACATACAAGCATACAAACATATATAGCATAGCATAAAATAAATACAAACATAAACAACTACAAAAATACTTACTAGATACAAAAAACCGACACTGTTTGGACAGAGATAGCTTTTAAGATATTTTTAAGTTAGTCTTAAGATTCAATGAAATAAAGCATGTCGTGAAACTTAAGTTCTGCGCATTTTTTATTCTTTAATTTTTGTTTCTGTTATCGGAAACATAACTTGCGTGCGTAGGTTTGTGCCTTTAACAGTGTGTACGTACATACAGGGTGGGCCAAATAAGAGTTTTTTTATGAGTTTTTTATAAAATTAACAAAATTAAATTTTTCCATGCTATAATACATGGAAAAAATTTAATTTTTTTAGTGCTTGAATTGTTTCCGGATTGTTGGCATAACATCGGTCCTTCACGGTTCCCCACAAAAAAAAAAGTCCAAAGGCGTAAAAACGCAGCTCCGAGGCGACCAATTGAGATTGTCAAGACGGCTGAAAACACGATTTAGGAATTTGGTGCACAAAAGAACGATTGTGGCATCTAAGAACTTTAGAAGAACTTTTCTTGAATAAACCAAGAAAAAAAAAATCAAACATTAAAATTTAAAGCGTCGTCAGTTGCAGTTATTTATGTACATTATTAACATATAGTTAGTTTTTATTTATGCACATAGATATATCTTTTAGAATTGGAAAATGAGAAGTTACTTCTATCGTGTGGTCATAGGCACACACCATCTTTTTTTTTTTCTTTAACCGCTTGTTCAGCCGGACGTAATTAGTAGTCATTAAAGCCCGATGACTGCGTTATAAAAATGAAAAATTTTTCATTATAGAGGAATTTTGAACTTAAAATTCATTAGTTTGAGATATCACGGAGGATGGATTAACAGAATTGGTTGAAAACATATTTTTTTGTTTGAAAAAACTGAAATAGTTACCCTGTGAATAAGGTTATAAGTGATAGTGCGAACTAGACCGAACTAGGATGAAAAGAAAATGCTTAAGTAAAGCTCAAAATTCGCTTTTTTCCGCTGTTACAAAAACAACAAAAGTAGCTTCGGTACTTCAATCACTGTCACTCACAAACTACTGTGTGAAACTGGCTGAAATTTAGAAAGTCGTCATTTGATCTTAAAAATAAAATCGATTTAAGCCTACCGATGTCAGCTTTATACTTAACCAAGAACTTACTGAAGAGCCTAAAATACAATGTACTTTTTTCCTTTATTCACTTCAACTTTACCATTCATCATATGATGACATATTATGTACCTCTTTTAACAACTGGATTTTAAAACTGAATTTAGAGACAGAGGCTTCGATTTTCATCTTTAGACTCGAGAGAGATTTGAGAGACTTCAAAAATTAATTTATAATTTGATACATGAAACATTAGAATTAATATCAGGGACGGTTTTATAAATACAAAAAATAATTAAATAAACAAATCCAAGAGGCTACGTCTTATAATCGCGTCCAATTAAGCAAAAAAATCATTTTATGCATGAATATTAATACTTTTTCTAATCGAACTAAAAGTTTCTTAAATCTAACAACTAAACCCTAAGATTGGATTATAAATATGGTGCTTATTAGAAGAATTTACGATTACTTCTTATATGCAGCATCTATTTTTTTTTTTTTCGTTGGTATACAACTATTTTGCTCACTAAATCCCCCATGGCTGTAATAAAAATCTGTGCAATATATTTGCCTTACGAAGGATACTACATACACATTCTATCATTAATCTCAACAAAACGGCTCATAAAGTAATAAGTGAATCGCATTAATGAGCTTGTAAGGCTTATACGAGTGTGTTATCTGTGTTGGTTCTGGGTCTGGCTATACCCTGTCAGGCCTTTTTCATTTGGCTTTCTTAACAGCGAGTTCGATTGTTTTTTTTTTTTTTTTGTTCTGATTAGGTTTTGTTCCTTGCTGAGCTGCGGTTGTTGGTTCAACATGTTAATCAGGCGTTAAATTAATACGCTCCGCATTGGCACATTAACATTAATTACGTAATGACCTAACAGTGTTAGAACAAAACCAACGCCAAGGAATGACGTTTATAACATAGGTTGTTAACGTAATCCTGGAGCAAACATAAATTTCGTATGCATCTTATGTGTTTATTGAGATTAATACGTTGATTGTATTGAATTAATTAAGTTTGAAGGCTTAATAAAGTGGCTACAACTGCGCAGTCTCTGAGTTATAATGGAACAAGGAGTAGGAATGAGATGATTTTTTATCTCCTTTACACTAATTTTAAATTATTATTCAAGCAGTTAGCCCAGATTATTTTGTACCATATTTGTTTTTGTTCCAAGCTCAAAACTTCACAACAAAATAAATAAAAAAAAAAAAATACTTCATCCATAGTATTCTGCTCACATCCATGTCACATCCTTCATCCTTCACAGTTCTGATGCGTCTCCTGCAGACACGACATGACCTCGCTTATCACTCATGTCACAACACAGTTAAGTACCTAATGAATAGCGAATTAGCTGGCCTCTTTTCCGAGACCGTTCCATCAAAGTCAGTTCGACCCAAATGCGACGTGATGCATGTGTGTCCAAGCCACTCGCTGGCAGTTGTTGAGTGAAGCGTTAAGTGCAGGTGGCTGCGGTGGGAGAAGAGATGTTTCAGAGTTACTCTGCGTATCTAAATGAGGCATCATGCTGTGATATATGCTACGGATTTCCTAATACATCGGACAGCTGGATTAACTTTCTAATATGTCAGCATAAATGACATATTCCCATGACAAGTCAAACCGAACGGAAGCGGAAGTTAGAGACCACAACAAGTTCAGCCGCATGCGTTTGCGGTGTAGACTTGAAAGTTTTGCGCAGCTTAGACTTCAGGCAAGCTTAGTTCGGGTGCAGGACTAGTGGATTTTGATTCACAATCACCAAATAAATACATATAAGAGAGGTCAGCTAGAATTGCTTCATAATATGTTAGTAACAGTTAAGTTTTTTGTTTTCTGTGTTTCAAAGAGGAAAATGTTAAGCATCCTGTTGTGATTAATTGAAATTTCGAAGATTTTTCATTTTGAACTCAATGTATAGCAGTGAAGCTGTGATATTTACTTCGTCCTGAAACTTGAAAGTGTTAAACAGTTCTGGCCTTTATTTTAAATCTATATTTTTTTTCCTTAGCTTATGGCAATTCTATAATGAAAATGCAAGACCTAACATTAAATAGCCTAGGCTACTATATTTATGTAAGTCTATTGGAAAAATATTTGAAATTTTATTTGGAAAATATATTCGAAAATGTTACTGAAATTTAAGAAGTTAAAATATTTTGGAAGCCATTTAGATAACAAATGCTCCAAGAAAATTTGTAAATAATATGTTATGCAGCCAATTCTTAAAGAAGACTTCGTGAAGACTCTTTCTTTCCAATTCAAAATGAGTCCGCGTTCTCGAAAAAATCCTTTAAAAAAAAACCATACTTCTCAGTTGTTTTCCTCGATTTCCATCAATTTAGTTTTTGAAAAGATCTGACATAAGCATTTATAACTAAAATTAAAAAATGTACTTACTCGTATTAACCTTAAATATATGAATTCTACTCCAAGATTACCTGTTAATTTAGTAAAACATTAAAGCTTGATATTTTCAAAAATTGAAATATCGGCAAGAGTACCCAATGGAAGCATTGTTGGTCCGTTTTTAAACCACGACAGTGGGTAGAGTGCTTGACCCATACGTCAGAGAACCCTGGTTCAATTTCCATATGACTCAGAAAAATTTTTCAATTGTATTAATTGTTCGGTTCGGTCGTCACCCCTCTGCAGATAATGGCAAACCTCAGAGAGTAAATAATGCCGTGTAAAAACTTCTTGAGAACACGCACATTAGCCGTTCGAAGTCGGCATAAAACTAGTCGGTCCCGTTCTCGATCAATTGTGTACAAATATTTAATAATAAGCACAACACAATTTGATCATAAGAAGCTCGGTCAAAATCATTTCAAGGGCTGAAATGGCCAGTTTATTTTATTATTTGTATTTATAAGAACATCAACCTTAAACGAAAAGACAAACACTGACTGCTGCTAAGTAACTGAGTTTTATTTTACAGCATTTTATATGTACAACAGAAATCCAAACAAATACAAAATTCGATTGGCTGTCAATAGAGTGTTGACAGAATTTGCTGATCATGCAAACTCTTTGTATAACATCAGAAGGACAGATTGCAGTGGTGCCTGTTTTAAATACAGTGTGTTCACCAAGAAATAAATGTAGTATGATGTATATAGTATGATAAGTTGATGGTTTGGTATTATAGTATGGTACGATGATATGATGGTAAGATATATGATGGATGGTAGGTATGGTTTGGTGGTACAATATGATGGTATAGTATGATAATATTGCCTGATGGTATGGTATGGTGGAAAAGTGAGCATAGAACGATGGTAAAGTATGATATGGTCTGGTATGGTATGGTATGATGGGTTTGGTGTGATTGTATTCTAACTCTGAAATTGTTCTTATTTGTCTTAATAACGTTAAATTTTTTAAAATTGTATTAAAACATATTTAGTCTACTCTTGTGATTATATGTAATGGGATTTATTTTGTAAAACTATATTAAAGAGTAAATCAATTAACCACTTAAGGATCTGTACTTTTTGGGTTAAAGTTTCACTCTACCGAGCCTGGCGGCCATACACATATTTTTTGAAGGTAAAGAAATTATTTTTACAAAAAAATATTTACTCCAAAAAATAAGTTACATGATCAAAATAAAATTGAACATTATTGTGTTTACTGTTTTTTTGAATTGACAAGTATAAATTTGTATGTATATATGTTAATTTTACAAGTAATTAAATAATGTTAATTTTCTTCAAATAAAAAAATGTAGATAAGACCTCGTATTTATTTATTATTAAAGACTAGCTGGTACCCGAAGCGTTGCTGTCGCGGCAGAAATGATTTCTATCTCTATCTCTCTCTCTATCTCTTTCTCTATCTCTATCTCTATCTCTATCTCTATCTCTATCTCTATCTCTATCTCTATCTCTATCTCTATCTCTATCTCTATCTCTATCTCTATCTCTATCTCTATCTCTATCTCTATCTCTATCTCTATCTCTATCTCTATCTCTATCTCTATCTCTATCTCTATCTCTATCTCTATCTCTATCTCTATCTCTATCTCTATCTCTATCTCTATCTCTATCTCTATCTCTATCTCTATCTCTATCTCTATCTCTATCTCTATCTCTATCTCTATCTCTATCTCTATCTCTATCTCTATCTCTATCTCTATCTCTATCTCTATCTCTATCTCTATCTCTATCTCTATCTCTATCTCTATCTCTATCTCTATCTCTATCTCTATCTCTATCTCTATCTCTATCTCTATCTCTATCTCTATCTCTATCTCTATCTCTATCTCTATCTCTATCTCTATCTCTATCTCTATCTCTATCTCTATCTCTATCTCTATCTCTATCTCTATCTCTATCTCTATCTCTATCTCTATCTCTATCTCTATCTCTATCTCTATCTCTATCTCTATCTCTATCTCTATCTCTATGTCTATCTCTATCTCTATCTCTATCTCTATCTCTATCTCTATCTCTAGCTCTATCTCTATCTCTATCTCTATCTCTATCTCTATCTCTATCTCTATCTCTATCTCTATTTCTATCTCTATTTCTACCTCTATCTCTATCTCTATCTCTATCTCTATCTCTATCTCTATCTCTATCTCTATCTCTATCTCTATCTCTATCTCTATCTCTTTCTCTATCTCTATCTCTATCTCTATCTCTATCTCTATCTCTATCTCTATCTCTATCTCTATCTCTATCTCTATCTCTATCTCTATCTCTATCTCTATCTCTATCTCTATCTCTATCTCTATCTCTATCTCTATCTCTATCTCTATCTCTATCTCTATCTCTATCTCTATCTCTATCTCTATCTCTATCTCTATCTCTATCTCTATCTCTATCTCTATCTCTATCTCTATCTCTATCTCTATCTCTATCTCTATCTCTATCTCTATGTCTATCTCTATCTCTATCTCTATCTCTATCTCTATCTCTATCTCTATCTCTATCTCTAGCTCTATCTCTATCTCTATCTCTATCTCTATCTCTATCTCTATCTCTATCTCTATCTCTATCTCTATTTCTATCTCTATTTCTACCTCTATCTCTATCTCTATCTCTATCTCTATCTCTATCTCTATCTCTATCTCTATCTCTATCTCTATCTCTATCTCTATCTCTATCTCTATCTCTATCTCTATCTCTATCTCTATCTCTTTCTCTATCTCTATCTCTATCTCTATCTCTATCTCTATCTCTATCTCTATCTCTATCTCTATCTCTATCTCTATCTCTATCTCTATCTCTATCTCTATCTCTATCTCTATCTCTATCTCTATCTCTATCTCTATCTCTATCTCTATCTCTATCTCTATCTCTATCTCTATCTCTATCTCTATCTCTATCTCTATCTCTATCTCTATCTCTATCTCTATCTCTATCTCTATCTCTATCTCTATCTCTATCTCTATCTCTATCTCTATCTCTATCTCTATCTCTATCTCTATCTCTATCTCTATCTCTATCTCTATCTCTATCTCTATCTCTATCTCTATCTCTATCTCTATCTCTATCTCTATATTTATCTTTAAGTGGAACGACTCGTGTAAATTGAGGTCGATAACCAAATTTTGAGGCTATGCTACCTATAATTTAAAAGTTATTCGGTATCGCAAATTTGGTTTGCATAGGAGGTGCCACGCCCCCTTACCCAATCGAAATCAAACATAGCCTATACATGATAAATGATAAATGATAAATGATAAATGATAAATGATAAATGATAAATGATAAATGATAAATGATAAATGATAAATGATAAATGATAAATGATAAATGATAAATGATAAATGATAAATGATAAATGATAAATGATAAATGATAAATGATAAATGATAAATGATAAATGATAAATGATAAATGATAAATGATAAATGATAAATGATAAATGATAAATGATAAATGATAAATGATAAATGATAAATGATAAATGATAAATTATAAATTATAAATGATTAATGATTAATGATTAATGATAAATGATAAATGATAAATGATTAATGATTAATGATTAATGATTAATGATTAATGATTAATGATTAATGATAAATGATACATGATACATCGAAACGACGTAGATGACCTCTCTAGGGTTAAAGCGCATAAAGTAGCCAAGAGAGATTTTAAGACGATTTGAAAATTGAAACGGGTGGCTTGATGCTTAAACGATCCATGTCGTAAATGTCGGCCAATATGCTAATAAGATTACTTTTGCAATGAAAGATATTTATGACATATCAGGGATATCATCACAACAGTTTCGGAACCAAGAAATGCATTTGAACTATCATCGCCTAACTATGAGCAATCTTCAAAGCGATTGGTTTACGCAGTATTTCTTAAGTGAACGCCAAAATTCCCCATTTTATTCCCATGGTTACATTTTTTTAAGCTTATAAGGGTGATTTTTTTGAGGTTATGATTTTCATGCATTAGTATTTGACAGATCACGTGGGATTTCAGACATGGTGTCAAAGAGAAAGATGCTCAGTATGCTTTGACATTTCATCATGAATAGACTTACTAACGAGCACCGCTTGCAAATCATTGAATTTTATTACCAAAATCAGTGTTCGGTTCGAAATGTGTTTCGCGCTTTACGTCCGATTTATGGTCTACATAATCGACCAAGTGAGCAAACAATTAATGCGATTGTGACCAAGTTTCGCACTCAGTTTACTTTATTGGACATTAAACCAACCACACGAATGCGTACAGTGCGTACAGAAGAGAATATTGCGTCTGTTTCTGAGAGTGTTGCTGAAGACCGTGAAATGTCGATTCGTCGCCGTTCGCAGCAATTGGGTTTGTGTTATTCGACCACATGGAAGGTTTTACGCAAAGATCTTGGTGTAAAACCGTATAAAATACAGCTCGTGCAAGAACTGAAGCCGAACGATCTGCCACAACGTCGAATTTTCAGTGAATGGGCCCTAGAAAAGTTGGCAGAAAATCCGCTTTTTTATCGACAAATTTTGTTCAGCGATGAGGCTCATTTCTGGTTGAATGGCTACGTAAATAAGCAAAATTGCCGCATTTGGAGTGAAGAGCAACCAGAAGCCGTTCAAGAACTGGCCATGCATCCCGAAAAATGCACTGTTTGGTGTGGTTTGTACGCTGGTGGAATCATTGGACCGTATTTTTTCAAAGATGCTGTTGGACGCAACGTTACGGTGAATGGTGATCGCTATCGTTCGATGCTAACAAACTTTTTGTTGCCAAAAATGGAAGAACTGAACTTGGTTGACATGTGGTTTCAACAAGATGGCGCTACATGCCACACATCTCGCGATTCTATGGCCATTTTGAGGGAAAACTTCGGAGAACAATTAATCTCAAGAAATGGACCGGTAAGTTGGCCACCAAGATCATGCGATTTGACGCCTTTAGACTATTTTTTGTGGGGCTACGTCAAGTCTAAAGTCTACAGAAATAAGCCAGCAACTATTCCAGCTTTGGAAGACAACATTTCCGAAGAAATTCGGGCTATTCCGGCCGAAATGCTCGAAAAAGTTGCCCAAAATTGGACTTTCCGAATGGACCACCTAAGACGCAGCCGCGGTCAACATTTAAATGAAATTATCTTCAAAAAGTAAATGTCATGGACCAATCTAACGTTTCAAATAAAGAACCGATGAGATTTTGCAAATTTTATGCGTTTTTTTTAAAAAAAAAGTTATCAGGCACTTAAAAAATCACTCTTACAAGATTCCAGAGTTCAAAGCTTATTATTCCGAATACTTTATCAACTTCGGAATACAAAAAGAAGCCTTTTTTCCAGATTTGAAAGATAATTAAAAAAGAACGTGTCTTTGAGTTTAGAAAAAGCTATTAAAGGTTGAATTAAAAAAAAAAAAAATAAGCATAAATATACTTTCCCTCACAACCCTTCAAATAGCAAGCTATCAAAAAGTGTTTAAATAAATATCAGAGTCCTTCAAAGTGTCAGCCATTGAAACGTTATTAATTTCTAACAAATATATAAATTCCAATGCCACGCTTATTTATGAAAATTTTACCACAACAAAAACAGCAACTGAAAGTTTTTGCACATTTGCAATAGTGTTGCCAACACATAATGAAAGTGTTGCTTGAGCAGGGCCATCGGGGTAATCATAAATGAACATTTTGAGGGCGACACCGCATAAACTAAAAACATTTATAGTTGGGATTAAAATTTTGGTTGCCAGCTAAAAACATAAATTACACTGTTATTTTCAACATTTGAAAATTGTTTTTGGGGGCGTGCTGAGGGCAGCACAACAATGTTTAACTTTTCTGTGGGTGTGCATGTGTGCAATAGCGGAGAGTGTGTGAGGGTGCGAGTGTCTTTGCTTTGAGTGCAAGCGTGAAGGCGAAACATTTTGTGTTTTCAATTATCTAGCGAGAAGATTAAAGTTTGTTTTGCTGCATCAAAATTTAAGCCATGTTTAAACTAGTTTATGTTGAGAGGAGGTGAAAACAAATGATGTTTTTACTGAGCTATGGGCAAAATAAGTTTGACTTTGTTGTGTGAGGCAATCATTGTAATTGCAAATAGTTGGACTGCACTGGCTTCAAAATTAACAAAAAAAAAATATTTCATTTCATTTAATCGCTTCTTTTATTCATTTCATGTACATATCTTTACTTTTTGTTCATTGTTAATAATTCAATTTCACACTTCTTTACATTTTCATTTCCGTTTCCGTTTCACACTTTCTTTTTTTTTTTTTTTTTGTTTTTGTTTTTACCACACAACACATCATGGCACAAAAATCCTTCTCAGGCGCCTACTCTTTAATCCTTTTGTGTTCACTCAGCAGGGAATACAATTTAATTATACACCAGCGTTGCTTATGTTTATGTATTTTTTTGTTAGTGTTAGTGTGAGTGTGTACCAGTATGTGTGTGTGAGTGTGTGTGAGTGTGTGTTCTTTTGTGTTATTGCTTTTGATTCCTTTGCTAATTTTGCAAGCGGCTGCCAGTTGAGTTCTTTTGTTGATTTGTATTCGTTACTGTTTGTGTGTGTGTTTTGTTGCAGTGAGGAAAAAAGTAAAGTGATTAAACATGATTTTAATTAATGCAAAATAATCCTTGTACTGTAAAAGTACAACTTCTACGAACTAATGCTAAAAAATAAGACAATATTTGGCATCAGATACAGGCATTGTTGTGCATTAAAGCATAAAAAACATTTGCGATTTTTCTTGCATTTATCCAAACTGCGATTTAAAAACGAATTACAATCTAATCGAATTTGTAAATTATGAGTTTTAGGAAAAAATAAATCAACCTTGGCAGCTACACCAACTCATCAGTGGTCTTGCGTGATTTTTCAAACAAGTCAAACAAGCTGAACCCTAAACGGAATTGTGGAAAAGAAGAATAAAAACAAAAAAAAAACCACAACTAAAAGCACTGTTAGTAGCAAAAAGTTGTGATCGATCTTCGAAAAATGCATATAATTAAAGCCATGTCTAATAGTTTAATACGATTGGATTGGCTTTTAATGGTATGCAGCAAAAGTAGCTAAGAGCTCAAGTTACTAATAGAAAGATTTGTTCTCGAACAAAAAATTCCTGGTTATTTTCTTAAGAACGTCAGACGTTGGACCATCAAGTGATTATGGTTTAAAAAAAAAAAAATGTGTTTTCTGATTAAGCTCATTTCACATTGCCGACAATGTTAATTTAGGATCACAAAATTGACGCATTTGGGAATCCGAAAAACCGCAGCTGATACACTAAGGGAAATAACGCATATTAGAATTATCCACGCCTGAGTATAAATTTTATTCAAATATTTACGTGGATAAATCCAATGTTTTCCTTACAACTCGTTTTTTCCCGTATTTGAATTTTATTTATACCACACACGTACACACATATTCCATACAAGCAAGCAGCAACAGCATCGCACACGTACACACATACTCCGACAAGCAGCAACAGCATCGCACTCTGTTTCTGCAGTTTATTTTTTGCATTTGCAGTTCTTATAGTTCTCATAGTTCTCATTTAGTTATTGTTTCAGGAGTAATATAGTATGCATGTTTGGCAACGAAATGAAATTATGTAGGGTGGAGTGACAACTCGGTGTTTTCTCAAAAACATCTTGGACCGGTTGTCATTTACCTGCATAATTTGCTCCTACCTACATAGATATATTTTGTAGATTACTTTTTCGTTCTCTATTTTATACTATGTTTGACAGTTGGTGCAATATTAGGGCACCAACTGTCAAAAATAGTATAAATTAGAGAACGAAAAAAAGTGAAGCGAGAATAAATTATACAGGCAATGGCATTTGATGAACGCAATATGAAGAAAATAATACCATAAAACCACTAATAACATATTCAATTTAAATATGTTGTTTTTAAATTCAATATTTTAATATAAATTTTCTTTAAATGCGATAGTTTATTTTCAAATAGTAAATATTTGAAAGATATTTTAAAAAAATTGTGCATAATTTTAATATATTTTTTATTAATTCTGATTAAATATTTAAATATTTCATTTAATTAAAAAAGTATTCAAATAAATTTTAAATATTTACGTAGTCGATTTATTCAAATGCGTTATTGGTGCAAAAATGACTCGATTTTTGGATAAATTAAAAAAGTTTTTGGATAAATTTAATATTTTTTTCCCTTAGTGTACAGAAGATGCCAATTCACTCACAACGAGTGACTGTTTGGTGCGGATTGCGAGCCATATGAGCCGTATTTTTTCGAAGATGACAACGGAAAAATCGTTACAGTCAATTAAGTATGCTACAAAGATATTATAAACAATTTTTTGTAGTCGTAGATGGAGTATACAAACACACAGCTACGTAATTTCGTATTTTCGAAACACCAATTGGCCCCAAGATCTTGCGATTTGACACCGTTAAACTAATTCCTTTGTGTTTTGTCTTAAGAGTGAGTTAGGTCTTCGCTGATCATCCCAATTGAGGTCTCCATCGCCGAAATATAGCCTCAATTATGCGAGAGAATGATCGAAAGTATCGAAAAAAGGATTAAGATCTGCAAGCTAAGTCGAGGCGGTTATTAACAATGTATTGTAATATAGGAAATACAATGTCCATGTGCTATGCATGTGTTACTTTATAATCCGATGGAAATACAAGAGAAACCCAAACAATTATTCGTTTTATTATAAAAGAGTTGGCTGTGGCGTGGACACACCCATAAGTTTGACGTGACGATCCAAACTCTTCTTTTAATTCATGACTAATTTCTTGACTTCAACTATACTGCATACCTTTCCTATTTTGGAAAGGTGTGTCTTAATTTTTGTCCCAATCCATATCCTAATTCATGTCATAGTCCTTTTCCACTTTTATAGTCCGGTTTCACTGTGATATTTTGTTGTTTGTGAGCAGTGTTGGTTGCCACAAAAAAACTGTTGAAATCATAACATAAGTTGTTGTTGTTGTTGTTGATGTTGATGTTGATGTTGATGTTGATGTTGATGTTGATGTTGATGTTGATGTTGATGTTGATGTTGATGTTGATGTTGATGTTGATGTTGATGTTGATGTTGATGTTGATGTTGATGTTGATGATGTTGATGTTGATGTTGATGTTGATGTTGATGTTGATGTGTATGTTGATGTTGATGTTGATGTTGATGTTGATGTTGATGATGATGTTGATGTTGATGTTGTTGTTGTTGTTATTGTTGTTGTTGTTGTTGTTGTTGTTGTTTTTGTTGTTGTTGTTGTTGTTGTTGTTGTTGTTGTTGTTGTTGTTGTTGTTGTTGTTGTTGTTGTTGTTGTTGTTGTTGTTGTTGTTGTTGTTGTTGTTGTTGTTGTTGTTGTTGTTGTTGTTTTTGTTGTTGTTGCTTTTCCTTGGTGCTGTCGCTTTTCCTTGGTGCTGTTGCTTTTCCTTGGTGCATTAACTTTGCCTTAGCTGCATGCAATTAATCCAGCAAAAGTGGTGCATATGCGTCCCATTAGGCGGTTCCCTGAGGGCCTCCTGACGCTGTCAATTTTTTTTTGTAATTTTTATCATGTGCCCTTCATTTTCGTTCCTTAAAATTTACCTTTACGCCAGTAGTCACAGAGTAAAAATTCCATGCAACGTTTTTTCATGGTTGTAGCATTTTTACTGTATTATGTGGTTGCCACCCTGAAATCATGACGATAAGAATTTTTTGAATTTAGAATTTTTTGTAATTTAGTTAGGAGGAGTAATAACACATCTATATTGTCGTAAAACAAAATTCACCCCAGCACGTCTCCTGAGTGAGTAATAATTCCATGCAACGATATTACATTTCTGTTACATGAGATGCTGTATTCACGACCTGGTGGCGTCAGAAATTTATATTTATTTTTGTCGTAAGGCCACGTATAAATCCATTATTTTGCTCTTTAAACATTTTTCGTAGCTTATATACTCACCGAGTAAAAATTCAATGCAACGCCGCTGCATGAATGTTGCATTATCGATCTTTGAGCGGTTCTCTCTGTGTCCCCATGAGGTCAGTAATTTTTTGTCTGATTTTGTTGTGAGGGCTTAGAACAGGTCTTTATTGGAATATCATATTTTAATTCCTTGCACTAATACTTGGTAATAATTCCATGTAAAAAATTTTCAGTTGCGGTGCTTAAGCAGCCCCCACCGCGTCCCGATGAAGTTTTGAATTTTTGTTTTGTTTTTATAATGAAGTCAAAAAATGAACCTTTACGGTCGTACCATTGATTAAGTCAAAGCTCTTATACTCAGCGAGTAACAATTCAATGCAACGCTGATGAATTTTAAAAAAATGTATTTTTCAACTTTTTTGGAAACCTGCGCGGTGAAACGTAACTTCGTCACGTCAAAACGCTTTTAAACTTTATTTAGAGCCATATAAAAATCCTCCACTCGTAATGTTTATATGAGATGTTAAGGGCTCCCATTAAACCACTGACACCTTTACAATAAACTAAACTTTCTGCCATTTCAAAATATTGCGTGAATTCTTTTTGTCTAGTACGGAAATATATTGCGAGTACAGTCACACCACTTCTTAAATAGTCTCAAGCCTAGAAGTTCTGCTTTGATCTTTATTAAATCCAACTCCCGTACAAGATTATTTATTTCACCTTGAATCATCTTATGTGGCTGTGATGATGTACTAGATCCTTCATAATCTGATATTTCGGAAATTGATGGGGAAGTATGTGTAAATTCATCTTCGTCGTCGACAATGATAGGACGCTTGGGAATCGGGTGAAGATTGCTTCCATTAAGTAAAGGCAATCAGTTGCCAGCAATTATTGTCGTAAAATATCGCTAAAAGAGCGTTTATTAATAATATTTCTCTCTCGTAGACTATTTTATGAGCCAAAACACGCTTAAAAAGCGAGAAAAAAGAGAGGATAGATATTCGTGGGGTGATATTTTTTACAAAACGCCAATAAATGTGTTAAATTGCACAAAATTTATTCTAATGATTCAACACTCAGTTTTTAGAGTTATTTTAATCCTAAATCTCATGCATTTAAACAAAATCTGGTTAAGAAAAATATTATTTTCAGCTAATGCAAACAATTTCGAACCTACAACAACGTAAATGAATTTCCTTTACAACAGGAACCCAAAGCATAACTTTGACCTTACATATCTGAATGCCATACAAATCATGCACAAAGCGATTAGATTGGCTCTAAGCATTAGCTGAGCATTTGTTGTCTATTACAAAGCGTTAAGAAAAGTTTGAAACTTTTGTCAAAATTTTCTTTGTTGAATCGTCGAGAAGTAATTCACACAGCACGATGCAAATTTCTTAAAGTTTAAGGTTATATTTCCACCCCAAGAGATGTTACAAGAAGTTAAATCTTATACCGCTGAAAACCTTTAAGACAACCCCTGGCAATTTTGCCAAAATTAGCCCAAATACAGTTTAAGCTGTTTAAGAACAGATAGTCATTATTTCATGATACACTCTTTAAGCATTATAAAGTGGGTTTATTTAAGAAAAAAAAAAAAAAAACTAGCTAAACCAACATATCGATAACTGCGTTTAAGCCACATTAAGTTCTGTCTGTCTTAGATAGCACTTATCGTGAAGTACGAGTATAATATTTATTTTATTTTTCTACACTTTCAATCAAATAAGTAGAAAATCTCGTGACTTTACTAGCAGTATCCCTAAGTTTTTTTCCTGACTTCAAGAACCCCCGCTCCTTAGATTGTACTGTACTGCGTTGCTTCTGGGGTGTATCGCTACAACAGTCAATTCTCTTGGCACACTGAATGTGGAGCTGATTTCAATTGCTTGGATTAGATAAATACTCTTGAAGCCAAAGCATGAGATTTGCCAGGGCTTCCGCTGCTGTCAAGCTGCTTAACCTCGATCTCCTCCTTTAGCTGGTGCTTATATTTGTTTAGTTTCTTTTTTTTTTATTTTTGCTTAGCTTGAGATGTTGTTATCGTAGTATGTTATATTTATTTGTGGTATTTTTTGTGTGCATGTGTGTATTTTGTTAACATGTCCAATTGATAGTGATATTTTTTAGTTAAGAGGCATTTCGGCGATTTCGTTTTTTTTTTATATATACGCTTACCTACAAAACATTTCTGACTTTCGACTCAGACTCTAATTTGAAATACTTTTTTTTTTTTTTTGTAAATTTTTAAATAATTTACAAAGTCGACTTTTAACAGGATGAGTTAATACGACTTTCTATACCTGCTCCAGAAGTCATTGGTGACTAGAAAAGGCAACAGTTTTCTCTTGTATATGGTCCTTTAGTAAAAATTGTCCTTACATACAAGACTATTAAAGTATCCCATATTATCCATGCTTCATAATGTTTGCAATTTTCCCTGCTTTAACTCTGCCACGCTTCTTATCACTCATTCTTTCACCACAAATGCCATAAATTTAAGCTTTTTACAAGAAATGAACATGTTTTAACATTGTTATAAAACAACATAATTACCAAATAAAGGGGGAAGGTTACAATGTCGCAAAAATAACCATGAACTGAACGCATACTTTAAGGACTTATGCCTGTCGTGTTCCATGTGTGTCACGTTCAAACATAAAACGCTACTCGTCATGCTATACAGAGCTTTAAGTTAAATGTACATCAACATGACAAACCGCAACAACACACGCTGACTGGTGTGTCAACAGCGAAAAGTTGAAGGACAAACCTTTATACAACTGTAGCTCATCAGTCGCGGCATCACCTGGTGCTAGTTGAATAAAAAAAAAATAAATGCATTACCGAATTGTGAAAATGTAAGTGAGTGTAAGTGCAGCAATGTTGCCCCATCCAACTTTGTCCGTTTTGTAGGTACCCTTGTGGGAGCCTTCTTTCTTATAACGAGAATTGCTTTTAGCATGAATTATATGCTTTTCTTGTTTGGTTAGTAGGTAAGAAGTAAATTTTCTAATATTTCCAACTCAAAGGAATAAAATTTAACATATATATTTGTATCTAATGAACGTTGTTCAATAGCTTAGGCAAATGCAAGGTGAAAAGTCATCGAAAAGTAAAACAAATTTCGCCACAATCGCAATTCTCAGATGATATTTGTTAAGTGTCATCTTTAACAAGAACGCATTTAAATATTGAGGCTGATATGTCATTTAACTTCAAATGTACTTAATTTATATTTTATATTTAACTCCGAACCCTCAGTTGTTGGGTATCCTTAGTTTGACCAAAATTTCGTTTACATTTTAATTAAAACATCAATTCTTGAGTCAATTAATAGAAAAATACTTACGGTATGAATGTTGCCTACTCCTTAACTACATTCCAACAGTTTGAAGAGAAACTAAAGTCATCTTTATACAGAAAGCGGTCAAGACCTCTCACAATAAAACTAATGACTTTAGACCTATAAGCCTCCCTTTCTTTTTTGTTAAAATACTGAAGAGACTCATTGGGCTTCTTCTTAAGCTGAAACTTGACAGGCTTCAAAAATCTCAGCATGCCTATACACTGGTGAGCATATAATTAAACGCAACTATATTTTCCACTGTAACAAAACTTAGAGGACCAAAAACAAAAAAACAAAAACAAGTGAAGAAAGAGCATGAAAAACCACAATTTTAAGAACAACAACAAGAACACTGTATTTTTCTTTGATTGCCTTAACGGAATTTTTTCACTTTTTAGGATGAGCACATAATTAAACGCTGTCATAGTATATAACGAAAGAAAAGTATTTATTCAAAACAAATTAAAAAAAAAAAAGTATAAAGTTAAAATGGGTAGACCTCCTTCATTTTGGATAATCTCAAATACGCGATTGGGCATGCTTTTTATAAGAGATTTTAGGGTCGAAGCTTCTAGAGAGTCCCAAGCATGTGTTATTGCAGATTTTAGTTCCGTTATAGTGTTGTATTGGGTATTATTTTCATAAATTCTATGAACTAGAATCCCCCAAATGTTTTCGATGGGATTCATGTCCGGAGAACATGCTGGCCATTCTAACACATTGATTTTTTCGGAACGAAGCCAAGCTTTAGTCACTTTGCTTGAGTGTATCGATGCGTTATCGTGTTCAAAAACATATTTTTTTGTGCGGTTACTCTTCAAAAAAGGCAGTACATTCATTTTAAGTATGTCTATGTACTCGGCGGAGTTCATGTGGCAACTAGTGAAGGCCAGCTCTAAAGTTGCCTTCAAACAAAAACCGCCCCATACCATCAGAGAACCTCCTCCGAAGTTTCTCTTGGAGAAATATCGTGGTTCTGTGCGTAGATCTCTCCAGTAACAGGTAAACCCATCCGGACCATCCAAATTAAATTTTTTTTTCGTCAGAAAAAATAATCTGAAAGTTAATTTCATCACAAAATAAAACATGAGTTTAAGTTAATAAAATAAACATACTTTGGTCCAATCAGTTGACATGTGCTTCTGTCCAAACTCAAGACGCGCAGCCTTGTGGTAATCTTGTAGTCTCGGTGCAACCTTAAAGCGTTGTCTTACAATCACACCCGATTGCTTAAGAGCCCTATATATTGTAAAACGGGACACTTCTAAGTCGCAGGAACTTATTATGTCGTTCGCACTCAACATTGAATTACTTGCAGTAGCTACAATTCGACATCTATCCCGACTGGTCAGTTTTGATTTTTTTTCCAGTATTTCTATAGATTCCATAACCGTCCACTTTTTTCAAAAAATTTCGAACAACTGTCTCCGATCTTCCAATTTCTCTGCCAATTGCTCTCATCGACAGACCATTCTTAAATACCACTGTAATTTGACCACTTTCAAGGTTATTTAAACATTTTCCTTTCCCCATTTATCAACTTGTTCACTTAATGCACAAAGAAATATTTTTTTAAACTGTCATCAACAATAGTTTAAGTTAGACTAAATAATAACCATATGCGTTTAATTATGTGCTCACCCCAAAGAGTAAAAAAAATGCCGTTAAGGCAATCAAAGCAAAATACAGTGTTCTTGTTGTTGTTCTTAAAATTGTGGTTTTTCATGCTCTTTCTTCACTTATTTTTGTTTTTTTGTTTTTGGTCCTCTAAGTTTTGTTACAGCGGAAAATATAGTTGCGTTTAATTATAAGCGCACCAGTGTATAAAAGGCATTTACGGAAACAGATCTCCATTCTCTTGTTTCTACAATCGAAAAATCACTTGAGAACAAAGAAAAAAATCACTTGAGAACGAGCTTGCTGCCTTTCTAGATATAGCCGGAGCATTCAATAACGTCCTCCCCTGTGCGGTCACCAAGGCCTTGTGAGAACTGGGGGTGGAGGATTTTCTCGTGAGTTTCATTCACCAGATGCTCTTGGGCGGGTTGGTGAACACAGAACTGAGAGGATCTTCTACCCGCATGTTTGTAAGCAGGGGGACTACGCAAGGGGGACTTTTGTCTCCACTTCTGTGATCCGTGACGGTTGACCAACTGGTGCGTATCATGGAGCGGGAAGGCTACAAGGTTATTGCATATGCTAATGATATCACTCTAGTGTTTAACGGACAATTTCCTCAAACTCTCTGTCAACTCATGGAGAGAGTACTCTTAATCCTTTCGAGATGGGCGTCCTTTTGTGGTTTAAGTGTAAACCTAGTGAAAACAGATCTCATCCTTTTCACTAGGAAATATAAAATCCCCAACTTATAACCTCCATGTCTGAGTGGCACGAGGTTGCTCTTTAGTGACAGCTCGAAGGAGTTGTTCTGGATAAGAAACTTAACTGGAATGATAACAAAAAGGAACGTGTTAAAAAGGCAAACATAAGTCTATTTATCTGTACAAAATTGATAGGTAAGAAATGGGGGTTTTCCCCCAATAGTATGCTGAATTTATACGGCAATTGTCCGCCCCATACTTATATATGACTCACTGGTATAGTGGAGGGCCCTGGAAAAGACAACTGCACTTCAGAAAGTATTACCGGGGCATTAACCACAACCCCAACTAGTGCTCTGAATGTCATGCTTCACCTTCCTCCTCTTGATATCTTTTCCAGAGAATGTGCTAACATAGTAGCCCTCAGACAATGAGAATCTGGAAACTGGATAGGTAATAGCTACGGTTACACAATAATTCTGAACTCATCTGACCCCGACAAAACAGATTACTGTGTGCCTAGTTTAAATCTCGAAAAAAACTACGAAGTTCTCATCCCTTAACGCTTACACTGGGTTAACAAAACCCCCCTTAAAAATACCGGCATTAAATTTTGTACAGATGGATCCAACATTCAATAACAAGTAGGGGAGGTATTTAGGTATTTAGGGAGTAAATACTCCCAGGATCTTGAAATCTAAGCTTCCTTTAGACTTTCAAATTATTGAGTGTCTACCAAGCGAAGATGATTCTAGGTCAAAAAGACTTAAGGGGCAAGAGTATTTACATCTTCTCAGCTAGTCAAACTGCCTTTAAGGCGCTAAATACACATATTGACAACTCCAAAACTCTCACTGAGTGCCGCAGATCTCTTAACGAGATGGCTAGGTTATTCAGGATCCACATCATATGGGTACCTGGACAAAGGGATATCGAGGGCAATAATTTGGCTGACGAATTGACAAAGAAAGGTACGACCGCTAACTCCCTCTTACATGAGGCCTTTATTGGTATGCCGATTTCCATTCTATAAACTCCGGTGCCGGAAATTTTTAAGTCTTGCTCAAGAACGCTGGGAACACCTCGCCACATGTAGAACAGCTAAGCTAACGTGGCTTTCCTACGACTTAAAGTGCACCAACTCACTGCTAGGAGTAGGTATCCTCACGGGACACTGTCTAATCGGAACGCATGCTCTTCGGTTAAGACTAATATCTAATAAATTTATAGAAGCTGCAAGTGTGAAGAAGAAGTAGAAAATATTCTGCACTTCCACTGCGAATGCCCGGCGCTAACAAGAAGGAGAATGGCAACTCTGAGACATCCCTTCCTAAATGGACTTACCGAAGTCTCATGCCCGGAAATCAAGCATATCCTAAAGTTCATCCGTTCGAACTGGTTTGCTGAGGAGGGAAATCTCTCATAGGTTCAATAGAAATTATTGGGTATCACAACGGGCCTGCACTGGCCTAAATGTACGAGTCGTCTGTCGGCTCAGCCACCTTAACCTAACCTAACCTAACCTACAGTATGCTCAGTTAAATAGTTAAACTTAAAAATAGTATATCAACTAAAAATTTCTATCAACTAACTAAGCAAATCATAAAATCCTTAATATACTGCAAATGTAATAAATTCATAAAAATAGCTTAATTTCTTCTTTCATATTTTTGGAAACTTTATTCCACAATTTATCCACAAAAACTATTTCGTGGTAATGTTTATATTTTTGATCTCAAAGAGGAACCCGATTTAAAACTGCTGACATAAATTGTTCAGCATCCATTTTCCATCCGTACAAAAAAGAGTTTATATTCTCAATTTAACCAATATTCCACGTTGCTCCTTTGCAAAGGAGTCGAGGTTCATGGATATGCTAATACAATACACTAACGTCCATCCAATCTTCTCCTGGGCGTCATTTCCATGTGTCCATATGCGACCAACGCCCTGTCATAGTAGTTTCAACACCGGTTACACACCATACTTAAGTATATATTTAAATTAATAAATATACAAAATGGATAACAACCAATATTGGACGCAACAGTTACCAATTTATGGATGATTAATTGAGTCACCATCCACATTTATTTGTGAAAATCGAAACCCATCTAACATCTCTGACAATATATGGGCATTGCCACCCCGTTGTATAAGCCTAACTCCACGCCGATCACACAGACCTTTTCGCGACGTTTAACTACCACAGCCAGCACGATTCTCCCCGAAGATCCAGCCCTACAATAGTCTCCCGCGCAAAAGGGATTTACTTTGACACGCACTCAAACCTTCCGACACATTTTCATACATCGTACTTGACTGTGATGATAAATCACCACTAGTGGACATGCCATAGCATAACATATCGCACCTGATTGTGTGTGACACATAGATCACCACTATTACAGCTTTTCAACTCTGGTACTCCAAGATTACTAAGATATACTTTTTACCTCGGAGTACCCAATTCGCACATAATGAGGTGCCAGACCATCAGTAAAACATCGATTTAACCAGCCTTATTTTAGATTATTCTTAAAATGTATGTATGTTTATAAATATGTCAATGGAAATGTGACCGCACGTCTGCCAAGGGAAAGACTATCCCCATTCTAACAAATTTTTAGGATAATTACTATGTCTTCGCAGGCATACGCTACCGTTGCTCAAATCAACGGTCCAACCTACTTCCCAAATTGGGCAACCAACTCCAGGATCTGAGTAGTCCCTTCACATTTACACAGGATAGGGTGAACCTGTTGCCTGCGACCATTTATCCTGGCTTTGGATAGGCTGCTCGTGAGAACAGGCGGAGTTAGAGCAAAAGAGATGCATGACTTGCGTTCTTTATTGCTCTAATGTGTAGAACTTTATTCCTCTAATGCGATGGGTGAAGCGTTTCACCTTTGAAATTTTGACAGCGCGCTTAAATATAACCAAGTGTATAACCGTCACGTGTTGCTTTCATTGCCGCACAGTTTTTCATGATACAGCGCAGCGTATTCTTAAAAAATATGAAGAGTTTGTGAAATATCTATCGATTGGTTGTGTGATGCCAGCCGTGTTTTAAAAATCGCTTTAGTGGGGTTAGCGTTTCACCCTACAAGCTCCGTTTTAATGCGTAGTGTTTTTATGTGTGTTTAATGCGTTTTTATTGTTTTTTGGCCTTTTTTTTAGAAATGACTTTTTAATACCATCAAAATGGTTTTTATCGACAAACAAGTAGAGCGAAGAGCTGCAGCTGCCTGCGGTATTGTTCAAACTACTCGCCGTCATTTGGATAAAGTGAAGAAGCATTTTCCGACCTTAAAGGGTGTCACAGAGGACGATTTTTTGGCCTTTGTCGAAGGAAATCGTCGCTTTGTTGGAAAGCCTGTAAGTATCCCTTTTGTTTTCGTTATATAAGCACATTGTATTTTTCAACCAAAATTAATGGTGTGTTATTTCTCCATTAGCTGTTCTCGTAAATCCAAGAGAGGGAAATGGTACGCTACATAATTTCATGTGCTAAGATGAATTATGGCCAAAGCATCAATAACATTCGTTCCTTGGCCTACAACTTCGCTGTTAAGGTTGGTCTTAAGTTTCCTGCTGGTTTGGCAGTACCAAATATGGCAACCAAAGACTGGTACTACGCGTTTATGCATCGTTAGCCAAACTTGAAGCTCCACAAATCACAGCCAACAAGTGATGCATGCTCAAAAGGATTTTGCAAGGAAGAAAAAATAAGTCCATGAATTTTTCTCAAACTTGCAAGAAGCAATTACAAAGGCCCCAGCCATTTTCGATCCAACTAGAGTGTGGAACATGGACGAAACCGGACTCCTCACCGTAACCACGAACGTTGTGAAAGTCGTTGCCAAAAAGGGCGCCGTTGTGGGCCAGTTCTCCTCAGCGGAAAGAGGAACCAATGTGACTATGGCAGTTGCAGTCAGCGAGGCTGAAACACCATTCTTCCGATGTTTCTCTTGCCACGAAAGAATATAAAGAGTGTTTTCCTTGATAACGCACCGCTGGGTTTCATCGGTTACGCCAATGTTTCAGGCTCGATGGACACTGATCATTTCATCCTATACATGAAACATTTCATCAAACATACTTCTGCCTCCAAGACCAATCCATTGCTATTGATAATGAACAACCACATATCACACATATCCATTAAAGTTGTCGATTTATGTACAGCCAACGGTATCGAGGTTGTAACGCTTCCACCACATTGCAGCCGGGAAATGCAGCCTTTAGATGTTTCGATCTTCGGGCCCTCCAATTGCGAGTTCACACAGAAGTGTATGGAATCGTGTCAGTTGCATGTTGGCCGTGTGCTCGAAATACACCATATGGCGGGCCTTACTGATAAGGCCATGATACAGGCCGTAACTCAACGGAATATTTGGTTTCGAAGCCTCTGGATTCTGCAATGACGAGTTTCTTGCGCCAAACATTAACGCCGAAATTCTAATGGCCGAAGATACGCCAACGTCTGAATATGTGCCTGAAATATGCTCGTCGTTCTTGATAATACGGACGTTGGCTCGAACAAGAAGGTGTTCAGAAGTTGCAGAAACACCTTTAGTTTCTTTCTAACTTAGGAACCTGCCGAGTTAATGGCCTCGATTAATTTATATTAATGTTTATAGATAAAAACGGAAAGTTCTTTTGGTGAAACGCTTCACCCCAACATTTTTCAAAAATCAAAAAACGAACATTTTCGAAGTAACATGTCTCCATCATTTTTTGCCGAAATTATTCTTCAGTCAATTCAAGTTTAAAGGCAATTTCATCCACAAACTTCTCTACCACCAACTACAACTTCAATCGTGATGGTGTGCTCTCCGTACGAAAAGTCATAGACCACGACGCGAATAGATATGTCATTAAGGAAACACAAAACGCATCGAGCAAATTTACTACCGACGATTTCAGGATTAGGAAAAAGACTGGTCGAACTTTATATGTCCATCCAATAAACAAAATTTTTTACTTCGTCTATAATAAAAATAAAAGTTTTTAACTAAGAAATAAAAATACAAAACATATATTTATTAAGGTAAGACTAGTCGTATTAGTTATTCAGGTTCATTCCGACATGTAATACCATTGAGTTAAGACTGGTACATATAAAGAAGACTCAACCAAGTCAAATGCCACAAATGAAGTTCTGTTGATATCCTTTATTTTTTTATTAAAAAGAAAGTCATCACTTCGAGGTTCGTCTTATGATAATATACTATAAGGAAAACATAGCCAACAACAAATAAGACTTTAAAGTTAAAACCATCAACTGTGGCACAATGAATATGCCCTCAATAACTGACACAATCTTAACAAGCACATCCAATGAATTAATTATTTAATTAATTAAATTGAAAACTTCATTTGAACGCCATTGGCATGCAGCGTTATAATCGCTGATGGTGAATTAATTAAATTAAGCTGCTTGCATTAAGTGCGACGATTCCTTCCAGGCTGCCCGCAGGCAGCCATTTAGTTGAGTAGTTAAGATGATGACATTCAGTGTAAGCATTTTGTTAATTTTTTTCACTCATATTGCATCCGTTTTTAGCCAAGTCATGCTCGATCCGCTACCACTGGATCATCTGCCGCTGTCCGAATGCACGCTGCTGGTAATGCGTCGCTTTATAAGTACCAAAATTAAATCGCTGATGGTCATGGAAAACTGCCGCGACTGTCTACCATTGATGAGAAACTTTAATCTGCGCCTCTTAAATCACCTTCTGTATAATTTTGAAGCACGCATGACCATACAGCTATACGTTGCGGCACCTGACGAGCAGCCATGGAACTACAACATCTTCATCGTCAACAATGTGCTGGCCTTTAAGTGGGTAACAAAGTTTTCCAGTACAATCTCAAATTCATTAGAACTGACTAGTTTTTACAACATCTTTCAGAGAATTACGTTTCAACTTTGCCAAAACAATTCATGAACGTGAGTTTTTCTTTTTGATCATACTTACCGAAAACATGCTTACCAAGGGCCAAAGACTTATTATGTTGAATCGAATATTTACCATCTGCGTGCAATTTAATGTGATACATGCTGTTATTATGTTGGAGCATCTAGACGGCAGCATAATTTTTTATTCGTACACAATTTTCGAGTCAAACTGTAGAAGACGCCTCTCGATATCTGTGGTCAATCGATTTCGTGCTGGTAAATTTGAGCAAAAGTATATCTTCCCGCCTCGATTGAGAAATTTTCATAGTTGTGAACTTACGATTAGTGGCTATTTGTTACCACCACTGCTTAGTTTCATTGGTGATCATCGGGAACCAGATCAACTGCGTGATATGTGGCGACTGTCGGGTATTGAAGGAGATCTACTGAAGCTGCTGGCAGATGCGCTTAACTTTCGAATGATTCTCAAATTACACAAGGAAAAAAGCATCCTCACCACTTATAGAAATTGGACGGGCATATTTCGCGAGGTAAGTTAAAAGAATAAGTTAAGGGCTATCCATTTCGAAGTTTCATAAACGTATTATTATGAACCCGATAATGTCTCACATACCTGTGTATTATCATTTTATTAGTCTTTTATCCAGCATTTACGAAATGGGTCTTTTAACGCTTGTAAACAACGCATCGAAATAGTTATCACCTCTTACGAAAGTGTTGAATCTTAAGTGACAACTTTTCACCCTTTAAGGGGACGATGTTTTAGGCATTTATCATCATGCATCTATCATCATTCCAAGCATTTGGAAAAAAAGTGAGGAAATTTTAGAGAACTGGACTCGTCACGGATGTACAAGGGCCTGTACATTACCCTAACGTGAGCTTTTTGCAAAATGTTTTTTCTCCATATGAGAGTGTGAAAACCGAATTTGTCAATGTACCGACGTTCTAACTGGATCTGTCTTGCGGCTCACTATGGCAGGTTTTATACCAAGATGTACACCTTCATCTTTATAAAACCCAGCTCGGCCAAGACTTGACAAACGTTGTTTTTTAATTGCTCAAGAGTTTGAAAATTATTCACGTAAACACGATCTTTTGCAAAACCCAAAAAAAAAAAAAAAGAAAGTCCAGGGGCGTCAAATCACGGTATCTCGGAGGCCAATTCACATCACCAAATCTAGAAATAAGTCGTCTTGGAAAAGTCTGTTGAAACAATGCCCTTAGTAGTGCTGTTTTGGGCATTGTGGTCCCATCTTTTTGAAACAAGAAGATGACTTGTGGTACTGTCTTGTCGTCCAGATCAATATCACTAAAAATGGTTGCTTCTTGATCGTTTTAAAAAAATACGAATGCTCAGCATTTAATGCTTATTGTTTCAGTACGCAATTGGCGTATAATCTGCTCTGTCCATGTCCATGTCCAAAACGAAAAGTAGAATTCTTCATAACGAGCCATAAGATAATTCCAATTGCTGACCTTGTCGTGAAATTGATAAATTTGGGTCTTCAGCCACACTTTCCCAAACAGCATCGAAATTTTCGGAGGAGCGTACATTACGATAATGCAAATGCTTAACAATACCTGTGACTGATCAACTTTCTTCAAATTTCTTCACTATATTGGAAATTGTTCGCTCAGTATGATGATTATGACGACCATAATCTTCTTGCGCGATACGTAGCCACGGCAGAATCACCATTTTGTAGAACAATTTAACAATTTCAACGCGTTGTTCGGTGATAGAACTTTATATTGTAAAATGGCAAACCTACACTAAGGGAAATAACGCGTATTAACATTATCCACGCCTGAGTATAAATTTTATTTAAATATTTACGTGGATAAATCAAATATTTTCCTTACAACACGTTTTTTCCCGTATTTAAATTTTATTTATACCACACACCTACACACATATTCCATACAGCTGAAATAGCCGACAAACAGCAACAGCATCGCACTCTGTTCCTGCAGTTTATTTCTTGCAGTTGCAGGTTTCTTATAGTTCTCGTTTAGTTTTTGTTGCAAGGGTAATATAGCCTGGATGTTTGGCCAATATGATTTGTGAGTGCGATGGGTGATCGCATGATGAAACTATGTAGGGTGGAGTGACAACTCGATATTTAAACACAAATATCTTGCACCTGTTGTCATTTACCTATTTACATTTCATATTTTGCCTCATATTTTCTATCTTACTTTTTCTTGCTCTTTTCTTCCTCCTCTTGAATTTAAGTATGTTGTTTTTTAATTTCAATATTTTTATATAAATTTTCCTTAAATGCTATAGTTTTATTTTCAAATAGTAAATATTTGAAAGATATTTTAATATATTGCATAATTTTAATATATTTTTTATTAATTCTGTTTAAATATTTTATTTTATTAAAAAAAATTTAAATAAATTTTTAATATTTACGTAATCGATTTATGCTAATGCGGTATTTGTGCAAAATTGACTCGCTTTTTGGATAAATTAAAAAAGTTTTTGGATAAATTTAATATTTTTTTCTCATAGTGTACTTAGTACTCTCATATGTTTTGGTACACGACTAACAGTGCTTACTGTGAGTGAACTACTGAACTCATTCGCTTCCAGATATCCAACAATTAAAAAAGACAAGTAATGTCATCAACCATTTTATAATAAGGCTGACCAATATGGGATGATCATTAAGCGATTAAAAAGAACTCCACTAATAGAGAGTAACAGGTTTGGTACTCTTATTTGAAAAGAAATGTGGTAAACCGACGCATTTTCAAAGGCACAAACTGGCCAAACTTCGATTTGCGGAAAAGTACAGATTATGGGATGAAGAATAAAAATCGGTCATATTTTCAGATACAAAAAAGTTTAATTTGGATGAACCAGATGGCTCAGACAAATATTGGCATTGCAAAGTTTCTTCCAAAGCAAAGCGTCATGGGTAAACTTCGGTAGAGGCTCCCTCATGATTTGGGGAGGTATCTATATAATATTTTTGTTTGTTTGTATGTATGTTTGGAATAGACTCTTAAACTACTTAACAGATTTAAATAAAACCTATATCAAACGATGCCTTAAGTTACTGCGCTGAACATAGGCTATATTAATTGTGCCACGCCCCCTTTTACCGCCCACAAATCAATAAAAATGTTATATTCCAAGCGGTTTCTTTCGTATAAGACTAAAATTTGGTAGTTTAGTTTTTATGCTGACTGTCCGCAACTGTACGAAAAATGGATTGTCACACCCCCTTTTACCGCCCACAAATCAATAAAAATGCTATGCTTCAAACGGTTTCGGCCTATTTGAAGTAAAATTTTGTAGTTAAATTTGTATGCTAACTGTCGGCAAATGTATGTAAAATTGGCTGCCACACCCCCTTTTACCGCCCACAAATCAATAAAAACGCTATATTTCAAACGGTTTTGGTAGTATTTGACTAAAATTTTGTAATTTAGTTTCTATTTTTACTGTAGGAAATTTTACAGAAAATGGCTTGCCACGCCCCCTTTTACAGCCACAGATCAATGGTATATTTCAAACGGTTTCGGTCGTATTGGACTAAAATTTACTTGCACTTACTGTCAGCAAATGTATTAAAATGAGTGTAATCTCATTACAGCTACGACCACTATTCATAAATAGTTATTATTCCTGAGATGTAAATGCTTTCCTAATAAAATATGCTATGTAGTTGTAAGATTAACTGATAAAATTCATTATGAAGGTACAATGTATCAAAACAAACCATTGGGAAAAAAGTTGGTGGGGCTGGGCCTAATCCTCGCCCACTAGGATCAATTTCTATAACTTTTCTTCCCCTTTTATCGCCTATCTATACTTCTATATCTATCTATATCTATATCTATATCTATATCTATATCTATATCTATATCTATACTTCTATTTATATCTATACTATTATATAAAATGAAAGTGAAAATTTTTTGTGTCCGCAAAACTCCAGAAGTACTGGTCCGATTTTTTTGAAATAAGTTTTAAAATATCACATTTGTGCTACAAAAGGTTCATTGGTTATTTTCTTTACGAAATTTCAATAATAAGTATCTTTAATTAAATTGTTAAGTTTTTTAAAAAATCATCCACAATGCCATGCATTGCTTGATCGTTAGCTTTTCATGCGTTTGTGCTGCGAGAGCCTCAATAAACTGCATGTTGCTCTCTACTATACTCTTTTTGTTCTCAGCAAGCACAAAACAACAAAACAAACAAACAAATACATATACATACATAATTTGCTGCGCTTAAAGCTAATTGGATCGAAGTACATTCTAATATGTTCAAAGTAGTTTTGATGTGGAGAATTAATCTAACACAGTTTTGTTAAAAGGGGATTCACTGACCACCTTTAGCATGTTGAGGATTTTTTTGACGAGAATTAGATTCAATCCGACTTGATGTATGTATGTATGTACGTATGTTTATTTGTTTCGCTGCATGCAACTTTTCTACACATTTTTTGACGGTGGTTTTCCTGTAATTTATAAATGAACAAAAGGAACAAACGGCTGACTTTTTACTTAATAGAATTGACATTGTGTGATTCAATAAGTTTTTTTATAAACAAACAAGAGGCATAGGAAAAGGGGTTATGGGTTCGACCACACAATTCAAATTTTTGATATTGAATAGTTTTGGAACTAATCGTCGCATGACAATAAAACTCAGTATGGAGTTACTAATTGGCAAAGTCTTTTAGTAACACACAAACCGGACTGGAAAACCAGTTTGTGCATTGGAAAAGGGGGTGTGGCCCGATTCTCTATACAGAATAGCTATGGAAGCTTAAATCACAGGACATTGAAACTCATAATGGAATTGTCACCTGGGAGTGATGTTCTGCTACTGGGAAACTGTAAAGGGCAGTGGAACATGAGCGTGGTATGAGACAAGGGATTAATAAAAGTTTTGAATTTACTTATCATTTCCAATATACTTGCTGGGTGCAGCAACGCGCGCCGGGTATCGCTAGTAAATCAATAAAAATACTATATGTCATACGGTTTCTGTGGTATTGAATTAAAATTTGATAGTTTAGGTTGTATCTTTACTTTCAGCAAATGTACTAAAAGTGATCGCAGTAGCACTAAGTATACACAGAAAATAAAAGAATTGATTTATTACCTAAACTAGTTTAGCTAATGTGAAAGTTTCTATTTCACCTAATCTTTTCAACAACTTTTCTACTTACACAGTTAATTTAACAATCATGCATTAGATAATTCACCTAATTACAATTAGTTAATTCAACTAAAATTTTGCTTATTAAATCATCTAATTCTTCTAGTTATTTTACCTAATGCAAGTTGTCGATTTGTTCGTACACTAGGGAAATAACGCATATTAGCATTATCCACGCCTCAGTATAAATTTTATATAAATATTTACATGGATAAATCAAAAGCTTTCCTTACAACTTGTTTTTTCCCGTATTTGAATTTTATAGGAGCACAGCGCTCTCCTATAAAAAACATAAATAAAAACAAAGTGAGAAAATTTTACAAAAAGTAAAGTCTAACGCGAGAATTGAACTCGGACCGCTTGCGTTATAGTCAAACGCTTTACCGCTGTGCTGTTACGCCGTTTGATAAATTGTGAACAAAATGTATATAAAAATATGAGGTCCACAACTCTGAAATTATGGGCATCTACAGCAATTTGATTAATTGGTATGTAGCGTAAATTTCTCAATTGGAAATTTAGCTCAATAGATAAGGCGTTGGTTGTTGAAATCTTGAGATCACAGGTTCGATTCTCAGCGGTGGCAAAGAAATTTTTCAGTCATTTATACAATGTATATATCTCTCTCATTCTATCTACTATGAAACAAATCTTTCTTCTCTATCATGTGACGAAATGAAGTAAAGTCACCTAAGGAAAGTTTCACTTCAAAATAGAAATTGCAAAACAAAAAACATATTTTTTGCATATTTTTTGCACGGCATTCCCACTCTTAAGTGGGAATGCTATCTAAATAATTAGATGATTTTTCTACACTTAGTAGGTGGCTTGCCTAATCTGAAGTGGTCATAGTTTAAAAAAAATTAGCTAATTCTTCTAATAAATTATGTGTCTTATCTATTTTATGGTTGAAGGTACACCTAAATATTTAGGTTTTTTTAGCTACTCTCGCAGTTTAACTACCCAATATAATTGCATATAATTAACATTTAGAAATTGGTAGCGCACCTAATCAAATTCGTTGACTGAAAATCACCGGATTCCTTTAGCTGAATTGACTACATTTTTAGGTAAAAGTTCTACTCTTTTTTTTCTGTGTAGGTACGACCACTTTTCTGAAATCATTATAATTCCCGAGTTGTACATGTTTTGATAGTGAAACTTGGTATGTGGGTGTCATGAGTCCAAGTAGCGAAAAATTTCGAAATACTTTTTTTTTTGCTTTCTACACGAATTATTAATTTTTATGTAATTTAAGGCACAAATAAAATTTTCAAAATTTTTAGCCCTTTTCTAGCTCCGCCGCCATCTATTTAATAAGAAATGAATACATCAATTATTCAGTTTGAGCAAAACAACGTTTACTTGGTCAACTATTTAAATAAATAATTTTTTTCAAGCAAAACTTATATAAATTTATCCAACTATGAAAAAGGAAAACAGAATCTATTGATCCTTGAAGAAACTTATTTGTTTCCTAGAAGAAACTTAAAAATTTTTTTTTCCTTCTTTAATTTAATTCAACTCAAATTAAGGGGGATATTATATCCAGAGGCCGAAAAAAAGGGCATGTTTGTGAATTTTTTTAAGGAAATCTAAGGGATTTTTTTAAAGGAGGGTTTTTAAAAACATACACAATTTACATGGATGAAAACAAAAATAAAAAATCGTAGGCGCAGAAATATTCTACGGAAAATTTTGAGTACCTTTGCCTAAGAAACCCTTGATCTAAAATCCATTTTGAGCCTCCGGTTTTTTGAGAGAAGGTTCAAATTGGTATTTTGCTGCAATATGTGAAAAAATTGGCAGACAGAGCCATAAACCCTGTACTAGTGTTAAAATGTTGGGCTTTTTCTCAGAAGGAAATCTTCATCGAATTTCCTTATTTAACAAAAATTTCGAAATATTCTAATATTTGATCAAAATTCGAAATGGGTTACCTACATTATTAAACTACTACAGAATTTATAGATTTTCTGAGCAAACGTTTTCACCATATAAAAAAATTGTCAAAAGTTTTCACTACGCTTTTTATTTTTAACACGTTGACTGCCCAACACGAAATAATTTGTATTAGTATCCTCTTCCTCAGGACCAAAATACGAGTTATCTCGTAGTTTCTTGACTTGCCCCTTTTCCACCGCTACGAGTGAGTTCATAGTGTATCAGTGTAAATATGAAAGAATTCCTCCTGGAAGGAAATAAATAATCAAGTTTGGCTTATACGAATAGAAAATTTATTTAAAACGAACCAAAAATTGGCAATCAAGCTTATTCATTAGTTAATAGAAAAAAATATGATTAAATCGATTTTGCTTTTCGGACCAGAATCCGAAAAGTACCCTGGCATTAATTTGAAATTTTGTATTGTAAACTCTTAGTTTTGTTGGGTTGCAAAGGTTTTCACGGTAATATAAAATTTTTTATTACACTATCTCAAACAAAACATTTTCTGGGTCTGCAAAATTTGCGTATAAATTTTGCTAGAAGTGGACTGCCGTATACAACAGAACTGTTTTATGTTGAAGTACACAGGCACATCATCTTTTATAACATAGTCTGGATAAAAAATCCTTGAGGGGATTCCCGAATAGTTCTGATCTATTTTTATTTTTCGATTCTTTTTGATATCTATCAATGAATATCGATTTGATATCAGTTAAGTTTCACTATAACACTCTTTATTTATTTTTTCTTTGTTTAAACGATTCCAAATTTTAGTTTACTTTGTTGAGACTTCAGAAGTAAAAGTGTTGTAGGCAAATATTTTGTTTCCTTTTTTGGAGCGTTCACAAAGTAAAGAGTAACATCTTAATTTGTCACGAATGCTTGGTAAATTGAGACCACTGAATTCTTGTGGGGGTCCAAGAGGACTAATATATTGAGATGGCATATGCGACATATTGTAACTGAATAAAGATCATGACTTTAGGCCCATTTCTGATAACGGTAAATAAATCGAAGCGTTCTCTATTTCACTCTTAATAAAAATAAATAAATAATAAATGAAATGAAACATGAGTTCTAAAAAACGTCAAACGAAGTTTACTTATTTTGTTCGTAGTAAAGTTTTTTCCAACAAGTGGAATAATTTTTTCATATATTGTAGCAAAACACAAATTAAGACCTTTTGAAAAACTGGAGGCTCGAAATAGATTTTAGACTAAGGGTTTCTTGAGCAAAGTTGAATAGAATTATCCGTAGAACATTATCCGCGCCTACGATTTTTTGAAAAAGAAAAAATTGACCCGCCCTAAGTCACATTCAAGAGTACGTTTAGTTTTGTTTTTATTAAAAAAATTTAATATTAAGGTAGATACAGCATTTTTTTTAGAGCGCTGTGAATAAAGGTGAAAAGCGGTCACCAAGATTCTCCTACTAAATTCATCCGAAAGTAAAGTAACGATCGTCGACCAAAAATTCGTCATTATTTTGTACGAAGCTACGAAAAAAAACTCCTATGACAAGTACAAGATTATTATGAATTAAATAAGCCTGCAAAAAAATTAAAACTGAGTTTCGAAAAATCTTGGTCACCAACGTTGAAAACATGGTTTTGAGAAAAATGCGTTTGAAAATAAGAACCACCACGGCGCGTTCTCAAAGGCGGTTCATTCACTAGGCTATAATTTTATAAGTTTTTGATATATCGACTTGAAATTTTAACCACATATTCTTGAGACTGAATTTAAAAAATGTAAGCCAATCCGAACAAGGTCGGGTACTCTGCTAGTGGGCTATAAAGGAACCACACACATTTGCTTCGTTAACACCAAGATGGACGCGCTGTACTATACATAACTGTTGGATCAAGTACTTGTGTTCTTTGGAGAAAATATTTCCACCCCAGAATATATTTTCCAATAGGACAATAGCAATTCACCGCTTTCGGAAAACTACAAAGTTCCTGGAGTCTAGGGGTATACCAACTGTTGACTGGTTGGTACTTAGTCCTGATCTGAACCCTATCGAGAACTTGTGGGTTCATACTATCAACCAAAGTTTTCTATCATGGCCGTCAATTTAAGGGCCTACAGGAGCTGGAAATGGCAATTCAAGAAGAGTGGAAGAAAATTGATCCCATGCATATTCATACTTTGATAAACTCAATACCAAGGTGTCTGGAAGAAATTATTAAAAACAATGGAGGTCGTACTTCTTAATAAAATTATTTTTAAAATTAAAAAGATTTAGTACCTTTATAAATTTATTTCGCACAATTTTTAAGATTTTTGTTTTTTTTTTCTTTAATAAGTTAAGGAAAAAATTTATATATTTTTTAATTCCATTACTTTACGTTGAAATCAATTCAATTAATAAAGTATTTAGTTATTTATTAAAGATGTTTCTGAATTTTCTTAAAATCTTTTCTTTTTCTTACTGTCTTTAGATTAATTTCGCTGGGTGCATCCAAATATTGCATTTCCGAAGTTTGAAAGATGGTATTTTTTTTTATACTATACACATAACGCGTAGCTATAAGCAATATATTTAGTTTTAGCTGAGAGGAAGAGTAAAGTTTACTGTAGATGATTTCTGAATAAGTAATGACTGGCATAAATTGTTTTATCTGCGTACGTCTTAAATCAAGGAGTAACAAACACCATTTGACATACCCAAATTAAACTTTCTGGACTACACCATTTATATTATCAACACAGGAGAGGCACGAATTCATATAGAAACTAAGATTTTCAATTTTTGACACAACATTTAACTTATTTGTCTCAATAAAAAGGTTAGGATTATTATCAAGGAAAATCTTATATCATCAAGAAGACGCTTGTCCTACTTTTACTTTTTGTAACCTATTTGACAGATAGCAAGATATTACTGCATTATTGGAAAACCCAAAGCGAAACCTAAGTTTCTGACATAAATAGTTGTGGCTCACATTGTCAAAAGCCTTCAAAAAATCAAGCATACAAAGTAGGGACATGAATCATATTCAGGTCGAATATCTTCCATGACTTTTACTACTGCCGAAGCTTAATTGTGTCCCGCCTGGAAACCAGACCGATACAGAACAAAAAGCATGTTTTCATGTAAATGTTGGTTCGTTCGTTTATTGTTTATTCGCAATTTATTTTTGAGCTACGGAAATAAGAAGAAACCATTGGGTGCCAAGTCAGGACTGAATGGCGGATAACCCATCAATTCAATGTTTTGATTGTCAAAAACGTTTTTGTTTGAGCTGATGTGTGAGACCTTACACTAATTCCCTAAAATGTCTCTATCGCACGGTAGGTTACTTGACTATCAAGCTTTATTATTTCGCGTACAGCATCAATGTTTTGTGGCACACCTACAGATTTTGAACGACCTTCACGAAATTCATTCTGTTGCGAAATGCGACCACGATTGAATTTGGAAAACCAGCGAAACACTTTGGTTCGAGATGGTGCTTCATCACCAAAAGTCGAAGTGAGTTTATCGACACACCGTTGTTGGTTTAATCCACATCGAAAGTTGTAGAAAGTCATCGCACAAAAATGTTCACGATATAATTCCATTTTGTTACTAAGATGACTGTTTCAAGTATCTGTAAACAACACAAATAGCACTCGTATGACAAAACGTTCTGAGGACGTTCACCAATAAACATTTTAAGCTTTACGATGACATTGTGTCAAATTTAACATATTCACATTAGTGTTGCCATATCTCAAGACCTAAAAGTAAACCTACGCAAATTTTTCAAATTTTAGATACGGGGGAAGTCTGTCTGAACTTATACTTCTGAAGTCGTAAGGGTCACATGGATTTGATTTTTTTGCCACCGGTAATACAATTCCAATTTTGCACATCACCCTTTATTAATCACTTCGCAGGGGCATTTAAACTTCGTTCAATAAATGCCTTAATATTATTTTAATGTTCAGCGTTTGACTTCGAGTCTTTTCTTCAAATTCGTGAAATTGACAGTTTATTTTTTGTACTTTCAGCTGCATCGTGGCACCGCTGATATTGCTATTGGTGGGTTGAGTAACTCAGATCCTCGTAGCATCGTATTCACCCCGTCAACGACCTATCATCACAATTCGCTTGTTTTTGTAGTGTGCAGCGGTCTACATTTCGGACCACTAAAACAGTTGGCTAATTCATTTAGAGCCACCGTCTGGCTTCTTATTGGGTTGATGCTTTTCATAGCGTTGAGAGTCATCAAAGCGCTAAGAGATCAAGACAACGCCATGCTTCGTGAATTTATTTTGGGAACACGCAATATCAATCCGCGCAGCAACTTGTGGACAATTTTTCTGGGAAATCCTGTCAAACGTCTACCGCGTCGCAACTTTGCGCGATTCCTGCTCATGTCATGGATGCTCGTCACTTTTGTTCTGCGTAGCGCCTATCAGGGCAAAATGTATGATGTGCTGCGAGTGTCGCAACGAGTGCCCATACCACGAGACCTAAACGAGCTTATTGATAAAAACTACTATTTGTTGACCTCAACGCTGTACGATTTCTATCCAGTAAATCGCACTATTTTGTTAAGTGTAAATTTTTCGGAACGATTTGCTTTGCTAGAGCAATACAGGGGCAAATATGTGGGACTGGCGTTGCTCGATAATTTAGCGCATCACAATAGGTTAAATCACGAAACCAGCACGCTGACTTATGTGAAGGAGCCGATTTATATGTACCAGCAGGTCATGTATTTCCAGAAGCACTCGATCCTGAAGCCTGCCTTCGATCACAAAATAAAGCAGCTAACATCAGCTGGTATAACGTCGTATATCGCTAAAAAGCATGTGAAGCGGAAGTTTCTGAAGTTGAATGTGGACAAGCAGCTGGTGTCGCAGATAAGCAACAACATGTTGAGGGGCTTATACGTCATTTATGGGGTGATGATGGGCGTGGCTGTGGTGTGTTTTATGCTTGAGTGGATGACGCAGAGAACGCAAAGGTTTCGCAGGTTAAGGAGTTGGTTGCAGGCGGCGCATAGTATTGAGTAAAAAGAGTGTGGTGAATATAAATAAAAGTGGGCATAACCCTGGTGAATTTCGTATTTAATTAACTTTTTAACTACAAGAAGTATTCTTTTGTATTTTGAAAAATTAAAGTGGGTGTATTTGTCGTGAAAATGGAGTCAAAAAGATGTAATTTACTAAAGTTTAAGCTGGGTCCAAGGTTAATAATAAACCTTCAATTTTGACTAAACTACATTTCCACATTAAATTAAATTAACTTCAACTTACTCTACGAACTTCAACAAATGAATGCAGAACTATTAATTCCAAATGCATAATTTTTGCAATCTGTCCTTACCAACTTGTATATCGCTCCACCACACAAATTAGTGAAGCAATTTTCATTACAATCGTAAAACAACTCTAGCAATAATCATTTTAGTGCAAATTCGCAAGCAATTTTAATTTAATTGGTCCAATTAGTAGCAATGGCGTCGAGACTAAATAACTGTTTGACATTCAGCTGGTGGTAAAGATTGCAAGAGTTGTAAGCATTGGTTATTGGAATTCGAAGCATTTCAGAATTTAAATTCTGAAAGTTAAAAGCAATTTTAGTCGACATAGGAAAACTTTTAATGAATACCAGCTGTTTTATGAGAATCGTTATTTTCCGCAAGTTGCTATGAACCGACAGTAAAGTGGCTGTACTTATGTGGTGCAATCTTAACCTTTTAACTTTTTTAGAGGTTAAGGTTAAGGCAGCTTATAATATGCAAACAGTCTTCCTACCTTTTAAGTCTACTCAGATACCTCAGTAAAGATTAAATCCGACCTTGGGTTTGGCGTAAATACCTGCCTGTTCGGTTTAATACTACGGTGCCCCTTGGCAAGAAGTCGAGGTTGATGGAATTGAGGCGCAACAGATTAATCATCCGGACGTTAATACTCATACCAACGTGCATCCAACCATCTCCTGGAAGTCACTTCCATTACTCCAGATACGATACCATCGCCCTGTCATAGTTGTTTCAACACCGATTTCAAATCATACCTAAGTGTATATTTAATTAATAAATATACTGTATGGATAGGAACCAATATTGGAACACAACATTACCAATTATGAACGATTAGTTAGATACCATCCACATTTATTGGTGGAAATCGATTGTGACTGTTATGTCAATCTAAAATCTCTGACAATATGTGGGCATTACCATCCGGTTGTACAACTTCGCAACTCCGGCAAAAGGGATTTACCTCGACATAACAGTCACAATCAATAACATATATGACATATCACACTTGACTTTGAATATTCTCCGCACAATGGAAGACGCAAAAGCTCTTGCTTATACCAAAAGGTAGCGGCTCTCCGGATGATCCCTCGGGCTACTGACCTATATGTCTGCTCGACACGATAGTCAAGATCTTCGAACGAGTGCTGTACAACCGACTTGAAGAAGCAATCCAAGCCAGAGGAGGACTTTCGATTCAACAGTTTGGGTTCCGAAAGTCATGTTCAACGTCCGACGCCATAAATCTTGTAACAAACATAACAGAGAAAGCTATTGAAGGTAAAAGATGGAAGAAGGGCCCAAAACATTACTTTCTCGTGACAACGCTGGATATGCGCATTGACTTTAACTCCACAAACTGCGGGATATAATGAAAGCGGTCGCTGAATTTGGAATTCTATGCTATCTCTCTAGGGTAATAGCGAACTACTTCGATAGAAAAGTACTACGCTACGCAACAGACGAGGGCACCAAGATGTATAATGTATCAGGTGGTTTCCCTCAGGGATCGGTCCTAGGGCCCCTGCTGTGGAACGGTATGTACGATGGCGTTCTTAGGCTCACAGTTCCCACAGGGGTCAAAATCGTCGGCTTTGCGGAGGACCTAGCGGTTGTGGCAACTGCTAAACACCTCGAAGAAGCGGAAGCGCTCAGTAGTGTTTCAATTGTCACTATCTATATTTGGCTTTTATCAATGGGGCTTTGCCTAGCCGAACGTAAAACTGAGGCGGTGCTCATAAGCAGCCGCAAAAAGATGGAAGTTGCAAGCATCAAAGTTAACAGGACGGTGATGCAATCAAATGCTTCTATTAAATACCTTGCTGTTATGATTGACTCCCGATTAATATTTAAACAGCAGTATGCCCATAAAAAAGCATCTTAATACGAGAGGCGACAAACAAGCGCGCAGGAAACTACTTTTTAATGTAACACGATCCATCGTGATGTATGCGTCAACAGTATGGGCCTCAATAATGAAGACGAAAACTTACAGGCGAGGTATTCAATCTATTTACAGACTAGGCGCGCTGAAGGTATATTGTGTCTTCGGAACAGTTTCCGCAAATGCAGCATTAGTCCTAGCAAGTTCGATATCCATCGACCTTCTCGTGGATGAGACGCTTCTGATGGCCAATAATAACGCGTCCATTTGCAAGAAAGTTGCTAGAGAAAGAAGCATGTTGAAGTGGCAAGACCGATGGATTAGATCTCTAATGGGTCGCTGGACCAGCTCATTCCGAACATAACCGATTGGTGCGAAAGAAGTCACGGTTCACTGAACTTCTATCTGACACAGACTTTGAGCGGACATGAGTGCTTCAAAGCATACTTGTTCAAATTTAAGCGACGGTTATTAGCCTGGATGGCTATTTACCCCTTAAACGACTGTTATTAGCTATCCAGTTTTCAGCTTAGTGCTGTACCCATGCCCCGTGAAGTCATGCTTTCCAACGGTACCGCGGGGTTCAAAAACGGACAAAGTTTCAATGCTGAGGTTCAAGTTTAGTGCGTACACTCCCACCTGCACAGTGGCGTAAAAAAAAACTTGACTGTGAATGACACTTTAGTCACTACTATTACACCATCTGCATTCTGAGTCACCAATACAATTCAACAGCCACAGAGTAGAACAACTATGAAACTACTAAGTTAAGCTATTTCGTCTCTTCGAATCCTCTCCACTCGGCACTCTAAAAGTACTCTAGCGATCATTTCTTTCCCTCGTGTTGGGGGCACAACACTCAGAAAGTACTCTATTTTATTCTGTCGCATCCATCATCATCACTAGGCCGTTAAACATCTACGGTGACTCTTTATTGTTGGCCTGTGGGAATCGCATTCGTGTATCTGCCGAGGAAAGGACTATCTTCGTTCGAACAAATTTTTAGCATAACTGATTTCCTTCGTTGGCATAACGCTACCGTTGTTTTTAACATCGGTTCAACCTGCTCCCCAGATTGGGCGACCAACTCCAGGATCTGGTTAGTTCCTTCTACATTAACACAGGATAGAGCAAACCCGTTGCCTGCGACGTTTTTTTATTTTGGTTTTGGACTGTTTGGTCAAAACAAACCAAGGGTCCCTTGGGGCAGGTGGAGCGGATCCATGCCTGTGGCGCCAAATGTTAGGGGCGCCAAAATAAAATCGCAGATATGATGCGCAAAACTTGAGCTAATTTTTTCGTAATCATGCACCTTCTGAGACGTATGTGCGCAATGTAATCAAATAATTCCAAACGACTTACTCAATTCAAGACGTGAAGATACCGAAAAGACTTCACCCCGAACGTTCGACCGAAAATATTGACGCAATGTAGGAAAGTGTTGAAAACGACCCAAGCACCACAGTTCATCACAGTGCTCAAGAACTCGATCATCCCTCGTCCACACTGCAGCGAATATTGACGAAAGATGTGTGCAAGGTCCAATTGAATCAACTACTGAAGCCGATATAGCAACAGCAATGTACATTCTCTAATTGGGTTTTGGAAAACATGAATGGCGACGGTGATTTTTGCAAAACAACGTGTTTCCTGACAAAGCTCATCTTCATATTGACGGCTGCGTTAACAAGCAAAATATTCGCTTTTAGGAATCCGAAAACCCATAAATGATTCAGGATATGCCAATGCACTCACAACGTGTGACTGTTTGGCGCGGATTGTGGGCCGGAGGCATCATAAGGCCGTAATTTTTCGAAAATTTCGACGAAAGAACCGTTGAAGTCAATGGAGTGTGCTACAGAAACATGATAACAAATATCTTTTGATCGGAGGAATACGGCTCAGGCAACTTATATTTCCACAGGATGATGCTACGTCCCATACAAGTCGCGAAACAATCTACTAGTTACCGCGAACGATGTTCCCTGGTCGCCACAAAATTGGCCACAAATATCTTGCAATTTAACAACGTTAGACTTTTTAATTTGAGATTATGGAAGATAAAGGTCTACGCTAACCATCCGCAAACAATTCCAAACCTCAAACGAACATTTAAGTCGCAATCGCCGAAAAAGAGCCCAAATGAATGCGAAAGAGTGATCAAAAATTTTTAAGAAAGGATTAAGGTCTGCAAATTAAGCCGGGGCGGGCATTTGAAAGATATTGTGTTTCATGCATAATCTCTATGCGTCACTTTAAATAGACACCCAATTGTTCGTGACAACAATTGTTCGTGATCCAAAATCCAAAAGTTTGATGATATTTTTATACGAAATTAATTTGAAAAACTGTTTGTACATCTCAATCACTGTCATAATTGAACCGTATCGCATGACCGCATAAGCCGCATTTCTTTCTAATTATCCTTCATCTCAGGCGATGAGTGCCAACAAATCCTAGATGATAATCTAAATCACGTTCACTTTGTCGGACAAACCACAACAAAATCAACAAAGAGCAAAAATAAAATAACTAACCGAGAATCATGAACAAAAACAAAAATTCACAGAACACACCTTAAAATATCAATCAAAATAAAATAAGCTGGCTTCACAACCAAATTCACTCCACTTAAAAACTCATCCACTACGCTTGCAAAACTACGACGACCCCACAGCCTGCACTGCCAAACCCCACCTTGTTGCCAGACAAAAAACAAGGACCTACTCGCACACACACATAAGCTGCTATCAGTCATTCTTAAGCACATAAAAGTTGCTCAACCTCAACAGCTCAAGAGTCAGCAGTTGACCAAACCAGCAACTTTATAAAATGAACCAACAAAATTTATACTTTATATAAATAAACAACAAAGCAAAGGGAGGAAAAACGAGATAAGAAAAAAACAAAGAAGAAAAAACTTGCAAAAGGTAGAAAAAGAAAAATCAGCAGTCATACGGAGCAGAGCTTAGAGGTCGATAAAGCAGTTAAACGAGACGATGACGACGTCGATGCGACACTAAGACTTGGTGGAGAATAACAAAAAAAAAATCGGCTGCTGTCAAGGACGCACCTTTGCAATTTGTTGCTTGCTTACCTTGCTTGCTGTGTGGCTTTGTGTAAACTTCTGACCAGGTGTATTAATGTCAGCGAGACAATATTTTAAATGACTTTAGTTGGAGTTCGTTCAAAAGCGTTGCACGTGTAATAGCGTTGTTGGTGTTAGTGTTGTTGTTTTTTTTTTTGGCAGCGTGTTTTTAAACCAGTGGCGTCCCATAAGCAAGAATTATTGAAATTTTTATCTTTATTTTTACAAGCAATGCTGCATGAAGGGTTACGAAATTCATTTAAACATCATTACATCTTTAAATATATAAACATATTTTCAAATTCAGATTTAGATACTTGAATATAAGAGGCTACTGCTGGATCGAAGCTACGATTAAAACTTTGTATATGGGCCGATTGCATACAAAACACTTTTTTTCTGTCCCGCACTTTTGACTTTGGTTTTAGGTAAAAAGAAAAAGAAAAAACAAATAAGAAATGAGAAAGTGTTCACTGAAAAATATTTATTGACAAAACATAGTTTTCCGAATCCTAAAATTGTTTGCATATTTGTTTTGCTCTCTCGTACTCGCTTAATACAAAAACATGTGTCCCCAGTTACACTTTTTGATGAAAAACGTGAAAAAAAAGTTGAAAACAATGCAAAAATATAACAAATAATATCTATTTTCTAATGATAGCATTTATTTCTTATGCTTTATTTTGTTGTTATTCAAGCATTGTATTGAACGTCACTTTATTTTACACTTCGTTAGTTTTAATTTAGGGGAGGTATAGATAATAAGTAAGTTATATTAAGGAAGTGCAGAGATTATTTCTCATGAAATTCTAAAAATTAAGACGATTAAATAATATTAAAGTAAATTTTTTTGTGTTTTCTCAGTTCATCATGATAAGTACGTGTAAAATTGTATTGAACGTCACGCGGAGTTTTATTAAAGCAAAAATAGTAAGTACAAAAACTCCAAGTTTAAAAGCATTGTTTCAAAGGTTTTGATTAATTTCCTTGTTTTAGCATATTTGCCAAATAAAATTCCTAAGAAAAAAAACTAATAAGTGGAAAATGTATTGAACGTCACTTTTAAGATATGTCACATCACCTGCTGAAGTATTCATTTTGTATTTCCTTTTTGTATATTTAAAAGTAAAATAGCAAAATGAACGTCTGCTGAAAGAGCACGAAGATATCGGAAAAATTAAAGCTAGAAGATATAAAGCCAAATGAAGAATATAAACGAAAGCAAAAAGAATGGTACGTATGTATGACTTTGACCGGATTTTTGCTTTTTGAAGCGAAGCTTTTTACGCCTCGTTCTGCGATTTGCTAGAGTGCAATCAGAAAAAACGACACTTTTTTCCGACACCTTTTTTCTTAGAATTGATATTGTTTCTTGCTTGCATCAATTGAACAAGAAAATGTTAAATTAAAAATAATTTCTTGCCCGCTGCAGGAATTGAACTCATGCCCGTTGACTGATAGTTTAAAGCTTTAGCCATCGAACCAAAACCCTTTGTTGGTTTGTTGCTGATTCAATATCAAGAATTAACTGAAGCTATGTTGCAGTAGATCAAAATAATCTATTTATAGGAATTGTATTGGCTACAAGCCTTCATCTCCTACAATAACCATTAGCCAATACACAATAACCACTATAGATTGTGTATTGGCTATACAAACAAGAGTACTAAAAAACACAAATGTTGCTTCTACTTACTACAAGATGTCGTTACGCTACAAACAAATTTAATGATTTTTGTATATTTATTCCCTACAACTGAACAGGAGGGCCGGAGAGGGTTAATATGTATTATCAACCATCATTATTTTTGCAAAGGGAACATTTTTCCCTTGAGGACCTATCCCCTCCGACCTCTCCTTACGGGTGCTCCCATACAAAAACGAAAAACTTTGTTATATTAAAGTTTTAAATTCAAAAATTATTTTAATCGAAAAAAGGCATTAAATTCTCAAATCTTTGAAATTGCGAAAATGCTTCGCTTCTCTCGTGTGTCCCGTGACGCACCTGTGTTTTTTTTTACTAACTGATGACATCCATTTCACATTGAAGTGATCAGTTGTACTGACCATCTCCGATTTGGCTCAAATATTTTTCTTGTATTGGTCTAAGCATTTGAAAACCAAATTCGAAGGTATAAATTTTTAGAATAATTTTTCGCGGCCAAAATAGGGTCTATTTTGAGACAACGTATCTCAATCAACTTAAGACCGTTTTCCGTAAATATAGTATTATTGGAAAAGTTATTTCAAATATTTCGAGGAAAAGTACAAAATTGTTGAAAATATTGCAATAAGTTGACTCATTCTTAATTTGTTTAAGTTTAATACCACGCCAGCAACGCGGCTATAATTTTTTTCTTTTTTATAATTTTCATTTTTTTTACGTCTTTACGTTAGATTATACCTTTCCAATGATATAAAATAAAGATGTGGTTTTAAAGGGTTCAGAAGTTATATTGTAAAACGTGATGTCTTAATAAATTTTCAATAGAAATTCAACTAACTATTGACTTTTTTTTTTGTAAAAAAAAATAAAGAAAAAAAAATTGGATGAAAATTTTATGTATAGCTGAATACTTTATATTTGCTTTTTGTTTTTTTGTTTTTGTAAAAGAATAAACCAGTTTTTTGTTAAACTCCCAAATTGATTTACATTATTTGATTAAGCGGAACAAAATTGTATTGAACGTCACAAAATGTATTGAACGTCACCCTGTTGTTTTTTCTGAAATTGCTTGTTATTTAACAGTTTTTTTATTATTTACTGCTGCAAGTCTAATACTTTAAAAATAACCTCTATGTTGATGTCTTTTTGGAGAAAAATTTTAATTTTTTCCCGTTTAAATTGTAAAATAGCTACGTATGTATGCTTGGTAAAAAATTATTATTTCTGTAACTGAAATGGCGATTTCTGCAAAAACTGAATGATTTTTTGCAGGGCCTAAAAACAACTTCGAATTCTTCAATAATTTTGCCTTAATTTTTTTTTTTTAGGACAAAGCGTTGCCTAAACAACCTTAGAAAATTTTGTATGAAACCTTAAAAACTTCTATCATTAAAAACAAAACTTATTCAATCTGTTAAAACAGAACTAAGTTCATATAATTCTTAAGCACTGAGAAAACAAAAGTCTTGGTAAAAATATCTAAGTTTACTCAGGTCGTTTTTCTCTTGATTTGAAAAAGAAATTTAAAACGTAAGATTTTTTTGTTTCTATTTTTTGATAATTTTACAAAAAACTTTTGTTCGTGCAAGGTGGCCCTAGACTGACTTAACAAAATCCCCCTTAAATATGCCGGCATTAAAATTTTTACAAATGCATCCAAGCTTTAAGTAGCGGGAGGTATTTACTCCCAAGATCTTGAAATCGAAGCTTCCTTGCGACTTCCAAACTATTGCAGTCTCCAGTGCAGGAGATGATGGCTATTCACGAAATCTATAAAATTCTAGATCAAAAAGACCTTAGGGAAAAGAGTATTTACATCTTCTGAGATAGTCAAGGTGCCCTAAAGGCGCTGAACTCACATAATGACAACTCCAAAACTCTCACTGAGTGCCACAGATCTCTTAAAGAGATGGCTAGGTTATACAGGATCCACCTTATATGGGTACCCGGACATAGGGATATCGAGGGCAATAATTTGGCTGACGAATTGGCAAGGCAGGGTACGACCTCTAACACCCTCTTAAATGAGGACTTTATTGGTATACCCATGTCCTCCTATAAAATCCGGTGCAGGAACAGATCTTTAAGTCTTGCGCAAGAACGGTGGGAACACCTCGCCAAATGAAGGACAGCTTAGCTAACGTTGCTTTTCTACGACTTAAAGCACACCAACTTACTGCTTGAGCTAATCAGGTTAAACCTGTCTAAAATAGTAGGAATCTTAACGGGTCACTATCTAATCGAAACGCATACTCTTCGGTTAGGACTAATATCTAATGATTTTTGCAGAAGCTGCAAGTGTGAAGTAGAAGTAGAAAATGTTCAGCACTTCCTCTGCAAATGCCCAGCACCAACAAAAAGAGAATGGCAACTCTGGGACATCCCTTCCTAAATAGACTTACCGAGGCTCATGCCTGGAAATCAAGCCTAAAGTCATCTTAAAGTTCATCATCCGTTCGAATTGGTTTGCTGAGGAGGGAATTCTCTCATAGGCTCAATAGAGATTATGTGGTATCACAACTGGCATATAGTGTCCTAAGTGTACGAGTCGTCTGTCGGCTTAGCCACCTCAACCCTACTTAACCTATGGTGGCCAATTGTTGTCTATAGTATCTATACATAGTATAGAGTGTTTTATTATCTAATAATTTTATAAAAAAAAAATAATAAATGAGAATTCTTGCGAGTTTTCATAAGCGAAAAGGAAAATTGTAAGGCCTGTATTTAAGAGATCAAGTAAATTAATTTATGAATATTCAACACATTCTTAAGGGGGTCCTCTGGTAATCTATGCCAAATTTTAGCCTTTTTTCAAAATATTGTGGAAAGAGAACGAGTAAAGATATTTTAGTTCCGTTTTTTGATTTGGGTAGCTTAATTTATTGAAAAAAATACAAAATTTTGAAAAAGTGAATTTATGGACCGTTCAGAAAGTTCTCGGCCTGGTAACGAGGTTCTCCGGAAAAAAGGTGGGTCCAAATTGCGCACGATTCCAAGAGTAAACATCGTCTGAAAAAAAAAAAAAAAATATTCAGTTACTTAGAATGAATGTCCCTATAGCCCCTACCTCGGAAACAAAAATCGAAATTTTTTTAGGGGGGGAGCCGCCACTTTGAAAATGAAAAATCGAATTTCGACCTTTTTTTTTGTAGTCTAGTGTAGAAAAAAAAATAGTAAACATTATTTTTTCGGCAAGTTTGAGGTAGGGGCTATAGCGGCGTAAATTCTGCGTCGTTTCATGCCTCATATATCAAAATCGGTCAAAAACTGTTTGAGTTATCGTGCGCAAAGTTTTGAAAAACATGGTTTCGAGAAAAACGCGTTTAAAGTTAACGTAAACTTTGCTGATGCGTTATTTTGACGAAAACATACCTACACAAAAATGCCTGTATCTCCTAAACTATTTCGAATTTTGAAAAATCCTTTTGGGAAAATGTTTTTGAGTATCTGAGCAATAGAAATATGAAAAAAAATCGAAAAAAAAATTTTCGGATTACCAGAGGACCCCCTTAAGAATTTAAAAATTTTACTTCTCAAAAGTCGCAACTCATTTTAGGTAGTTTATTCATAATATGGCAACTGAGTTATATATGATAATAATAACGGTACTCATACTGTACACATCATTCTATATCCTACATTTAGTATTCATAATACCATAACAATCATACCACACCCAAAATACCATACTCAACATTCGATATCCATCATAGCATATCCATCATACCACACTTATCCTACATACCATGATCAGTATGTACCCATCCATCATACCATACCAACAAATAATGCTTTTGGCCTTTTCTATGGAATTATCTTGGACTACTTCACGCTCTCTGTCCGTTTTACAAGGGTTGCCTTTAAATCTTACGCCTAACTCTGAAAAAACAGTAGTTAATCAGTGAAAATGCTTTAATTGTTTTTCAAAGTAATTTCCAAGATGATCAATACACTTTTGCGTTCGTTTGAACTAATGTTCGAAACAGTTTTGCTGAAGTCGGTACCTTCATCACCTGGTCTTTGAAGGCATCAACGACTTGTTTGGGGGTAGAAAAACTCTCGCCACGCATTAGTTTCTTAATGTGGGAAAACAAGAAGAACTTATTGGATGCCAAGTCGGGACTATAAAGTGGATAGACAATCAATTCCACGTCTTCAGTGCTCAAAAACTCTTTTGCTTAAGCTGATGTGTGGGAATTGAAATTGATTGTGCAGCATTCAGCATTAACAGTTTTTCTGGAACAGGTTTTCTGAAGAAGCTCGCCACCATTTGCTTGGATATGCTCCATCCGCGGACAACTTTTGTCGAGTTTTGCTCACTTTGAAAGACCCAAACAGTGAATTGCTGGTTTGTTTCGGTCTCATAAGCGTATGTGGTGATGTCATACACTAAGGGAAAAATTATTAAATTTATCCAAAAACTTTTTTAATTTATCCAAAAAGCGAGTCATTTTTGCACCAATAACGCATTTGCTTAAATCGACTACGTAAATATTTAAAATTTATTTAAATGCTTTTTTAATTAAATAAAATATTTAAATATTGAAGCAGAATTAATAAGAAATATATTAAAATTATGCACGAATTTTTTTAAATATCTTTCAAATATTTAAAAAAAAATAAAACTATCGCATTTAAAGAAAATTTAAAGAAAATTTATATAAAAATATTGAAATTAAAAAAAAATTATTTGAATATTTCCCACGAGATGCGTCCATCAAATTCCATTTGGTAGTATATTTTATATTCTTTTTTCGTTCTCTAATTTATACTATTTTTGACAGTTATTGCAGTAATATGGCAACAAATGTCAAAATAGTACAAATTAGAGAAAGATAAAGAAAACTTGAAACTGAAATAAAGGGGCAAAGAAAAATATGCAGGCAAATGATAACCGGCGCAAGACATTTGTGAGAAAATGTCCGGTTGTCACTCAAACCTCACACAAATATATTGTGCGATCATCAATCGCACTCACAACTAAACTTTGCCAAAAATCCAGGCTATTTTACTACCCTTGCAACAAAAACTAAATGAGAACTATAAAGCTGCAACTGCAAGAAATAAACTGCAGGAACAGTGCGATGCTGTGTACGTGTGTACGTGTGCGATGCTGTTGCTGCTTGCTTATATGGAATATGTGTGTACGTGTGTAGTATAAATAGAATTCAAATACGAGAAAAAAAGGAGTTGTAAGGAAAACATTTTATTTATCCACGTAAATATTTAAATAAAATTTATACTGAGGCGTGGATAATGCTAATATGCGTTATTTCCCTTAGTGTAGGCGTCATCAATCGACACGACTCCTCTCTTTGGACAACCGTCAAATTATGGCTTATCCAACGGGACACCTTCCTGACACCTAAATGCTCATTTAAAATCAAATGTATGCTAGTCTGTCTAATGCCAAAGGATGACTCGATCTAACTGTTTATCACATGCCGATCTCCAGTTCACGCAAAACATCGATGTTTTCTGCCACAACAGCCGTTGTGTCTTGGAAGACCTTCACCTTGGATATTGGCCTTGGAGAGAACGACGACCACTCTCGAAGTCATTGAACCAGCGTTTTTCAGATGTAGGGTGCGGTCAAAAGTCGAACTACGTTGATCGATGTATTCTTTACTTATCAATAAACCGCGATAATCGAAAAAAAACATCACCCGAAAATGTTCACGTGTTAGTTCCATAGCATAAATACAATTTACAAACACATGTACACAACAGAATTAGCGCATATACACCAAAATCTTGTGAGACCGTTTATGCTAGAAAATATCAAATTTTCAAAAGGAACTGTCAAAAGTTATCTGGCAATAATTAGTGTTGCCTAGGCGCAATACTTAAGTGACAACCCTCGGTTCGTGTACTAAAAAGAAATCCATTATTTTTCCACTAGATGGCATTAGTAATTTGTAACTCGCTTGTTATAAGTGCGATCACGTAACGCTAGAAGGCGTTAGAAAGATAAGATTTTGTACTAAAATAACTTCTCAGACAGTGATTGCTTTTGTCACTCAGTTTTGTTTGCGTCAACGATGGACACCAGCAAAGAGAAAATACGACATATTTTACAGTTTTTCTTCGATAAAGGCAAAAACACAAGGTAGGTGGCTGAAAATGTGAATAGTGTTTATGGTCATGATACTGTAACAGCCAATCATGCGCAATTTGGTTTCTTCGATTCCGTTCTGGTAATTTGAAAGTCATAGATGCACCATGCTCTGGAAGTCCAATTGTCGAAAATGTCGATAAAATCATATAAATTGTAGAGTCCGATCGTCATTTAAGCACGGTTTCGATTGCCTAGGAGGTAAACATTGCACAAAAAACCGTTTGGGACCACTTGAATAAGGCAGGATACAAAAAGAAGCTCGAGTTAACGCCAAAAAACCTCATGGACGGAATTTCTTTCTGCGAATCGCTGCTGAATCGTAACAAGATCGACGCATTTCTGAAGCGGATGGTGACTGGTGATGAAAAGTGGTTCACTTACGATAACGTCAAGCGAAAACGGTCGTGGTCGAATCGCGGTGAGCCGGCGCAAACGGTGGCCAAGGCCGGATTGACGGCCAGGAAGGTTTTGTTGTGTATTTGATGGGACTAGCAGGAAGTCATCTACCTGTACCGGACCTATACTGTCAACAATTGGACCGTCTGAAGAAAGCAACGCCCAAAAGCAGCCAGCTTTAGCCAATAGGAGAGGAATTGTGTTCCAACAGGACAACGCCAAGCCACACGCCAAGTTACTCGCCAGAAGCTAAGAGAGCTTGGTTGGGAGGTTCTTATGCATCCACCTTATAGTCTGGACCTGACACCAAGTGATAACCACCGGTTCCTGCCTAAGGCAAATTATTTTGCTGGTGAGAACTTCACCTCAAGGGAAGCATGTGAAAATCGACTCTCCCAGTTCGTTGGCAATAGAGACGTGTGTTTTTATGAGAGAGGCATAATGAAATTATCTTCAAAATGGCAATAAGTTGCTGGTCAAAACGGTGCATATTTGACCTAAATCGGATCATTATAAAAATGATAAATAAAGTCTTAGATTTCTTAAAAAATAATGAATTTCTTTTTACTACACCTTTATTCAAACTTAGTAACTTTAAATGCAACTCTGATCCTGCCAACAACCATCTGTTAAAATACTACTGTCAAATTTTGAGCAAGCTGCATCATTTAGTTTTTCTTTGACCGCCATTACAAGAGAACAACCTCGTGCATTTCAACGAAAATGGAAGAAACTTACTTTCATGTACTCATCAAGCATTATTTTTTGCGTAATAAAAGCATCGCAAAAACCAAGCAAACGCTTGATAAATACTATCAGGACTTTGCACCATCAAATGACTTTGGAGAGCGTATCGCATACCTCAGGGTTCGTGGCATCGCTCTTCTTAGATGCCGGCTGAACATTCACGACCTTCTAACAAGATAAAAATACTCCTGTCCTGTATAAGATGTTAAAAAGGTTACGCAAAGGTCGAGCTAGTGTAAAGGCTTTAAGGCTAGAAGATTTGTTTATTTTGAGGCTTGCACGGACTCTTTTAACTGCTTTCGTTCGAAAATATATCTCATGCATCGAAGACGATCTATTTTCTACAGAGGGCGCTGACTTATTGCTAGCCAGGATTGTGAAATTTTGTCCATCCAATAGGTTCGCTTTATCAGCCGTGTCAGTGAAGAATTTGGTCATCTTCTAAAAGAGCAGGAATCGACGAAGACGTCTGATTTTTTACTCCGTTAAGTCTTTTTACAAACTCCATTCGAACTCGACATAAAACTAGTAGGTCCCGTTCTCGATAATTTGTGTACAAACATTTAATAACACGCAGAACACAATTTCTTTATAAAAAGCTCGGTTAAAGTCCTTTCAAGAGTTAAAATGGCCAATTTTCTTTTTTTCATTTTTTATTAACTTCAGCTTTTCATATAATTTTCAAAAAATTAATTTTTTTCTTATTGCATTATTTCCTTGGCATGTTGGAGTTTCATTACCTCTGCAAAACGTAAACGGACTTCACCGATAACACCTTTACCCTAGAGAGGTAATCTACGTCGATTCGACCTCTACCTCTCTAGGGTTAAATAAAGACATTGCCATTGAAAGTGATAGTTAGATGGCTGAGAAAACTTCGGTGAAGTCACTGAAACATTCACTTGGGACTCCATCAAAGTCATAAAACAAATGCTCGCCTAAGAAAACTTGACTAGACAGCATTGACAACGACATCAGCCAAGTCGTTGACTGGCTGCATCCAAAGCGCGTGACTTCATTTTTCTTTTTTTTTATACATAAATTTCTTGCACATCCTTTACCAAGGCATCATTCAACAACGTCATATTCTGACAACACGTTTTTGTGCTAAGACACGGTAAGTGTAGAAAATCGGATTTATGCCTTGAGCAATAATAATGCAACCCAACAACCTCTGCCAACTGTTTCTTTTTTTTTTGTGCAGCAGAGTTGTTGGTAGTAGCCTTCTTCGTAAGATTTTTAACACATTTAAGTAAAACCATTGGCTGTGGGCCTTTTTTAAGTGCATTTTTTTTTTTTTTTTTTTTTTGTTTTTGTAGAGGTCATAATGGCAACAAATAATGGCATAACTCTATGCATTATTTTTGTTAGAAAAAAGAAAATAAATTAAACACAAGAAACAACAAAAATGGTGCTTTAGGCAAACGGATATCCTTTTTGCATTTTGTTGGTCTTTTTTGTTGGTTTTATTGTTGATTTTATTGGGTTTTTGTTGTTGTTATTGTTGTTGAGCCCCTTTGCTCTTGCAGGACTTTCAGCTGGTTATATAATATTATTTGCTTTGACTAGCCAAGATGTGTCTGTCCTCTGTCTGTTCATCCTTCTGTGCGTTCGTCCGTCTGTCCGTCTGTCTGCCTGTCCGTCTTTTAGATATTCTCTAGTTCACACATTGTTAAACATTTCTCGGTATTCATAAGACCAACAAAACTCTGCCTTTTTGTGTGTCCCGTTCTGTTATCCTTCAGCACAGTTTTGTTGCTTCCGTTGACCGCTTTTTTGTTGTTGCCATTGACCGCTGTTGTTGTTTTTACTTCAGCCAAAGTGCTGTTCTCGAAAGTCAAGAAGTTCTTGTGCACATTGCTTGGGTCTTCCGCAAAAATAACTTCACTTTGTGATCCTGTGAGAAAATCCTTTGCTGCTGCTTCGGCTGCTGCTGCCATGCAATTCTTTTGGTCCTTTTTCTCGTTTTTTTGCTATGCATATTATTTTTTATTTTATTCTTTTGCTTTGTATTGGTTAACCCCATTTTGCGGAGGTGCTGTTGAGGGTATTTAAATATTTTGTTTGGTTGAGCTTAGTGTCTAACGGTAACTGTTCGTCCAACTATGTTTGGGTTTGTATGTGTGTGAGCTTGCTTCAGTGCTTAAAATAGCTGGTGATACTTTTTGGAACTTTAAAAGCTGCTTAGGGTGTAGCTTATATTTTTTTGTTTCGTTCTTTTGTTTTTCTTCTCCAGATTGCTTTGAAGTGTTAAAAGTTGCCAAGTTCAACAGGACTTTGGACAGGAAACTATTAAAGCACGATGATGACTATGCTGCTCGAGAGTACGGAAGGATAAAAGTTTAAGTTTTATCTAATCAGGGAGAAGGATATGCAAAACGTACGGAGCCAAGTTCGCTTAAGTGGCGAAAATTTTTAAATAAAAATTATTTAAGCGCACGAAAAAGTGTTGGTTTTAAAAATCAAAATATTAAGTAACAGAAGCCTGGGCTACTTAACATGAATAAAATATTGTTTCGTTATTTTTCTTTACAGAGATTATGTGAGGCAGAATCAGAAAAAGGAAGGTCTGATATGTGAATTTGAGGAATTGAATTATTTTTTTTTTTGACTAAGTGCCAAAAATTATTCTAAAAAAATTTCAACTCGAACGCATTTCGGAGGTCATCAGGTCCGATAAAAGGCGAAGAGGGCTATTCTAAGAATGACTGATGAAGATATCGGGATAAAGGATTGCGTAACTTGGAAGAAGTTTAATATTATATCGAGACAACAACCTGTAATTACAATACCGAGCGACAGAATGCATCCAGAATTCAGTTTCACTAAAAGATTCCGAATAGAATTAAGTAGCAAAAAGAAATGCGCAGGATTATCGGGAACCCATAAGATAAACCAGTGCATGATTACATGGCATACCGACGGCTCTCTAACTGAAGAAGGGAACGGAGCAGAAGTCTACGGGCCAGGGATCAAATTCTTCATGCTAAAATGGGCTAAAACAGTAGCATATCCAAGCGGAAATATACGCGATAGACAAGTGCGTACATTTTAACCTGAAGCAAAATATACCGGAACCAAAACAAAACTTTCCTCTCCGACAGTCAAGCGGCCATCAAGGCACTAAAATTCCATCAGGTAACCTCAAAACTGGTGATGGAGTGTCTTGACACACTTAACACTCTTGGACTACAAAACCGGGTCTGGCTCCTATGGGTACCGGGACACAATGGCATAGAAGGAAACAAAATTACTGACAAATCGGCAAAGAAAGGAGCATCAACTCCTCTTGTTGGTCCGGAACCATTCTGTGGGATAGCCAAAGGAATCCTCTCTGTTTCAATAAAGATAGAGGAAAAAAAAACAAAAAGACGAATACTGGAGAAACTTACCAGGATTAAAGCACTCTAACTTCTCTTAGGGGCAGACGACCCAAAGAGATTAAAAAAATGCATGAAGCTTACAAAGAATGTTCTAAGAATTATCGCAGGACTGCTAACAGGTAATTGTAGGTTGAACAATCACCTTACAAATCTGGAAATTCTTAGTGATGACACATGTAGGTTTTGCATGAAAGAAGAAGAATCTGCGATGCACATGCAGGACAGTGTCTGTGTTTTAAAAGTCGAAGGAAATATCTGGGTTACCAAATAATACCAGATAGCTCATTAAAATCAAGAGATATAGGACCTATACTAGTATTTATCGCATAGATTGGACTAAAATATGTTCTTTAAGTCCATGAAGGGTTACAATGTATCTTAAGGTTGCAGTGCAAATCCCAATAGTAATAATAATAAGAGCATTTACTTGAAAATGGCGACTGAATGGTGACGACGACAGCAATCCCGCCATTAGAGATAATATCCCGAAAGCCCCAATTGTGGACGACAGCGTTGAAGTTCCGCTGCCCGACCATAGTGAAGTCTTGAAAGCTATAGCTCGGCTTAAAAACAACAAAGCCGCAGGAGCCGATGGCTTACCTGCTGAGCTCTTCAAGAATGGAGGCGAAGCTCTATTTAAATGCATTCCAGAACTTCTAGGCAGAATATGGTCGGAAGAATGCATTCCAAACGATTGGAACCTCAGTGCGCTCTGCCAAATCCACAAGAAAGGCGATCCCACAATTTGCGCCAACTACCGTGGGATAAGCCTTCTTAATATCGCATATAAGGTCCTGTCGAGCGTATTATATGAAAGACTGAAGCCCATCGTAAACCAGCTGATTGGACCTTATCAGTGTGGCTTCAGACCTGGCAAATCCGCTATAGACCAGGTATTTAAGCTACGACAAATCTTGGAGAAGACCCCAGAAAAACAAATCGACACACACCATTTTTTTTTTTTTTCGATTACAGAGCCACCTTCTACAGTTCAATAAGAAATCATCTATATTCCACCATGTGTAAATTTAGTATTCCTGCAAAGCTCATCCATCTTTGTAGAATGAAACTGAGCAACACCAGCAGTACTGTTAAGATCGGCAAGAATCTCACTCCTCCATTCGATACCAAACGAAGTTTCGGACAAGGTGATTCCTTATCATGCGACTTTTTCAACCTAATGATGGAGAAGATCATCCGAGCTGCTGATTTGAGACGCAGTGGCGCTATATTCTACAAAAGTATTATGCTGCTAGCGTATACTGATGATATCGATATTATTGACCATAATATGCGCGAAGTCAGTGCAGCATTCTCTAGATTAGCGAAATAGTCGAGTCGAATGGGTCTTTTATTTATTTATTTATTTATTATTATTATCATCTAGCGACACAAGTCTTATAGATTACTAAATAAGATTACAATATAATAGTATAATATATACACAGAAAGAAAATAAGGTTTTGTAAGTTACTATTAAATAATAGACAACAGATTGTTCTTAAAAGTTTCCCTGTCATGACTGACATCAATTAAATCGCACACAGAGTTAAATGCAACACTCGCATTGTTAACAACATCACTGCTTCCATAGTTTGTTCTGTGATAAGAAATATAAAACAGCCCTCTTTGCCTTATATACCTTTCAGGAGCATAGAGTTTAAAAAGGCCGAGAATTTGAGCACAATCGATATGGCTCATCATGACATCTCTGGCCATCATTATTAAATGATACTTTCTTCTTATTTGAAGTGTTTTCAAACCAAAAAGTGCACACCGCTCTAGATAAGTCGGTGCAAAATTCCAGTTGAGTTTATACGCACAAATTCTAGTAAATCGCTTTTGAACATTTTCAATCCTTTTTATATGTACATTATAATAGGGATCCCATATAATGCAACAATATTCCAGAAGAGAACGAACTAATGAAATAAAAATAGACTTTAAGGTATAAGGATCTTTAAAATCTTTTGTATTACGCAAAACAAATCCCAACATTGCGTTAGATTTGGATATAATTCTATCAAAATGTTTTGTAAAACTAAGCTTTTCATCAAATAAGACTCCAAGATCCAATTTACTACATACTCGAGACAAAGCATTGTTTAGAATAGAGTACTCAAACAGAATTTTATTTCGGGTCATGTTAAAAGACATAACATTACATTTATCTACATTGAGATTAAGTTTATTAACACAACACCACCCTTGTAACCGGTCAATATCCTGCTGCAAAAGTCGGCAGTCAGCTGAAGATTCGATGGATTTAATAATCTTCACATCATCCGCATACATCAAGCATTGGGAATGAAGAATGTAATTTGGCAAATCATTAATAAAAAGGAGAAAAAGTAATGGTCCAAGATGACTTCCTTGAGGAACTCCCGAAAAATTATAGACTACTTTTGAAATTGTATTACCAATTTTCACAAACTGCTGACGTCCAATTAAGTAACTCGAAAGCCATTTAAAAAATGTCGAATGAAAACCCATTGCAGCAAGCTTGTTAAGTAAGACATAGTGTTGAACTCTGTCAAAAGCCTTGGCAAAATCTGTGAATACGACATCTATCTGTTTCCCTTCCTCAATATTGTTCCGTAAAAAGCATGAAAAAAGCGTTAGATTAGTAGATGTGGACCTACCACTCACGAAGCCATGTTGATATTCAGTTATGGAATTTTTTATAACATTATAAACACATCTTTTTACAATTGCTTCAAATATTTTTGGGATTATCGGTAGTTTAGATATAGGTCGATAATTTGAAACTTCTTGTCTACTACCACCTTTATGAATTGGAACAATAAAAGATACCTTCCACCCATCTAAGAACTCACCACTATTTAACGACAAATTAAATATTTTCGTAAGAGGTTCTGCAAGGTTTGGCGCGCACATTTTTAGAAAAATAGGCGGAATATTGTCTGGTCCACAACTTTTGTTTATATCCAGCTTGAGAAGTTCAAACTTCACCTCAAGCTCAGTGAGGACAAGCGACCCAATACCAATTTGAGATGCCTTGTTGATGTGAGCCCCCGTACTAAATGTCTCAGCAACAAAATTATTTTGAAAATATGTGGCAAACATATCACAAATCCTTGCTTCACTATCAGAACTCTCACCATTATATGACATATATTTAGGGAAACCATTTGTTTTTCTTTTAGTGTTTAAAAAGGACCAGAAAGATTTTGAATTCGATTTTATATTAGATTCTATTTTAAATAAGTACTGCCTATACAAGAATTTTTTTAGAAATTCATATTCTCTTCTAAATATGAATTTATAGGGTCTTGCAGTGAACGCAGATAAAACGAAATACCTAGTGTCAACAAATAAACAGTCCCAGCGTCTCAAAAACCACGTCACTATTGACAACATCTCCTTCGAGGTTGTTGAGGACTTCGTCTACCTGGAATCCAGTATTAAGTCTTTCAACGATGTCAGTATTGAAATAAAATGAAGGATAACTTTTGCCAACAGGTTTTACTTTGGGCTGAATAGGCAATTGACAAGCAGAGCCCTCTCTCGATGAACAAAACTCACGTTCTATAAGTCACTAATCATGCCCGTTCTATTATATGCAGCAAAAACCTGGACGTTGAGCAGTTCTGATGAAAAGACTTTGGGAGCTTTCGAGAGAAGCTCGAGCGAAAAACAGAAATGGCTGTCTTAATTTTTATACTAGGCCAAAACCGACCAACGGTTGTAAATGCCAGATAAGCAAGTAAGTTTAATTAGAAATTAGTTCAAAACGATATTGAATTTCTTATGTGAATTATTTTACCAGACTTCAAGCATATATATAATAGTTAATAATCTTGTCGGTCACACAAAATACTCTTGCTTCAACATATATTTAAAAGAATACTCATACAAAAAAAAAATATATAAAAATTCTATAGGATATTATAAGATTAAAGCTTCATAGGACATTTCTGGCATAGATTTCACAAGACAGTTTGTTGAAGTATATTTATTTTATCTACAATGAAACCCTCACTTAAACCCCCAATTTATAATATATTATCAATTAAGTACGCATAAATATTTTTTTTGAAAAAATTATAACTTTTCAGGGAAAAGTTACAAGTAAAGGGTGTTTTTTTTTAGAGGTATAGAACTTCGAATTGAAATAAAACACAAGATAATCGTTTTAATATCCATCAATTTGGCTTTATTGGAAGGATAATTTTATGCCATTAATGTTTAAATATGATTTCGGGCATGTGGCCGCCGCGGCTGGCTCGAATAAAGCCAATTCTACAAGTCCAATTTTCAACCACTTTTTCGAGCATATGGGGCCGTATGTCGGCAATAACGCCACGAATGTTGGCCTCCAAGTCCCCTAACGTTTCTGGTTTGTTGGCGTAAACGAGCGACTTCACATATCCCCAAAGAAAATAATCCAATGGTGTCAAATCACACGATCTTGGTGGCCAATTGACAGGTCCATTCCACGAAATTATGCGCTCATCGAATGTTTCCTTCAATATATCGATTGTGACGTGCGCTGTGTGGCATGTAGCGCCGTCTTGTTGGAACCACAACTCATCCACATTCATGCCATCCAATTCGGGAACAAAATAGTCGGTTATCATGGCTCTATTGCTGTGCACGGTGGCGAATCGATTCATTCGGGTCCTCTTCAACATTTTGCTCTACAGCGGCAATTGTTGCTTCGGTGCGCACTGTTCGACGTCTCTGCGGATGCGTATTATCACATAGAGTAAACGTAGTGCGAAAACGACCCATGGTTAACCGAATTAATTGCTCTGATGGACGACCATAAAATGGACGGAGCTTGCGGTAAACTTCGCGAACTGAACCATTATTTTCGAAATAAATTTGCACGATTTGCAAGCGTTGTTCTTTTGTCAACCTGTTCATGATGAAATGGCAAACCAAACTGAAGATAAATGACATTAGAGTTGTCAGATTTGACCACAAAATGCCAGTTATATCTCTATTCCAAAAACAAACCCCTAAAAAAAACACCCTTTACTATAAAGGGTATGCCAAATGCAATTTTTTTTCAAATGCAATAAAATTATCAAAATTCAATTTTTTTTCCATGTATTATGGCTTCATTAGTAAGAGCAAACATTCCCATTTATTATGGAACGTTCAAGTGGCTGCGTCGGCTGGCTTCTCAGTAGCGGATTCTATTACTCCAATTTTCCAAGACCTTTTTGATGGTTTCGGTTTATAGCTCACGGATTATTTGGATGATATTGGCCTTAAGTGCTTGAATCGTTTCCGGATTGTTGGCATAACATCGGTCCTTCACGGTTCCCGACAAAAAAAATTCCAAAGGGTTCAAATCGCAGCCCTAAGGTGGCAAAAAATTGCTCTGTAACGCACATCCTTGACCGAAACATTGTTCCAAGCCTCATTTTCGAAGAAAAATGGTCCAATGATGCCACCACTCCACAATCCGCACCCAACTGTCACCATCTGTGGATGTATCGGCTTCTCGACAACAACGTGTGGGTTTTCCGACCTGCCCTTTTAACGGAAAGATAGAAATACTAGTTTTTTTAATGATAATTTTGGTTTTATGGTGATTTTAGTACGAGGAACTCAAATCCGAAGTCCGTTTGTAGATTTTTCTTTTGGTTAAGCCGCCAGGTACAAAAGGTGAAAGACCGTCTGTAGACCACCCATACAATCGCTTATCATTGCATCATCTTCCGGTGAGATTTCATCACAAATAGAATCTGGATCAATTACGCTATCACATCGACCTCTCTAAAGTTCTCTCTTAAAAAAGTTTAAATTTTGACGTAGAATACGTCATTCTCGGAGGTAAGTAGGGTGGTTGATACTGATCAGGTGTCGGTATTTATATCACTTTTTGAGCCTTTGGTGGGCCTAAAGTACTGATCGTACAATGTTGATGTTAGCACTTGTTAGTCTGCTTGATCCTCAATGCTACAAAAATTCATGTTAGAACTCTCTAACTTATATAAATTTTACACAATTACATAAAATATAAAGCTAACATTTGATGTTTTTGTTTGCTTAAACTTGCTACCTATTTATAGACAGTTTCCGGTTTTATCGACAAAACCATAAAATTTGTATGGGACCCCCCTAACGAGTGGTCGGAGGCAATAGGTGTTCAAGGCAAAAATGTTCCTTTTGCAAAAGTAATGGGGGTCGGTCATACATATTAACCCTCTCCGGCACTCTCTTAAAGGTCATATGCTCAGGTGTATGGCATAAATAAACAAAAACCGTAAAATTTGTATAGGAGCCCCCTAAGGAGTGGTCGGAGGGAATAGGTGTCAAAGGCAAAAATGCTCCTTTTGCAAAAGTAATTGGGGTCGGTAATACATATTAACCCTTTCCGGCACAAAAACCATAAAATTTGTATGGGAGCCCCCTAAGGAGTGGTCGGAGGGAACAGGTGCCCAAAGCAAAAATGTTCCTTTTGCAAAAGTAATGGGGATCAGTCATACCTATGAACCCTTTCCGGCACTCTCTTGAAGGTCATATGCTCAGGTGTATGGAATAAATATACAAAAACCATAATATTTGTATGGGAGCCCTCCTAAGGAGTGGTCGGAGGGAATAGGTGTCAAAGGCAAAAATGTTCCTTTTGCAAAAGTAATTGGGGTCGGTCATACATATTAACCCTTTCCAGCACAAAAACCATAAAATTTATATGAGAGCCCCCTAAGGAGTGGTCGGAGGGAACAGGTGTCCAAAGCAAAAATGTTCCTTTTGCAAAAGTAATGGGGATCAGTCATACCTATGAACCCTTTCCGGCACTCTCTTAAAGGTCATATGCTCAGGTGCATGGAATAAATATACAAAAACCTTAATATTTGTATGGGAGCCCCCCTAAGGAGTGATCGGAGGGAATAGGTGTCAAAGGCAAAAATGTTCCTTTTGCAAAAGTAATGGGGGTCGGTCATACATATTAACCCTCTCCGGCACTCTCTTAAAGGTCATATGCTCAGGTGTATGGCATAAATAAACAAAAACCATAAAATTTGTATAGGAGCCCCCTAAGGAGTGGTCGGAGGGAATAGGTGTCAAAGGCAAAAATGCTCCTTTTGCAAAAGTAATTGGGGTCGGTAATACATATTAACCCTTTCCGGCACAAAAACCATAAAATTTGTATGGGAGCCCCCTAAGGAGTGGTCGGAGGGAACAGGTGCCCAAAGCAAAAATGTTCCTTTTGCAAAAGTAATGGGGATCAGTCATACCTATGAACCCTTTCCGGCACTCTCTTGAAGGTCATATGCTCAGGTGTATGGAATAAATATACAAAAACCATAATATTTGTATGGGAGCCCTCCTAAGGAGTGGTCGGAGGGAATAGGTGTCAAAGGCAAAAATGTTCCTTTTGAAAAAGTAATTGGGGTCGGTCATACATATTAACCCTTTCCAGCACAAAAACCATAAAATTTGTATGGGAGCCCCCTAAGGAGTGGTCGGAGGGAACAGGTGTCCAAAGCAAAAATGTTCCTTTTGCAAAAGTAATGGGGATCAGTCATACCTATGAACCCTTTCCGGCACTCTCTTAAAGGTCATATGCTCAGGTGCATGGAATAAATATACAAAAACCTTAATATTTGTATGGGAGCCCCCCTAAGGAGTGATCGGAGGGAATAGGTGTCACAGGCAAAATGTTTCTTTTGCAAAAGTAATGGGGGTCGGTCATACATATTAACCCTCTCCGGCACTCTCTTAGAGGTCATCTGCTCAGGTGTATGGAATAAATAAACAAAAACTATAAAATTTGTATGGGAGCCCCCCTAAGGAGTGGTCGGAGAAAATAGGTGTTCAAGGCAAAAATGTTACCTTTGCAAAAATAATGGAGGTCGGTAAGACATATTAACCCTCTCCGGCACTCTCTTAAAGGTCATATGCTCAGGTGTATGGCGTAAATATACAAAAACCATAAAATTTGTATAGGAGCCCCCTAAGGAGTGGTCGGAGGGAATAGGTGTCAAAGGCAAAAATGCTCCTATTGCAAAAGTAATTGGGGTCGGTAATACATATTAACCCTTTCCGGCACAAAAACCATAAAATTTGTATGGGAGCCCCCTAAGGAGTGGTCGGAGGGAACAGGTGCCCAAAGCAAAAATGTTCCTTTTGCAAAAGTAATGGGGATCAGTCATACCTATGAACCCTTTCCGGCACTCTCTTGAAGGTCATATGCTCAGGTGTATGGAATAAATATACAAAAACCATAATATTTGTATGGGAGCCCTCCTAAGGAGTGGTCGGAGGGAATAGGTGTCAAAGGCAAAAATGTTCCTTTTGCAAAAGTAATTGGGGTCGGTCATACATATTAACCCTTTCCAGCACAAAAACCATAAAATTTGTATGGGAGCCCCCTAAGGAGTGGTCGAAGGGAACAGGTGTCCAAAGCAAAAATGTTCCTTTTGCAAAAGTAATGGGGATCAGTCATACCTATGAACCCTTTCCGGCACTCTCTTAAAGGTCATATGCTCAGGTGCATGGAATAAATATACAAAAACCATAATATTTGTATGGGAGCCCCCCTAAGGAGTGATCGGAGGGAATAGGTGTCAAAGGCAAAAATGTTCCTTTTGCAAAAGTAATGGGGGTCGTGATACATATTAACCCTCTCCGGCACGCTTTTAAAGGTCTTATGCTTAGGTGTATGGAATAAATATTTTGCTAAATATTTTTTAAAAAATATGTCATCAAAAGCGAATTGAATAATTCTACGTCTTGTGTTACGACATAGTCGAAACTACTGTATCTTTTTTTTATGCTGATTTCATTCTCTTTTCTTCGACGAACTCTACCTTCTTCCATTTTCTGATAGAAAATATTATAAAAACACCTTTGTTAACTTTTTTAAGGGTTTATAAAAGAAAATACATGTGGCGTACGTGGCGTAGTTGGTAAAAGTGCGTTGAGTGAATTTTTTTCCCTTAGACCGTCAAGATCGTCTTCAGATGGTCTTCACTTAATTCCGAATTTTTTCACTAATTTGTAAATTACACGTGAAATCTTTTACAAATTATAAAAATATATGTTTCAACTAAGTACCAAAAAAATTTTGTATACAATTGATCTCCTTGAAATTAATTTTTATTTATTTTTAATTTTAATTAAAATCACGTATAATTTACACGTCTGCTTTTACAAAAAGTTCCACTTGAATGATGGTAGTTGACAAACGAATCGCGTTACAACATGCTTACTACCACTATTCGATGCGTGCGTTCAATACGAAGAGCACTTTAACCGTTTCAAGCGCGAAAAAACTCAAATTTTAAAAATTATTGCATTCGAGTGAAGACCTTCTGTAGACGGTGTTGCCGATTTAAGGGTTGAACGCTGCAACCCATTATTTTACTGTAGTAAACGAAGAATCGGGGTTTTCCAGAGTATAATAATCTAGCTCCGCTTTGAAATTGGTTAGACTCAGGTCTTTCCAATGAAAGTATTGTATCACATCACGATGACCAATTTTTTTCATAATTACAAAATCAGTGAGAGCGTTCACTATTGATAGCTGCCAAACAAATACTCAACAATTTAGCTTCGTCAAACTTCAAACATAAGCTTTATAAGGTTGGTTCTTTCTACAATAGGTCTCTATAGCCATCTATACCAGAATAAAAACATCTGTATGACACACGAATACTGATTAAAGAGTATTTTTCTTTTTCAACCGGTTTGTAAAGCCCATAAAGAAGCGCGGCAATTATAAAAAATTATCTAAAATATATTTTTTATCAGCATCGCCACCTGATTTTATGTTGCCATATTCATCCGACTATCTGTCATGTCTTTAAAGCAATAGTTATGAAATTTGAAATAAAAATTTATCAACAAAAGTTGTAGGGTTGCAAAGGCGATCTATTGATGATTTTTCCAGTTAACGGACACGGACGACCTCTAATTCAACAGGACGGTGCTATGTTCAATACAAGTTTCGAAACAATCGATGTTTTGCGCACAAAGTTCCCTGGTCGCCTAATTTCGCTTTTTGAAGATATCAGTTGGCCATCAAGATCTTGCGATTTAATATAGTTTGACTTTTTTTTTAGTTATGCACGTTTACCATGCCACGCAAATGATTCAAACTCTTAAAGCGAATATTAAAGTTGCCATCTTCGAATTAGAGCCTCAATTATTCGAAAGAGTGAACGAAAATTCTGAAAAAAGAATTAAGGTCTGTCAGCGGGTTGCGCAACTATGTGAAATATTTTGTGTTTCATGCATAATCTCTCACATTTCCATGTGTCAGCTTTATAATACAATCAACATTTAGAAGACATCCTATTAATTATTGGTTTTATTCAAAAAATAAATCCCACACCTCTTGTTGATACACCCGCTAATAGTCGTAAAAGGTCAAAATAATCCCTGAAATGTTCCTTGGTTCATATTCAAGCTTTTTCGTTGATAATTAGTTTGTATTTTTGTTTTTACTTCTCTGTCTAAAAACTCTTACAGCCTTTAGCCCACCAAATTACCAAGATGAGCAGAAAATTCCCCTTAAAGACGCAACAAATCACAAAAATAATCAATAGAAATTCAGTTCCGCAAAACAGAACAACGAGGACTCTTAAGTCCAACTCTTATTGTAGGCACTTTTTGCTGTCTGATAATGAAAATGAAACTTTAGCCAAGTTAGTTCGGAGGAATCTATGTGAGAGGTAGGCATTTAACACACTTACATAGATATAAACACAAGTAGGTATGCACTCGAAGTAAAACTTCGATAATTAAACTTTTACCAAAGCGTACAAATAAACTTTAGTACCAAAAAAAGAAAACACACACACACACACATGCATTCTAAAGGATTTTCTTATGTCTCTCTGTTGTTGTATTAAAGCCAACTCAAATCCAATACAAACCGCTATATATTCACTTCGACTTTGAGACATACATAAAAATAGTTGCAGCAACTATTTAGTTGTTGTCATTTACTGCTAATTAGTTGTTGCTCGACATGGTTGTGCACTGAAGCGCACTCTTTTCTGGTCACTACGACTTTATAAAAGTTTCGTTCTATTCTATTCTATTTTATTCTCGTTTCGAGTCCCCTTTTGGTTGACTTTGACCCGCACTCTATTATCGACTGCACGCTATTCACATAAATTTCTGCACACCAGAGCTTGCAAACTTTTCGAGATTTTTTTTCTTTCATTTGAATTTTTTTTTTTTTTTATTTTACAAGTTCTTTTGTTTTCTTTGTTGCTTGCTTCGGCCATTTCATTTCATTGTAATCTTGTTTGCAACTCATTTTATGCTGTTGATTTTTTGTTTTAATTTTCTTTGGTTGTTAAATGAACAGTTTATTCATTAAATTGTTGTTCATAGTAAAACTACCACCAAGGATAATTCTGAAAAATGCTCGTTTTTCTCTCCCCCTTCCCCTTTTTATAATTACTGTCAGCAGTTACTGGTTTTCTAATCAACTCGAATGCTTATTTTTATTGTTTTTTTTTATGAAAATGTTTTCAAAATCTACGGACAGCAATCCACTCACTGCCTGATGACCAAAAATTGGCAAATTGGAAAAGTTTAATCATTTTAACACAACATTTGTTGTAATGACAACAAAGCTTTGTTGATGCAACAAAAATATTTGAAATTTCAAATAAAATCCTTCTTGCTGACAATTATTTGAAATTTGTTGAAAAAATTGTTGATGCGAGTGTTAAAACAAATCAGAATTTGCAGAAGTATTTTCAGTTGTTGAGTTGGTTGTATTGTATTTTTGTACTTGGGTGTGTTATATTTAAATGTTGAAATATTAGTTGAGCTATGTTTTCAGATGTTGTGGCCGTGTTTTTCTGTTTTTGGGCTTTGTTGAAAAAATTTTAAAAAAATGAAGTTTCTTTTAAAATTTGTTTTTTTATCATTTGGTTCTGGAAGTTCATTTAGTCTAACTTTGAATTCTGCAATTTTCACCCAATTTAAAAATAATTTAGAAACAGTGGTCGTACATAAAATCGAAGATTAATTTTTTTTTTATTTCAAAAATAGTTATCAATAATTGATTTTACTCTGAACCATCTATTGCATTGGTAAATAAGTGATTCGGTTCGCCCGCTGAGCATTCAGGTCGCCCAGAAGAGGACAATGAAAGTGTGTGAGATATCTGAGGCTGTAGGCATTTCAACTAAGCGGATATATCACATTTTACATGAATATTTGGACATGAAAAAGCTATCTGAGCGATGGGTTACCGCAAACGATGTTTATGTCACACTTTGGGCCTTTAGTGTGCTTAACGTACTGATCGTAGAATGTTATGAGGACACAGGGGCGCACCCAGAAAAAAATTTTGGGGGGGGGGTTATATTTTAATTAGACTTATTAAAATTTTTTTATTCATTATATAATATTTTAAGTACAAAGTCAATTATTCATTTATTTTTGGCCATTGAATTAAATATGTCCTCAATAATAAAATTTCAATTAATTAAGGAATTTAATTTTTTTTATAAAATTTTAAGAGATTCAACCAATTTCACATTACTTTCTATGTGGAGTTAACGTAATTTTCATAAGAGATCGTTAATTTGCAACATGATCTTTATATTTTAAATATAAGCTTATAGTACATCGAAATTCTTAACGATGGCCCCAAAATCTATGCTGTATTTGTCATCACATACAGACATATAGACGGACATGGCTAGATGTACTTGAGTAGCGATGCTCATCAAGAACATAGTATGTAAGTGACCTACAGTAAATTAGACCGATATGACTGCGCAGAGCCAAAAACTACCACATAAAATCAAGAAGATTTCCAAATTGAGCTATTTTATTAGGTTTTCCTATTAATACTCCCAAATGATAAGAATTTTCCAAAGAGAAATCTTTTTAATTCCATAGAGAAAATCTTATTAAAAATTAACAACTACTATCAAAAATTTTTTAATAAGATTTCTTATTGAATGGATGGAATCTTATTAACACTTAACTTTAATAAGAAAATCTTTTTTTTTCACTCTCCAAAGTTTAAGGAGATACCAGTTAAAACGAATAAGAAGATAATACACCCTTTTGAGAAGTTAATATCATCATAATATCATAATATCATAATATCAAAGGTTTAATAAAATTTAAAAAAAAAATCTTATTAAATCAATAGAATTTCCTTCTTAAATTCACAAAAATCAAGAAGGTAACTTTTGAAATCAATAAGTAAATCACATATTTTTGATAAGATTTCCTAATTGTTTTTAAATGTTTCTCATAAAATATAATCAGATTCTTCTTAAAATTATGTGGATTGCATAACAAAAAATTGGATGAAAACCATAGAGAAATTTTATTGAATTTCTTCTTTTTTATTAGGTTGTTTTGGCTGTGTGTGACTACATTTAAATAAAAAAGAAAACTGCTTTGGTAGTCCGTGGAGATGTTTGATGGGGACTGGTTAAGAGTAGATTTTTTTGTTTTTTTTTTACTTAATAACATAAATAATAATAATTTTTACTTAATTTTTTCTTAATTACTAATTACACTGCATCTTAAATTTTCGTAAAGATTCTTAAGTTTTGTAGAAAACAAAAATTCAAAATCGACTTTTACCCGGGTACTCGGGTATTAGTCGGGTAGCTCGAAATACTCGAAAATACCCGGGTAGTCTGGGTGCTTGAAAAGCTCGGAAATCGAGAGTTCTAGTTTTAACTTCATATCAAATTGAAGCTGCTGCCATAGCGGAACTTGACTTTACAGAGAAAAACTGCGTAGTAGAACATGTATGCGAGTCAGAGCCATGTATGAATATATTCGATAAACGAATATACAATACTTCACTTTTGTTCGCTAAAAAAAAATTTTTGAAATTGACGACAATTGTTATAAATTTGAAGAATTTTGTGTTTAAAAAATGGCTTGCAACAAATTTCGTCAAAGTCAGAGCAAATGTTCTTTAAACTTTTGAAAAACATTTGAATTATGAACACATTTTGTTCAATTTTAAGTTAATATTTTTTTTTTGAGTGTAAGAGTACAATGCAAGCTAATATCGTGATCGTGTAAACAACAGATCGTGTAGTAAAGAGAAAATCAGCGCATGAGAATAACTGCTAATTCGTTATCTGTTCTCTCACAACACACTTCTTACGCGGATCTGAATTTGTGAGCTGTGTTGTTTTGTTTCTTAATCGAATATTTGATAAAGAATGCTAATATTCAGCAATGCACTATGGTGCACTGAAAAAATGTTAGCGAAATGTGTTCAATTTGTGTTGGTGATTGATGAGTTGATGTTAAAAGCAAAATCATTGCGACTTTAAATTAAATTTCAATAAAAAATATATTTCTAAATCAAATTGAAGCATAATCATTTTCTATTTGACCTTTTAATGAATTGTAACTTTAATTTTATTGTTAATAAAATAGTTATTAAATTTTAATTTTAAGTTTTCGAAAATTTTTCACAAAATGCATAACTGTCTACATTATTTAAAACATTGCCAAAACATACATATATATGATGGTATTTTGCTTGCATTCCATATTAAAATTCTCGCATAACAAGAGATGTTTGCGCATAAAGAAATATGCACAAAATATTCAGTGTATGAATACACTATTTGCGTTATTTTTTATTACTTTATCCTCTTCTTATTAGTATAAGTACAGCAGTGTACTCTCTTCGTTTCCTAAAACAAAAATTTAGCCCTTGAAAGGACTTTGACCTAGCTTCTTATGATCAATTGTGTTGTGCATGTTATTAAGTGTATACACAATTGACTGAGAACCGGACCTACAGGTTTAACACCGACTCCGAACGGCGATGAACGAAATGTTCTTGTTCTCAAGAAGCTTTACATGTCATTTTGATTACTCTCTGAGGTTTGACATTGTCTGCAGAGAGGTGGCGGCCGTACAGGAAAATCATTTTAATTCAAATAATTTTCTGTCGCTGTTGGGATTTGAACCCGGGTTTCCAGGTTGGTTGACATAGAGGCCATGCACTTTAACCAACTACGCCACGGACGCCACTTTGTTTTCTACTTGCGCATAATACCAAGATAGAGTACGTTCACATATGAGAACTTTAGAAAAGTGATGAGAGTAAGCTTTTTATTCTACAACATGCGAATATATTCCAGTAGGCGGAAAAGCATACTTATGCAGGGCTCTTATGCGTATACAGAGCTTTGTTTAACAATAAAAACAATAAATAACACCATAAAAAATAGCTTAAAACATTACAACTTAAATAAATAATGCTTTACAATTTATAATTGTTTTACTTTATGCATTTAATTTTCTTTTTATTCATTCATTTGGGGGGGGGGGTTTAACCCCCAAAACCCCTACCTGTGTTCACTCCTGTGAGGACATAAGCATCTTTTGCTGGCCGCAATCAACCACCCTACTTACCTCCGAGAATGACGGAATTCTACTTCAAAAACGAAAGCAGAACTTTATGTCAACACTTTTGTTCCAGATGTTTTTTGTTTTTAAACATATTTTTCTTTAAACCGTTGGTGGGCATTCTAGCACAACCTCAAACTTTACTTTTATGCGTATGTATTTATGAGCTTTTAAGCTTTGCACTGCAAAAAAAGTGTATGTTGTGCAGAATAAAAGCTTTTCTATACTTATATAACATGCTCTTTAAAAAGAAAATATTAAGGCTTTATTCAATGTTCGTTAGTATAAATGGGGTATTTATGAGAAAGCATGTTTTACATCGAGAAGATTAATTTTTCTAGGTGTTAGTATTCTTAAAAAAGTTGTTAATATTGGAACTTAATAAGTGTTATTTCACAAAATAAACAAAGTATGTTGAAAAAAGTAAATTAATATTCTCGAAGCATTTGAATTGAATCGTCTAAATTCACATCCTAATTATAACATTTTAATCGAACTAAATCTGCAATGTGTGAATCATTGAAATGATTACGATGTTAAGTATAGGATCGCCTTAAATGCAGAAAAAGCACTTTCACGTAAACAAGAAGTTCCAAACATTGAATGAAGTCTTAATATTTCCTTTTTTAATATTTGAAAACTTCTCAGAAGTAAAATGTTTTCAAAATTCAATTTCTGTTTCAAGCGGTAGTGAAAAAAGTAAATTTATGAGTTCAAAATTTTTGAATGATGTTGTGTCTCTAAAAACTCATAAACGAAAAAAACAACGAATACAAAAATTTCTTCAGTGCATCAAAGTAAAAATCTACCATAAAACAACGACAACCTTAAAACCTGAAGTACAATTGTGCGAGAGTGCGATGCGAGAATGCGATGCGATAAAATAACGTAATCACGCACGCATTGCACTCGCATATTATGTACAATGAGAAACGCTAGTTTTGAAAGAAGCAGAGTTGCGACGGTTAAAAATAAAAGCGCAGTACGCTAATAATAAAATTTATAAATAATAAAATGTGTGGACATAGGCTTTGTGGCAAGGGAATTCAGCACAGTTCAACATGCTAGATCGTTCGAAAGCTCAATAAAATTTTCCCGTTAGTTTTCCATCCGACTTTGTCGTCCAACATGTTGAACCAAGCGAAACCCTTTATTCGGAAACTTTTAGCTCGTGGTAGAAAAGAGGTTACTGAGTTGAATATAATTTCTGTCTGTTGAAATATAATTGTTAATTTTGCCGTGCTTAAAGAACGATGAAATTTTGTTAACTAGTAATTTTTACGTTTTAGATTTCGGTAGTGTATTAGCGCAATAATATAATTTAATTTGAAAAATTGTAAATATTACTGAAAATTAACAGTATTTTACGCAAATATTTTTCACTTCTGGTTGCTATGTTTTCCTTCGCACAAAATTTTGAACTCCTTTACGACTCACGAACTCACAAGTGTTTTTTCTATTTTTGCTTGTGTCCAAAATTCTTTTGCTGATTGTCAAAATTTATACTGGCCAATCAAAAATGATTGAAAAATAGATTGCGTAGATCGTAAAAATAATTTTCCATGATCTGCGCGTCTACGTCACGATAGACTTACGATATGAGCTTACGATATGGCTTTCTGTCAAGTCTTGCTCAGAATGTGAACAAATATGAAACAAAATGGCATAAAATTGTGAATAAAATAGAGTAAACAAGTTTTTCCTCCGTTTTATATTAAAATATGAACAAAGAATTATGTACGAGTGCTGCGCATGCAAGTTTCCAACTGTGGAAGTTTCCAATCCAACTTGCATTGGCAAAAGATTCAAGAAACAAACTTTGTCTAGCGTGACATCATGATCGTAAAAAATACTTTGTTCATAGCTAGAAATGTCAAAATGAAACAACATAACGGAGCTGCGCAATGCGTAATCTATTTTTCTATCATTCTTGGTAGCATGGGGCTATATGAATTTTTGCTAATCATATTCACCTCACTAGTGTCAAATATTCTCATTCAGACTGTCAAAATTTCATCATTTTCTGAGTGAAAAGTTTCCGAATAGCACACGGCCAAATAATAAAAAGTAAGGTGATTCATCTCACTTCGTCAGGCTGTGTATATCATATTTTGTATTCTTCGTATATTGAATTGACATGAGCGTACCGTAAAATATTCCGTTGACTGAATAGCGTAGCTTGAAAAATTATGTCACTTTAACTTAACGCAGTTTTATTACACGCAATACGCATCTGATTTGGTACGTAAAGTCTTATGCAAATCGTTTCCTAAAGTTCATAATAAAAAAATTTACATTTCGTAACATCTTACGAAATACGAGGTTACGAAGCACTTACGAAGTGACATGAAGCGACTTACGTGAAGTGAAGTGACATGAAGTGACTTACGAAGTGACATGAAGCACCTTAGTATTTTCGACATAAGAAAAGGTACTAAAACGTTAAATACATTTTAACATTTCATTTCAGCAACATGAGCTGAAAAATTAAATTATAAACTATTTACGTACCCTCTCATAATAAATAGTACCTCGCTTTAATGTAAAACGAACTTCTCTCTACCGTAAATCTACTTTCAAAATAATAAAAAGATGACATCACAGATATGTATATTTCGTACAGAATATATGTATTTTCGTACAAAAGTATATTCTAATGCAACTGTGGATGGATAAGGAAAATTGATTAACAGCAACCATTTTGGTTTTTTCAATGCAATTTTATTGACAGCTCGTCATCGCATGCGAAGTTTTTCAATTTTTTGGATGTATGTTATTCGTTGTTTTGCCATTGCTTTCAATGGCTTGTGGGATGATACAAGGTCTTGCGAAAAACAAAAAATAAAAGAAATAAAAAAGCAATAATTAATCTATCTTCTAAGAATGTGGTCGTTTTGCATTGATCGTGTGATTTTGTGCGTCGATGTAGTGATCTGTAATGCAACATGAATTAATCACTATAGACCCAAATCAACAGAATAACCCTCTGGGAAATGGCTTATATTTCCTCCCGGATATAAGCAGGAAACATTCCATAGAATGTAGGAAGCATTACTTCTCGTTAGATACTCCATGTCTTTTTATATACACTATGTCATTTGAGAGAAACATTCCTCACCGCTGTCTTAAAAATAAATGTGAAAACATTCCTTTCCATTGTCTTAAAAATTAATGTGGAAACAACAACAAAAAAATAACAACTTAAATTGGTAAGCCTGGTCGGGATTCGAACTCAGGACCTCTGGGGTGACAGTCATGCATGAAATCGGCTCGACTAACGAGGCTGCTTTATTATTCCAGATTTTATTATTGGAAATAAATTGAAATTGAAATTGAAATTGCCCCAAAACAAGTAAAAGCTTCCACATGCATTCCTTAAGAAACGGTTTGGAAACAATATCAATTTAAAACTTACCATAACTTTCCAAAAGATACGATGAGGTATATTTCCCCGTTACCTCTAATGCTACTGTTTCCTCATACATTCTTAAGAACGCGGTTTGGAAACAATATCAATTTAAAACTTCCCATAAGTTTCCAAAAGATGTGATGAGTAATGTTTCCAAATCACTTCTATATGAAAGCCTTCCAATTTTTCCCAGAGAGAAGCAAAATAATAGGATGGGTGAAGTGGACGTGCTCTTAAGCGGTCTCACTGCATATGTTTGATCAGCACTCTTGAGAGAAGAAAAACAATAACAGGCTCATAGCTAACAGCTTTAGTGGAGCATTTGAACGATGCACTCAAGGCAAAACGACTCAATTTAAAGAAGAAAAAAGGATGAAATTGGCTGTGTCATGGACGCAAACGCAATTTTTAACTTGACAGTGTATTTTTATCTTGGCACTTATCCTTTCCGTAATCATTAAACTTGTCCTAGTTATTTTCCTTATTCTTGTGCACGATTTTATACTGGTCTTACTCCTTGTCCTAATCCTTGTTTAAATTCTTCTCCTAGTCATTGTCCGAATCCATTTCCTAATCCTTGTTCCACTTTATGTCGCAGAAACTGCAGAAACTTTCAACATAATCTGAAAGTGAAAGCGCTTGAGATAGTAAAGACGACAAAGATATATGGTGGCAATATGGTTGCCGCATGTGTTAACAATCGACCAAAAAACAAAACCAGGTCATGGTTCTGAGCAATGCTTAACCTTATTTTGAGTCAATTAGCAACTGTGTTGAATAATAAAGTCACCACTGTAATTATTTGAAGTTGTTTTTGCAATTCCAACAAGACGGAGCTATATGCCACACAAAAAATAACGCAGCGCTCGAAGTGGTGAAGGAGAAATTTGAGGATTGGGTCATCTTCCTGCAAGCGTTCATCAATTGACCGCCGCGATCATGCGAGATGACATCCCTCGATTATTTTCTCTGGGGCTACGTCAAGTCCTTATTCTACCCTAAGTTGTCTATCCTGTTGTCAGTTGGCTAGCCCGAACCAACTGAAAAACAGGATCTGCATTTGTAGAATGATAAAAATTTTTCTTAATAAGGTCATATTGGTTATATGGGTTATCAAATATGTGAAAAATATTTGTTAAACCAAGTAAAATTTAAATTCTAAACCTCTCTTATTAACTGACTGCTAAGTAAAAAAACGGAAATCACTGGTTCCATGAGATTCCACATTTCATTCATGAAAAATTACATAGACAATGGAACAATTGACATTAAAGAGAATGATACTCTTCTTCCACGGCTCAAGTAGAATTTAATTTTTTATCTGAATCGGTACAGTTTTGAAACCCTTCTCAAAGTTTACGACATGTCCTTTCGAAAACAACAACAAAAACAAGAACTACACCGGCTAATACGACTAAAACATCTGTTGCTTACATTTAATCATTTTAGTTTTTTTTATTTTTATGTTCTCTAAGTGATTCTTTTACACATCATTCCAACCAATTTATCAAGAGACACAATTTTATTTCACTGAAGAGCTCACCATGCCCAGATTCGCACCCTATCAAAGGAAAAAACAAAAAAAAACCCCACACCACACAAAAAAAACACACACAAACAAACGAACACATAAACAAAGTCAGGCAGGCACTCAAACTAATAACCCTAATAAAGTGTCCTGACAGACACTTCATAAAAATCTCAGCAAACAAGAGCAAATCGTACAAAATGTACGGAAACCTACAAAAAAAAAAAAACCCTACAAGATGAGAAGAAAAAGAAAGACCAAAAAAGTACAGAATCACTGGACAAACTATGGAAGCACACCACACACACAAACCCACACACACACACACATATTCTCACATGCTCCATGCTGCAACTTGCTACACACCCAATGGGATTCAATGGCCAACGATTGACATAACTTAATAAAAACGTCAACCTGTCAAACACAATAATTTTTGTTGGCCTCCGAGTGTGGCCAAGAGCTATGAAGGTGGAACTGAAGGGAACGAACGGAGGAAATGTTGCTGGTCATAAAAAAAAAGTCAGCCACTTGAAGCATTTAACGGCCGTTGTGGAGGTGTGGCACGTACCGTTATGTTGAATGCTCGATGTGCGAATGAAATCTAGTGGCACTGTTCATCATTGATTGAGTAGGGCATCAAAAAAACAAAACAGCCTGGAAAGCAATAATGAATGTTGGGTTATTTTTCAATTTGTGACCGAAACTGAATTTTGTTTTATTCACATTGCAAGCTTTAAATAGCTTTGCCAATTTGACGACTCGTCATCATAATAAAAACTTCAAAATGCATGCAGCTTTATGCTGCAACTGCCAGCATGACTGCCAAAAAAAAAAAAAAACACACACACACAAACTTTTATATAAAAATTTCGTCCCATTATTGTCAGGCGTTGCAAAGTTTGTGCAACATAAAATTTTGACTTCGTTGATATTCTTCCTCAACGTCCTTGCATTTTCCCATTTTTGTTTTTTTTTTAATTTTTTTTTTTTTTTATTTGCAGCAATTTTGAAGAAACTTTGTTCAATCAGTCGGAAAAATACTTCCTCCGTTTTACTAACAAATACAACGCTACTTTGCGCTACCTTTTTGTCGTCAGCTTGTTTAGATAAGAAAATGTTTGTGTGATACTCCACCAATGCGCCGGAAGGGAATTTCATGCCAAAAAAACGTAAAGAAAAAAACCGAGCTATAAAAAAACTATAAAAGTAACTCTTCTACAGCGAAAGAAATTTAATTTTGTGTATAAAATTGTCATCTCGAAGAAACAAGTGTTGACTGTCAAATGATGATTATTTTAAAGCGGATTCATGTTATGCCCAAGATGTTCGAAAAAGTGATGGAAAACGTAGCAAAAGGGCCAAGTTTTGCTTTGGCCAATAGGGGCAGCCACTTCATTGATGTTGTAAACTAAAACTAGTCCAAAGTATCAAATTCAATAAAAATATATGCAAAATATATAATAAAAATATTATACAGTAGACGCTCGTAAATTAGAACCACTTTGTTTCTGGGGTAGTTCTAATTTTCGAGAAGTTCTAATTTCCAAAGGTTTTTTTTTTTAAATAAAAAGTAACATAATAGTGCATCTTCGCGAAGAAAATACACAAAAAAAAACAGTTTGGCTTAAAGTTTTTTTATTTTTATTCACATAAAAGGAACACAAAACATACCGATACATTAAAATTCATCACAGTTTAAGAAAAAAAAAATATTTCAAAAACAAAATTTGCATTCATTTTTTTTATAAAAATATTAAATTTATTGTTTATTTAATACTTAGTCTATAAAGAAAAAAAATTTTTAAAAAAATATAAAAATTAAAGAAAAATAATGATTTTTTTTTTTTCAAAAAATTTTTAAAATGCGATTTTCAGTAAGAAAAAAAAACAGAATCCAACGATATCCAACGCGATGATTATAACGACAAGAAATATATATATTTTTACTAAACATTTATGAAAAAACGTCGTGCGGAAAGGTGCGGAAACGGAAAAAATCTTCATTTAAAAATGACTCAAAAAATGCTAAAATTCATATAAAATGGTAAGAAAAATTACAACACATTTAAGAAAAATTGTGTTAATGAAATAGTATCGAGTTTATTTTTTGGAGTAATATTAGATATCGTAAAGTTAACAAGTTGGATAAAATTTTTTAGTATTCATTTGCATGAACTTTATTTTTTTACCGATTTTATGGTAAAAATCTACTTTTCTCTACTACAGGTAAACTACTAAGCAAAATTAAATAATTTTTTACACATATTACTATTACAATATAATATATCTGTGTTTAAAATTTCATAATAATATCATATATACTTTTTAAGATATAACATTATTTATCTGTGGATAATTTGATTGTTCAAAAATCTTAAACAACAACAAAACGTACATATGGTAAGGAAAAAACTAATGTAAACAAACAAGCAAACATAAATTATTACAGTCGGTCTATATGACCCTTAGAAGCTGATGTATGACTTAATAAAAACTTTAGATCTAAAGTTAAAGTTTATTTTATATGCTTTTTATTCATTTTCATGTATGATAAAAGTTTATCATTACCATTAGAAACATATTTGATATTTTAAGATGTTATAGTAACATTTTGAAATAATGAATATGAATATATTACGAACAAGACAAAAGTATAAGAAAGAGTATTGTTCTAAAATATGTCTTTCTCAAGAACTTAATTTTTATAATTTTATTGTAGGGTGCTAACAGTTGTTGATCAGGGTTTCCCAATATATTAATATAAACATAATTTTTGTTTGTGTAGGTATATTAAAAAATATTTTTTTACAAACAATAACAGCCTTACCAATAACCAATTCAATGTTGGACATTTTATTTACTATCCAGCTTTATGACAATTTTTGCATAGAATTTGATGTCAAAAGCCGGATACTTTAGAAAGTTTAGGCTGTGGGTTTCCAATAGACTCTCAGGCTTTTGAGAAATATGCCGCTGCCACAAGAAAGCTATATTTGGAGAACTATTCATGGTACTACATGCCGGTAACCGTTCACAAGGTAACGGTTTTTACTTTTATATTTCTCATTACCTTATATTTATTTAATATTAAAGGTTCTTTATCATGGTGAACGGATAATAAGTTCGTGTATACTGCCAATAGGCCAGCTTTCTGAAGAAGCTCAGGAAGCGAGAAACAAGGATAACAGGCGCTTCAGAGAGTTTTTCACGCGAAAATCCTCCAGATTTAACACGAACGAAGACTTGTTACACATGCTGTTAATTTCTTCTGATCCTGTAATAAATTCTTTGCGGCAACCACCAAAGCACAAAAAATCTAATTTAACACCACAAGTTGTGGATCTATTGAAAGCTTCTGATAGAGAATAAAAATACTGTAGCAATTATAACAATTTCTGATTAATTTTCCTTTTCAGATTATTTTTCCAATTCTATGGAAGATAGGCGTGGCAGTTAACCGATTACGCCCACTTTTTGACAGATGGTTGCAAATGGTAAAACAAAGTAAGAAACAAAATTTCATTGCCATAGCATGCCTACAACCCAAGTTAGGTCGGTTTATATGCTCCAGTTGTATGGGAGGTAGGCGTGCCAGTTGACCGATTACGCCCATTTTTTGCAAAAATGATTTTTTTGGCCTTATTAAGCTGTGTGCAAAATATCATGTCTCTAGCTATAATACTTTTTGAGATATGACTTTTGGCACGCTAGAATTGAAAATAACACACTGTGCGTCGTTGAAGAGAGATATGACTGAACATAAATACGAAAAATTTTATATGATATGACTACTATGCAATTTTTCAGTATTAAAAGCAACCAAAAAAAAACTGACGGTTCTAATTTCAGAGCGTGTAATGTATTAAAAACGCTAGTTCTAATATCCGAAGGATTCAAATTTCCGAGAGTTCTAATTTTCGAGCGTCTACTGTATATGGAAATCAGTTTTTTTTTTTATTTTTTAAATTATTCAATATTAACATACCGACATAAAAGATGATTTTTATATAAGACATACCTTTTGAATGATTTCTAATTTATAAACTTTTTTACTCTGCGCAATAAACAGCCTTATCTACATACACAGGGTGTGTCAGATAGAAAGGTCAATCTTGAAGTTAGTGATTCCTTGTCAAAATAAGAAAAATATCGTATGTTAGGAGGTCTATACTGGCTCCTCCCCCCCTTCTTGTTAGAAGAAAAAACATGTAAAAAGGTCGTATTTTTTAGTAACCCTAGAAGAAAAATTGGAAGACTTCCATTTTGATTCGGAAACATTCCACATCGTATCTTTTGGGAACTTATAGGAAGTTTTGAATTTATATTGTTTCCAAACTGTTTGTATATTAAAACAGTATCATTAGAAGTTACAGGGAAACATTCCTCATCGTATCTTTTGGAAGCTTGTGGGAAGTTTAATATTTATATTGTTTCCAAACCGCTTTCTGAAGAATGTGTGTGGAAACACTAGCATTAGAAGTGATGGGCCAACATTCCTCATTCTATCTTTTGGAAACTTATGGGAATTTTTAAATTGGTATTGCTTCCAAACCAACGAATGCAAGTGGAAACTTTTGCTAGTTGTGGAATAATTTCAATTTAAATATATTTCGCATAGTAAAATCCTGATTAATAAGGCAGCTCCAGTAGTCGAGCAGGTAGCGTACTTGTCTGCCAACCCAGAAGTCCCGTATTCGAATCCCGATTAGGCTAACCATTTGTAGTTATTATTTATTTGTTGTTGTTTCCACATTCATATTTAAAACAATGGAGAGGAATGTTTCACGCTCTGGGAAAAATTGAAAGGCTTCCAAAGGGAAGTGATTTGGAAACATTACAAATGGTATCTTTTTGGAACTTATGGTGAGTTTAAAATTGACCGATTTATCAAGAATTTATGTGGAAATAGAATCATAAGAAGTAATAGGGAAACATTCCTCATCGTATCTTTTGGAAACTTGGAGGAGGTTCTAAATTGATATTGTTTTCAAACCGCTTCTTAAGGAATGCATGTGGAAACTTTTGTTTGCCTTGGGGCAATTTCAATTTAAATTTATTTCGAACAATAAAATCGTGAATAAAAAGGCAGAGTCAGTAACCGAGTAGGAAGCATTCTTGACTGCCAACCCAGAGGGCCCGAGTTCGAATCCCGAACAGGCAAACCATTTTTAGTTGTTATTTATTTGTTGTTGTTACCACATAAATTTTTAAGACAATGTAGAGTAACGTTTCCATATTTATTTTTAAGACAGCGGAGGGGAATACCTCCAATGACACGCATATATAAAAGGAATATAAAGGGAATGCTTCCTACATTCTATGAAATGTTTTCTGCTTATATCCGGAAATGTTTCCATTTCCCAGAGGGTTATTGCATGTACAAAAAATAATACTTGATCAAACTCAAAAAAAAAAATCATTCTTACAAAAAGTTTTAGTTCGAAAACGATTTTCTCCAAATTTTATCTAAAAAAATTTCCTTTTTATAACGCCATTCTAACCTCTCAGGTGTTCTCATACAAAGTTTCTACCAGCCATCAACAGATTGATCTCATATGATTTGGGCGTTTTAAATTATGCTCAAAATGCCTATGTAAAGCGCGTTTGCGCGATGGTCAAGTTCAGGGTCAGCATTGCCCCGGACAAAATGAAGAGGAAAGAGATTCTGGGGATATCGAGAACGAAATAATACGGGTGGTAATAGCTCACACATCTCTAGCACGCGCAGAGTGCAGGACCTTTATGCTGAGGATGCACCCCAACGAATCGAGTTCCGCCGTTGGTTGCTTCGAAGACGAGAATTGGATCGGGACTTCTTAGGGAAAATATTATGGTCAAATTAAGATTATGATTTAATTATGGGCTTGTGTGGCAAATTTTTATAACCAGCACAGATAATCCACGAGCGAAAAAAAGGGTAAGAAATCTTTCAAAAAAACAAACTTCCACGAAATGTTTTCATTGGAGATTCAGTATCAACTTATGACTTGGAGTTCTTGGAAACCATTTAATAGGGCCTCATATTCTGTCGCCACCACTTAATTCCCCAAAAAACCTCGAACTTTTACAACAAGAGTTGCCACAAATTTTGGAAGATGTGCCGTTGGAACAAAGACGTGGCATGTTCTACCAACTTGACGGAGCACAATTTTAAATATTATTATTATTATTATTATTATTATTATTTTATTGAGATGCTAAGCCCTAAGGCTTTATAGCATTTTAAAAATTCAACAATTTGTTTGATTAACTTAAACACTATACAATTCATTATACATTTAATTATTAATTTAAAGGATTTCAGACATAATATACATAGTAAAAATGATGTTAGGTTGTATATATTCCGGATCAACATCTTGATATTAATAGATCAATTGATTAGAGCAGTGCTCACATATGTGAGGCTGTATATATGACCAAAGATCAATTAGACGAAAAGGTCGAAATCCTATACCTGCTAAGTCCTCAAATTTAACTCCATTAGATTTATTTGTCTAGGAAGTAATGAAAGATCTAGTTTACACCAAAGAAATTTAGTCTGCTGAGGAATTGTAAGAGCGCATCAACGAAGCAGAGCAACAAATGGGGACGACTTAAGCGCTAGTGTGGATGGATGCAGAGATGGTAAAAAGGGCTCCGACATGCATTGCCGCACATGGCCAGTATTTTGGTCAAATATTAACACTTTGACGACCACTGGAATTTTCGAACTATGCAATCGAGTTTTTTTAAAAGGTAACATTCAAAAGGGAATGAATGTGGCTTTTAGAAAGGGCTTTGTTTTAAAAAGTAGATTCATCCCTGTTACCGCCACTGCCGAAACTACTATTTACATTTTATCGCTTTGTTTAATTTAAGAACTGGTCTCAGTCTGTTCTTCTGAATTCCAAACATTGATTTATATTAAACAAACCCTTTTTAAAGTGTCCAATGTCATTTAAAGAAAAGTTGCGTAACATGAACACGATGGAATCTTCCATTTTCTAATTCAAGCTCCATTTTCTAAATTAATCATGAAAGTTTTCAGAAGTACAGATTTGGAACCAACAAACTCTTATTTCTCGTTGTCAGAACCATAAGTATGTATTGAACTAATTTGTATCAATTTAAACAACTAACCATATTGTACAATATTAGAATTTAAATATTGAAGTATGGAATTATAATACTGGATTAAATAATGGAATAAGCGCCAAACAAATCGCTTTTCAATTCATCTTCCGCCGCTTCCATCAGCCTTCGTTTTCAGAATTTAGACGCCAGAAATCAACTTGCAGAGTTCTGTAAATTATCGATCCTGCGTTTGTTGCTGAAGCAAATTCCTCAACAATCCCTTTGCCTACCAAACATCATCACAAAGTCGAAAAATATTTACTTTTTCTTCCCCTTGCTTGTACTGAAATATTTTGTGGGTACGAGGAGCTTCAGGAACAAACTTTTTGCAGAAGTTTTGGGAAACCTTCCACTTTCTAACAAAATATAACAAAAAAAGGATAGTCCAGTTCACCTATTCACGCGACTACTAATTCTGACGGGACCTCTATGTATGTCCCAATGGTCGTCAAAGGTAAAAATCTATGGCATATTTAATTTTTTTGAAGAGTTGATTTATTTGAAATAGAAATAAATTTGTTTGTAGTTTTTATCCCTACATTGAAATTTCATTTTTTGACGTAACTTCGGCTTAAATTTTTCCCCGTAGGTTTTCAAAAAAGTTGAAAAAAGCATTTCTTCAAAATTCCTCGGCATTGATTAAATTGTTACTCGCTGAGTATAAGAGCTATGATTAAAAACATGATACTGCAAGTATCATGGTAAAGGTAAATTCTTTGACTTCATTAAAAAAAAAAAAAACAAAATTAAAACGTCATCGGGACACGGTGGGAGCTGCTTAAGCAACGCAACGGCAACGTTGTTATATGGAATTTATTACTCGATGAGTAATAGTGCTTGGACTAAAAATATGACACTCCATCATAAAGGCCTGCTTTAAGTCCTCGCAACAAAACTAGACAAAAAATGTCCACCTCTTTCCAAAAAAGAGCCTCTCAGAGATCGACAATGCACCATTTATGCAACTGCGTTTCATTGAATTTTTACTCAATGCAAAAATGGTGATTAAATAAGTTATGACAAATGTTGAAAAGGGAAAATGAAGGATTTATACTTGGCCTTACAACAAAAATAAAAACAAATTCTGACGACGTTAGGTCGTGAAGATAGCAGCTTATGTAACAGAAATGTAATATCGTTGCATGGAATTATTACTCAGGAGACGTGCTACGGTAAATTTTGTTTTACGACGGCATAGATGTGTTATTACGTCTCACAACTAAAGTACAAAAAGAATTCTTATCGTCATGATTTCAAGATGGTAAGCACATAATGCAGTAAAAATGCTACAACCTTGAAAAAATGTTGCATTGAATTTTAACTCTGTGACTACTCGCGTCACGGTAAATTTTAAGGAACGAAAATAAAGGAGAGGTTTTGCTAACAAAAAATAAAATTTTGCCCCTCAGGGTACCGCCTATTGTGACGAATATGCATCACTTTTGCTGGATAAATTGCATGCAGCTAAGGCAAAGTCAACGCACCAAGGAAAAGTACATAGAAGCAAATAAAAAAAGCAAAAGCAACAATACGAACACCAACACCAACACCAACATCAACATCAACATCAACATCAACATCAACATCAACATCAACATCAACATCAACATCAACATCAACATCAACATCAACATCAACATCAACATCAACATCAACATCAACATCAACATCAACATCAACATCAACATCAACATCAACATCAACATCAACATCAACATCAACATCAACATCAACATCAACATCAACATCAACATCAACATCAACATCAACATCAACATCAACATCAACATCAACATCAACATCAACATCACCATCAAGATCAAGATCAACATCAACATCAACATCAACATCAACATCAACATTAACATTAACATCAACATCAACATCAACGTCAACATCAACATCAACATCAACATCAACATCAACTGTGACGAGCAAAACTTGGCAACGCAACTTTTGCGCACACAAAACGCTGGCCGAAACACCAGCAGAGTATTTTTGTTATATCTCTTTATATTTTATTTCTTACTGTATGAATTAAACCTATTTAAAATCCTTATATTTATATTTATACCCCCACGTTTAAAAAACGTAAATGGGGGTATATTAATTTTGTCACTCCGTTTGTAACGCCCATAAGGAGGCGTGGTAGGTATAGAAAAGTATATATATTATTGATCAACATCACCACCCGAGTTGATTTAGCCATGTCCGTCTGTCTGTCCGTCTGTCCGTCTGTCCGTCTGTCCGTCTGTCCGTCTGTCCGTCTGTCGTCACGATTACAGCCGTAATTTTGAAGCTATCATCACGAAATTCAATATTTAAGCTTTTATCTAAAAAACTAAGGTCAAGTTCGAAAATGAGCCAAATCGGATGAAAACCACGCCTACCTCCCATACAAAGTGCCTTTATCAAAACGGTAAAATCTCTTAGAATTCCACAAAAATTAATATATGGACTTGAAATTTTGCATATGAGCTCCGATATTTAAAGTGCACTCTAAGTATGAAATTCAACCAAATCGGATAAAAACCACGCCTACCTCCCATACAAAGTGACTTCATCAAAAAGGTAAAATCTCTTTAAATTCCACAAAAAATAATATATGGACTTGAAATTTTGCTTATTAACTTTGATATATAACATGCACTTTGTGTATAAAATTCAACCAAATCGAGTGAAAACCACACCCACCCCCCATACAAAGTGATTTTATAAAAAATGAAAGCGAATATTTTCTGTTAAAACTATGTAGGTATAACAAAAATGTTTTATACAAATACACATTTTATTGACGGCTTAAGACTTTGAATATACTTCGGTTCGGACGTGGGGGTATTTTAACTTCGGCCCAGTCGAAGATCATTTCTTACTAGTTTTCTAATGAATTAAAGTTAAGTTACTTATGATTTTATGTTTGATTACCTTTGATAAAAATCGCTTATATTTTTTTTTTAAAAGTTAAGATTTAGTTATTGTACTTACCCTGTATAAGCTTTAGCTATGTATAGAATCAATAATCATAATTACATATTATGTTATATATTTAAGAACCAAATTGTAAAAACAACGATGATGGGATAACGGTCAATGCGGCAAAATATCGAGCAACAACATAGTGAGCGAAAACAGAGGGACAAACATACACACAAACAAGCAGACACAAGCTAATGTAAACGGTCAATGCAGCAAAATATCGAGCAACAACATAGTGAGCGAAAACAGAGAGACAAACATACACACAAACAAGCAGACACAAGCTAATGCAATTTAAACACCAAGGTTCGGAGTACGAGAAATTGAGTGCAAGCGAAAGCAGAGCGACAAACAGACACACAAACAAGCAGACACAAGCTAATGCAATTTAAACACCAAGTTTCGGTGTACGAGAAATTGAGTGCAAGCGAAAGCAGGGGAAGCAAACAAACACACACACAAACAAATACATTAAAGCACTCGATGCGATTGAGTCGATCGAGCTTGATGCTAGCCGGCAAAGGCTGCGAATAGTTAGTTGCTGAGGAACCACGGAGACGAGCAGACGCTCTAAAGAAAAGTTGCTGAGAAACCACCGAACGCACAAGACGTGCAAATAAGAAGTTGCTGAGGAACCATCGAGCGGACAAGACGTGCCCTAAAAAGTTAGTTGCTGCGGCTGCGAACATAGTAGACAAGAGTTGCTGAGGAACCACGGAGACGAGCAGACGCCCTAAATAAAGAGTTGCTGAAGAACTGAAGAAGCAAATAAGTTGCTGAGGGACCACCGAGCGCACAAGACGTGCAAATAAGTTGCTGAAAAAGGAAAAAGGTCGCTGGGCTGAAGAATTGAGCAGAAGGACCTGAAGGCTACCAGCAGGTAAGGTGTGGACAACATAGGACGGAAGGACAGTCAGGACCTAGTTAGGGTTTAAACGTATTAGGTATCAGTGCTCTGGGTCGTCAGATCAGGATCACTTAAGTAGGACTAGTGTCAGGCGTAGGGATCATTAGATCCAAAAATAAGTAGGAGAAGTATCAGTGCTCTGGGTCGTCAGATCAGGATCACTTTAAGTAGGAGCGTATCAGTGCTCTGGGTCGTCAGATCAGGACCACTATAAGTAGGAGAAGTATTGTAAGCCACATTTAGGAGTTTGTATCAGTGCTCTGGGTCGTCAGATCAGGATCACTTTAAGCAGAAGCGTATCAGTGCTCTGGGTCGTCAGATCAGGACCACTATAAGTAGGAGAAGTATTGTAAGCCATATTTAGGAGTTTTGTATCAGTGCTCTGGGTCGTCAGATAAGGATCACTTTAAGCAGGAGCGTAAAATAGGGGTACGGAGACAAACCAATACACCGACGGACACGAGCCACACCTACTGCTGGTCGAAACCAGCGTTGAGTTCCCGCACAACCATCGTCGCAAGACCGCACGTAATCCCATCATCCAGGGAATAAAACTAGGGAATAAAAACCCCAACTTAAAATAAAACCCACTACTACTGCACGTTTCACATTTTTTTATTATAAATTTTGTATCGGACCTTGGAATCCCGGCGAGCTTACCTCAGCTATAGACCCGGAAGACCGGGAGCTTCGTTACATGGCGCCCGAGCAGGGACGTGCAGTTAGTAGTAGATAAATAGATAAGATTACGTGCGAATCTTCGAAAAATTGGGAAAAGAAGAATTTTCGAAACGCTTATTGCGCATCCTAAACAAAAATTTTGTGTTGGAAGAATTGAAAATTAAATAGAATTGTGTTAAATTAAATAAAAAAAAAACAAAAAAAAAAAAAATATTGTAATTACATTTTGAAAAAAAAACAGAATTTAAAAAAAAAAAAAAAGAAAAAAAAAAGAGAGAGAAGAAAAAAAACAGATTAAAATTAAAAAAAAAAAAAAAAAGAGAAAAAAAACATTAAAATTAAAAAAAAAAAAAAAAAAAAATTTAAGATAAAGAACAAAAAAAAAAAAGATTAAAATTAAAAAAAAAAACAAGAGATAAAAAAAAAAATTTAACAATCATCTTTAAAATCATCTTTAAAATCATCATGGTCAAGACCGCCTGGATCTATTCGCTGAGGCGAGAGGATCTGCTCAGCTACGCAGACGAGTTCGGCTTCGAAGCGGAAGGGTCAGTGGAAGAGCTGAGAAAACGTTTCGGGTTTTTTGTCAACGAAGCTGCACTGACTCCGGACAAAGAAAAGCGCTTAGCCGAGTTGGAAGCGAAACACAAACGTGGGAGCTCACCAGGAGGAGCGGCATCTAGCACAGCTAACGCAATCCCTCCTATAATGCTGTCGATACCATCGCCAGAAATTACTGGCACACCAAAGGCAGAAACACTACCAGGACCTACTGAGGACACGCAACGATACCAGCCACAATCATGGGCCTACCCTGATGCCCCAAGGGACAATCCTCGAATCACCTATCATGGAGATGTCATTGACAAGGTGAACAGATGGTCAGTAAGGTACCACGGTGATGAAGACCCACTAGCGTTTTTCGAACGCATCGAGGAGCTGGCAGAGGTCTACAGCGTTGACACCAACTGGTTGCCTAAAACAATGCCTGAGTTGTTGGATGGTCAGGCACTCTGCTGGTTTCGAAACAACAACAAGCACTGGCGAAGTTGGGTAGAATTCAAAGCCGACTTCCTGGAATTTTTCTTGCCAGCCCGGTTTTTTGAAAGGTTGGAAGACGACATCCGTCAGCGCCAACAACGCTCCGGTGAGAGGTTCAAGGACTATGTCATAGCCATGCAGAATCTAATGCGGCACGCCAGTCTAAGTGAAAAACAGCGGCTAGAGAGGATCTACAACAACAGCAAACGCGAACTGCAATTCTACGTAAAACGCCGAGAATTTAAGAGCCTCACCGAGTTGATCAGCCTGGCCGGTGATTATGAAAACTTGGCTGAACCAGATGAGATGCAGAACCACCGACCAGAAGTAAAAAGACGAGAAGAGCAACCGAGACCCAGCTTTACCAGAACCGACGCCTATGTCGACCCTCGAACAGCTTGCCGACGATGTGGGCGAAGCGGCCATTTAGCCAGAAACTGCCAGGGGGCTAAGCTGGATTTTTGCTGGGATTGCGGCCGCAAGGGTATGCAGACTTTCGAGTGTTGTCGTCAGACGCAGGGAAACTATCAGGGGCCCCCTCCACGCCGAGGAGAGCGGGGTCCAAGCTTTGCAAGACCTCGACAGCACTAGACGACTTGCGAGCCGAGGGGGGTCGCATCATCGCCACAGTAGCGCTTGACGAAGATTGGATGGAGGCGACTCTGGATACAGGCGCCACGCGTAGTTTCATAAGCATGTATTTTGCGGACAAACTACGGACTCCCAACAACACCGTTCCAGTTACGACACAGATTTTTCTCGCTAATGGAAGTATGCAAAAAGTTACCGAAGCACTGATGTTGGAAGTTTCACTAGGAAGCCATGCTGTTCATGTAGCGATTCTCATTCTCCCGGAAGTAATAGATGACCTCATCCTTGGAATGGATTTCCTCTGTGGCATTGGGACATCCATACAATGCGGCGATTTCTACCTCAAACTACAAAATACGCCAAGAGAGGGTACACCAATAGAAGCCAGCCACCGAATCGTCGCAGCAGCACCTGCGTCAACAACTGCCGTCGCAGCAGCACCTGCGCCAACAACTGCCGTCGCAGCAGCACCTGCGTCAACAACTGTCGTCGCAGCAGCACCTGCGTCAACAACTGCCGTCGCAGCAGCACCTGCGCCAACAACTGCCGTCGCAGCAGCACCTGCGTCAACAACTGCCGTCGCAGCAGCACCTGCGTCAACAACTGCCGTCGCAGCAGCACCTGCGTCAACAACTGCCATCGCAGAAGCACCTGCGTCAACAACTGCCGTCGCAGCAGCACCTGCGTCAACAACTGCCAGCGTAGCAGCACCTGCATCATCTACTACCGTCGCAGCAGCACCTGCGTCAACAACTGCCGTCGCAGCAGCACCTGCGTCACCAACTGCCATCGCAGCAGCACCTGCGTCAACAACTGCCGTCGCAGCAGCACCTGCGTCATCAACTGCCAGCGCAGCCGCAACTGCATCATCAACTGTAAAAAAGAAACCCACACCTTCGGCGAGAAATAAAAGGAAGCAAACAAGGGCAGCAGCATCTGCATCAACAACTGCCAGCGCAACAGGACCTGCGTCATCAAATGTAAAGAGAATAACAACACCTTCAGCGATGAAAAGGAATAAGCCAAGAGAAACAACACCACGGACAACAAATACGAATAAGGCAATAAAGGCAGCGACACCTGCGTCAAAAACTGTGTGGAGGTCATCAAGGGCAGCGACACCTGCGTTACCAACTGTAAAGAAGAACACGACAAGTGAGTACAAGCAAACAAGGGCAGCAGCACCTGCGTCACCAACTGCCAGCGCAGTAGAAACTGCATCATCAAAGACGAATGAGCGAAGGAGAAAAGGGACGACTATAAAGAAAGCAAACAGGGCAACAACAAATGCGTCAACAGAAGGCATACCTGTATCAACGAATATGAAGAGAACATCGAGAGCAGCGACACCTGCGTTAACAACTGTAGTGTCGCCCATCAGTCACAACATTGACACATGCCGACTGCAACAAATAACAGAAAGTGAGAACCAGAAAATCGACACGTTCTTGAAGGCAGAACTAAGCAGCTTCAAAGACATACGAGGGGTATCAAGCATCACCACACACCGCATAGTCATGCGTGATGACCGGCCCATCAAACAGAGGTACTTTCCGAAAAATCCGGCAATGCAAAAAATAATCGATGACGAGATCGACGAACTGTTAGCAAAGGGTTGCATCGAGCCGTCGAGAAGTCCCCACAGCGCGCCAATAGTATTAGTTAGAAAGAAAACGGGGCAGTGGCGGCTATGCATCGACTATCGCCAGCTGAACGCGCGATCAGTACCAGACGCTTATCCTCTTCCGAGAATTCACCACATCCTCGATCGACTCAGGAATGCCAAGTTCATAAGTAGCATTGACCTGAAAAATGGATACTGGCAAATACCGATGGAGGAAAGCAGTAAGGAATTTACAGCGTTTACAGTTCCAGGCCGAGGACTCTTTCAGTGGCGAGTTATGCCATTTGGGCTCCACTCGGCTCCAGCCACCTTCCAGCGCGCCCTGGATCGAGTCATTGGTGCCGACCTAGAGCCGCATGCCTTCGCGTATCTCGATGACATCATCATCACTGGATCAACATTGGAGCAGCACATGGATAACTTGGCTGAAGTGTTCCGACGATTGCGTGAAGCCAATTTACGCATTAACCCTGAGAAATGCGAATTCTTTAAGAAGGAAGTAAAATACCTCGGACATGTCGTAAGCGAAGAAGGTATCCACACCGACCCAGATAAGATAGCGGCAATTAAAGAATTGAAACCCCCAGAGAACGTGCGAGGACTCAGACGATGTCTCGGAATTGCATCATGGTACCGACGGTTCGTACCAGAATTCTCTACGGTCGTACATCCACTGACAGCCCTGCTGAAGAAAGGCAAACACTTCAAGTGGGGAGAAGAACAACAACATGCATTCGAGGAACTGAAGCAACGACTCACCGAAGCGCCCATCCTAGCCTGCCCGGATTTCAGCCAACAATTTGTGCTACAGACTGATGCCTGCGATTATGGCCTCGGAGCGGTACTGACTCAAAATTTAGACGGTGCAGAAAGAGTCATCGCGTACGCCAGCCGCCACCTGAATAAGGCAGAAGTCAACTATACGGCTACAGAAAAGGAGTGCCTGGCCATTGTGTGGGCAATACGGAAGATGAGGCCCTACCTAGAGGGATATAAGTTCACGGTCATAACAGACCACCTCTCACTCAAATGGTTGAACTCCATTGAGAGCCCGTCAGGCCGGATCGCAAGGTGGACGCTCGAACTTCAACAGTACTCCTTTGAAGTCCAATATCGGAAAGGAAAACAGAATGTTGTGGCCGACGCCCTGTCCAGACAACCAATAGAAGTAGTGCGAGGGTGTGCCATAAACCAATGTGACGAAAAGCAAGGAAGTTGGTATAAGAAACGCTTCAACGAAGTACAAATGAGTCCGGAAAGATTTCCGGAGTATAGCATCGAGAACGAGAGTTTGTATCGCCATTTTCCCAGGACGATTGGTGACGAGGATTCTACACCATGGAAACTATGCGTACCCAACCACCTGCAAGAACGTGTGATGACCGAGAATCACGACGCACCCACCGCTGGTCATCTGGGAATACGTAAGACCATAGCTCGGGTAGCAAACAAGTACTACTGGCCTGGTATGTTCCGCCACATAAGCCAATATGTGCGAAAGTGCAAAGTCTGTCAACGCTACAAAGTAAGCCAACAACGCCCGGCTGGCGAAATGCTGACGCACCTAGCCGAAGAACCTTGGTCCACCGTCTGCGCAGATTTTGTGGGGCCCCTACCCCGATCGAAACACGGAAACACCATGCTAATAGTGTTTGTGGACAAATTCTCGAAGTGGATGGAAATGATGCCTCTTCGTAAAGCTACCAGCGATCAACTCATAAGAGCTTTCCGTGAACGGATTCTGGCTAGATTTGGAACACCAAAAATTCTCATTACCGATAACGGAGTCCAGTTCACAAGTAAGAGTTTCCAAGATTTTTTGAAAGAGCTCGGCATTCAACAAAGGTATACCGCACCGTACACACCCCAAGAAAACCCCACCGAACGTACGAATCGCACGATCAAGACAATGATCTCACAGTACACCACAGAGCATCAGAATACGTGGGACGAGCTACTCCCAGAACTGACTCTAGCCTACAACACAAGCGAGTCCGAATCAACAGGATACAGTCCGGCCACGGTTGCCACTTTGGTACAATTGTACCAAAACTGGTACATTTATTTTCACTTGGTACATAGGTACATTATTTTCTAATTTGGTACATTTTGTAAAAGTTTAGAAACTTCACAAAAACCAAAATTTGATAGCACTGTTGGCGTAATGTTCAGTGTTCAAAGTTATGTTCAGTGGAAACTTGCATTGCATGAAGTTCTACCTTTATTCTGAGGGAAAGAAAGAGTCAAAAGTAGAAGATACAGTAGAGACTGTTTGTTTTTGGGCCTGTCAATTTTTGTGAATTATTAACTTTTTAAGGACAATAGTGAAACTTAAAATTATATGTATATTAGACCTGGCGCAGCGTTGTATGAAATTTTTTTTTTACAAATTTAATTATGGGTAGCGGTAATTATATGAGGATTGATGTTAAAATTAACGTCTTAAATTTTTAAACTGATAGAAAAGTGCCAAGTTGTGCCAAGCTGTGCAGAAATTAACTTCGATTTTCAAGTATTGAAGAAAGTAGGTCAAAAGTAAATTTATTAATTTTTTATTTTTTTTATTTTTCCAGTTCAAACATTACTTTGCTTGTTAGTTGCTAGCGTATAAGTTTTCAAATCAACGCGGTCAACAAATAATTTTTCGATGGCTTCCGAACAGCCATCATCGTCGAAACGGCTTCGCTCATCAGATGAAAATGTATTTTTGATCGGAAAATGTGAAAAAAAATAACAGGTGAAAAATTACCGTCAAAAAAAACAAGTTCTTCAAGTCTTTTTTTACAATTTTCGTTGTGAAAAGAAAACAATTAATGAAGGTGCTCAATTAGTGCTCGACGAAATTTTATCCTTCTGGGAGAGAGCTCGAATTCCAACGCCTAGTTTTTACTTTGCATCAACATGCTTTGCAAAAGTGTTGAAGCTATATGAAGTCTGGAGAACTGCACAGAGGAGTCATAATTCTTCATTTCCGAGTCAGCGCAAAATCGTCAATGATTTCAAGAAAAATTTAAACTCTTTGTTCGATATTGCACACATAAACGCTCTCGAAATGATGACCATCCCAGAAGATGGGATGGGATCCCATTGTGAGTGCGTGGAAGAAAACATTTTATAGATGACAGAATGCTCAGAATTTTATAGATGACAGAATTGTATGGATGCCAGCCTTATGTCTACTCCGTTCGCAATACACTTCATCAGTGCAACTGCCAAAGCATTGGGTCATGATGTTCAAGAACTTGTCCTCAATTGCTCAAGTCTACGAAAACAGCGGAACGAATATCGACGGCGCCAAGGCCAGACAATTTTGGAAGACTTTAACGTAAGCAACTTTGTTTTACCCTCGTAATTATATTGTAAGTTATTGTGAAATTTAGATTTTTAATAGATTCCCCAAAAGTTTGTGCTGCATTGGGATGGAAAACTGCTTTTTTTTTACGTTGGTCAATTTGTACAACTTATTCTCCATATGTAAAAACAAACAAAAGGGTGATAAAACAAGAACTCAGAAAAGTTGACACAAAAGTTAACTTCTTAGAGTTTCCTGTGGTGATAGAAGCCTAGTTAACTTTTCCGTATATTTAAACTTTTACGAGTCTCAACTTTTGTGAGTCTCTACTGTATAATTAAAAAGAATAGGAACAACCTAGATTTTGCGAAACTTTTTGTATAAATTATAAAATGTGGTTTACAATTGTTCAAGAGTGCTCTTCAAGTGTGTGCAGGTTGAAGGAAAAACGCTAATAATGGAAAGGTACTTATAAACACTCAATATTCAATATCATATAAAATTAAATAAAATCTTGCTTGCATATTTCTTGCATAAGCGCCCACTTCTCAAGCTGAATGCAGCAGGTAGCTGTTTAATTTTTATTGTTAAATTTTATTTAAAAGTGTTGATGTTCCTTCCTAACCAAAGACTGACTTCAAAGGGAAGTTTCGTCCAGAATGGCTGCAACAATTTTCTTGGGTACAAAACAAAAATGAGAATGCATTTTGTACCCATCACTTGCCACACTTCCACAGATATGCAAAGAATACTTTGCATAGCCAAAAATAGTGAAAACAAAAAATAATCAGATAACGATGGATGCATTCATGAAAGCCGAAAATACATTTTTAGAAAAGCAAGATCGGCAGGAAAAGCTTGCGCTTGTAATGTTCTGCATTATGCATAACTACCATTTCTTCCAAAGGACTTTCTTTCAAATTTGTGTTTGGTATGTGCCCAGACTCACAAATTGCTAAAACTTCCAAATGTGGTACAACCAAATCGACGCAATATAGTAAATAGTACACAAAATAACTTAATATTATTGTTTTGTTGGTGATACCAAAAAAATTGGTACATTTTATTCCTTTTTGGTACATTTTCACGGAAAATTTGGTACGAAAAAAATAGATGAGTGGCAACCGTGAGTCCGGCGTTCATCGTACAAGGACGGGAGCCTCGACTCCCCAACGCCCTCTTTGATGAACAAACTACAGGAACAGGCCAAGAAACAATCTCACCAAGAGAGCGAGCAGAACGGGTGAAAGGCATTTTTGATATTGTAAAGAGAAATATGGAACAGGCAGCACAGTCGCAGGCGCGGCATTACAATCTACGGCGGAGATCATGGAAACCGGAGGTAGGCCAACTCGTTTGGGTACGGCAACATCATCTGTCAAAGGCTGCCGACCAGTTCGCTGCAAAATTGGCACCGCGATTTGACGGTCCCTACAAGGTTGAGTCATTTATATCACCAGTCATAGTGCGGGTTAAGAAACAGGGTGAAAAACGATCACGCACAGCCCACCTTAGTGAACTCAAAATCTATTATTCGAGTGACCCAGCATTTCCACACGATCAGAGCAAGACGGCGAAAAGCACAGGAGCCGCGCTCAGAATCTGCAACATAAATTGCAGCAGTACGCACTACCGTATCGACCAGTGCACAAATGATATGCTATATCGAAACAGCAAATTAATTAGTAGCAGCACTCAAAGCACGGGTTACGGCATCGACCAACCAAGCAGCAGCCAGCATTGCCGTATCGACTCGCAAACCAGCAGCACGCAAATAGTCAAGAGCCAAAGTTGTTAACAGTGACCGAAACTTGTAGCACACATTTCAGCATCCACCAGCCAAGCAGTAGCACACATTTAAGCGAACGAGTGGGCCGCGCAGCTACCACACCCGCGGAGGCCCAGAAGATCTCCAGGCCCACCAAAGCCACCGACAAGTACCGGTGGCAACAGCTCAACGTAAGCCCACCACAGAAGGTGGCACCGAAGACAGTCCTGAATACGAAGATGACCGCCCAACAGGCGGGCCGCACAGTTACCACGCCCGCGGAGACCTAGAAGACCTCCAGGCTCACCAAAGCCACTAACAAAAACCGATGGCAACAGCTCGAAGTAAGCCCACCACAGAAGGTGGCAAAGACGAAAGCTCCGACTCCGAAATCACACTGACGACCGAAGAAATGATAGAGGTCCCGATTCAAAGGATGCAGCAAACAAGAGGTCGACGAAACCGCATGTCCCGACGGAGAAAAATACACGGAGTCATGTACCGGATCGCAATAAACAGAGCCGGACAAGTTAGCATCAGCATCGACACCCCGGCGAAGTAAGAGGGGAGTGTGACGAGCAAAACTTGGCAACGCAACTTTTGCGCACACAAAACGCTGGCCGAAACACCAGCAGAGTATTTTTGTTATATCTCTTTATATTTTATTTCTTACTGTATGAATTAAACCTATTTAAAATCCTTATATTTATATTTTTCTAATGAATTAAAGTTAAGTTACTTATGATTTTATGTTTGATTACCTTTGATAAAAATCGCTTATATTTTTTTTTTAAAAGTTAAGATTTAGTTATTGTACTTACCCTGTATAAGCTTTAGCTATGTATAGAATCAATAATCATAATTACATATTATGTTATATATTTAAGAACCAAATTGTAAAAACAACGATGATGGGATAACGGTCAATGCGGCAAAATATCGAGCAACAACATAGTGAGCGAAAACAGAGGGACAAACATACACACAAACAAGCAGACACAAGCTAATGTAAACGGTCAATGCAGCAAAATATCGAGCAACAACATAGTGAGCGAAAACAGAGAGACAAACATACACACAAACAAGCAGACACAAGCTAATGCAATTTAAACACCAAGGTTCGGAGTACGAGAAATTGAGTGCAAGCGAAAGCAGAGCGACAAACAGACACACAAACAAGCAGACACAAGCTAATGCAATTTAAACACCAAGTTTCGGTGTACGAGAAATTGAGTGCAAGCGAAAGCAGGGGAAGCAAACAAACACACACACAAACAAATACATTAAAGCACTCGATGCGATTGAGTCGATCGAGCTTGATGCTAGCCGGCAAAGGCTGCGAATAGTTAGTTGCTGAGGAACCACGGAGACGAGCAGACGCTCTAAAGAAAAGTTGCTGAGAAACCACCGAACGCACAAGACGTGCAAATAAGAAGTTGCTGAGGAACCATCGAGCGGACAAGACGTGCCCTAAAAAGTTAGTTGCTGCGGCTGCGAACATAGTAGACAAGAGTTGCTGAGGAACCACGGAGACGAGCAGACGCCCTAAATAAAGAGTTGCTGAAGAACTGAAGAAGCAAATAAGTTGCTGAGGGACCACCGAGCGCACAAGACGTGCAAATAAGTTGCTGAAAAAGGAAAAAGGTCGCTGGGCTGAAGAATTGAGCAGAAGGACCTGAAGGCTACCAGCAGGTAAGGTGTGGACAACATAGGACGGAAGGACAGTCAGGACCTAGTTAGGGTTTAAACGTATTAGGTATCAGTGCTCTGGGTCGTCAGATCAGGATCACTTAAGTAGGACTAGTGTCAGGCGTAGGGATCATTAGATCCAAAAATAAGTAGGAGAAGTATCAGTGCTCTGGGTCGTCAGATCAGGATCACTTTAAGTAGGAGCGTATCAGTGCTCTGGGTCGTCAGATCAGGACCACTATAAGTAGGAGAAGTATTGTAAGCCACATTTAGGAGTTTGTATCAGTGCTCTGGGTCGTCAGATCAGGATCACTTTAAGCAGAAGCGTATCAGTGCTCTGGGTCGTCAGATCAGGACCACTATAAGTAGGAGAAGTATTGTAAGCCATATTTAGGAGTTTTGTATCAGTGCTCTGGGTCGTCAGATAAGGATCACTTTAAGCAGGAGCGTAAAATAGGGGTACGGAGACAAACCAATACACCGACGGACACGAGCCACACCTACTGCTGGTCGAAACCAGCGTTGAGTTCCCGCACAACCATCGTCGCAAGACCGCACGTAATCCCATCATCCAGGGAATAAAACTAGGGAATAAAAACCCCAACTTAAAATAAAACCCACTACTACTGCACGTTTCACATTTTTTTATTATAAATTTTGTATCGGACCTTGGAATCCCGGCGAGCTTACCTCAGCTATAGACCCGGAAGACCGGGAGCTTCGTTACACAACATCAACATCAACATCAACATCAACATTAACGTTAACATTAACATTAACATTAACATCAACATCAACATCAAAATAAGCATCAACATCAACAACAACACCAAAATCGACATCAACATCAACATCATCTACATCAACATCAACATCAACATCAACATCAACATCAACATCAACATCAACATCAACATCAACATCAACATCAACATCAACATCAACATCAACATCAACATCAACATCAACATCAACATCAACATCAACATCAACATCAACATCAACATCAACATCAACATCAACATCAACATCAACATCAACATCAACATCAACATCAACATCAACATCAACATCAACATCAACATCAACATCAACATCAACATCACCATCAAGATCAACATCAACATCAACATCAACATCAACATCAACATCAACATCAACATCAACATTAACATCAACATCAACATCAACGTCAACATCAACATCAACATCAACATCAACATCAACATCAACATCAACATCAACATTAACATTAACATTAACATTAACATTAACATCAACATCAACATCAAAATAAGCATCAACATCAACATCAACACCAAAATCGACATCAACATCAACATCATCTACATCAACATCAACACCAACATCATCAACATCAACATCAACATCAACATCAACATCAACATCAACATCAACAACAACAACAACAACTGCTTACAAACAACAAAATAACACAATGAAACCGGACTATAAAACCGGAAAAGGACTATGACATGAATTACGATATGGATTAGGACAAAATTTAGACAAACCTAAAGCACACCTTGCCAAGTTAGGAAAGGGATTCGGTATATTTGATTAAGTCAAGAATTTGGTCATGGATTAAAACAAGTGTTTGAAATAGGAGTATAAAGAAACACCGTCACGTCGAAACCTACGGGTGTGTCCACGACACAGCCAACTCTTTTCTTTTTTTAATTTTTCTTTCAGCCAATCTATTTTATGTTTAGTTGCTTAAAGGTCATTAGTATTCATTATCTCTTAAGCATTCAATATTTGTATTTAAGTATCTACCAACTAGGTACAGCTTATTTAGTATTATAAAAGGACTTGTTTCTTATACGAATAATGTTTTGTAAAATAAATTTAATTAAATGAAATTATATTAAAAACATCCGAGCCACCCTGTATTTAAAAAAAAAATAATTATCACAATTTCAATTCTGAATAGTCATGAAAATACATTAAACCAATTTATATCAATTTTTTTAATAAATATTTTTCAGCATCACTTATTCCGTGCAGAAAGGGACAAACACCAACTTCATAAAGTTTGTACGCACTCGAGTAGCTTATGTGTTTATTAAACAATAAAAAAAAATAAAACAATTACAACAACAACATCCTCAGCATTGCTGGCAACATCTTGACGTCTCGTCCTATTTACGCTCTCGTGACTTTTCAACTTGTATGTGTTGTTTGCGTCACATGATGTTTTCGTAACAACCGAAGCGACTAACTCGACATAATGCAAGGCTTCCTTGGAGACGACATCTTGTGTTTCGTCTATGGTGTGGCATAACGGCACGCTGGCATTTTGTCAGGACTTTATTACGATCATTGTCGGCGGCGTCTTCAACACCTGCAAGTGACTGACAATGAGCGTTAAGAGACTTGAGAGACACGCGTTTGGATTTATTCCCCAAACGGTGACTGATACGAGACATAAATGGTTATTAAGACATTTTTCCCGAGGAGTATGCAGGAGGCAAAGATGCTTGTGTCACTGCACTGGTTGTTAAGTGCTTTATTTATGGGTTTTACAAGTTCGTTGTCGCCACTCAAACACACACACACACACATACACCCTCTTTAGCCAGTGTGTTATTTTCAGCTAATGTTCGTATAATTGCGGTTATAAAAGCAACCTTTTAAGCTAAGAAATATGAATGGCTTTGTATACAAAAAGTTGTTTCAAGGATTCAGGATTTGTGTGCTTTTTGTGCTCTTTGCTTTTAGGTGAAAATTAAACATGTCACTTGAATTTTCTGTGCTGTCATGCAGGGCTTTTTATTCAAAAAAAAAGGTCATTCGTTTCTTCAGTCACATATGCTTTGTGCGACGGCCAACGTTGTCCTTGTGTCCTTTAAGAAAATGATACATCATCTATTTGCGCTCTAAGAAATAACAAAGCAACAACACGCAAAAATAAACAAAGTGAAAAAAAAAGTATTGAGAAAGGACAGAAGCAATTACAACAGAGTGTCAGTTTACATTTATGCGAAGGATATTAAATATCCTGCTTTTTTATGGCATACTTTGCAATACTCAATATTTTGAACGTTTGTTTGTTCGTAGGTTTTATTGATAAAGAAGACAAAAGCAATCAATTAATTTATTTTCCATTTGTATAATGAAGACTTTCACCGCTGGCAGCACCTCGCCACCTCTCCATCATCATCGAATTCACGCGGCTTTAGCAACTGACGACAATAGTTGCAGTCGCACGCACAACGACACTCAGCGTGTTGGCCACACACAAACGCGAATTGTGTGTGTTTGTTTGTAGTGGGTGGGTGTGTGTGAGTGTGCTGTGTATGATTGCATGTGTTCGATTTCAATTAAATTCTTTTGTCAATTTTTGTTCAGGGTTGTGGCACATATTTTTATTTTTTTTTTTTTTTGCTTTATTTTTTCTAATTTCCCAAGGGATTTTTTTTTTTACTTTTCTCGTTTTGTTATTGTTGCTTTTGTTACAATTGTCCTTCCCTGAATATTATTAAATTTTTCACAATTTAATGTTGCTTTATGATTTATATGGCACTTAAGCGCATTTAATTGTGAACGGGGTCAATTCATTTCATTGTCAAAGAGAAATGCTTCTAATTGAAGCAATAAAATATTAATCGGCATGTAAAAAGGACTAGGTTAAATTGGTTTACTAACGCATCTTATAAAGTTTATGAACTTTATTATTCTATGACTGCTAAAGGGCAATTAAGATGATTGGATTCTTGTATCTTATGAAGAGCAATCTTTATGCTCGAGTTAGCTAGGCTAGTGCCAAGGGCCCTGTAATCCTCAGGGCCTCCAATTCCGGCACTAATCTAAACCAATGTAACACAAGCAACAAAAACGTGTTTCCAACATACAAATGTATCATTAAGGAGTTATATGCACTTCAGATTAATCGAACAATTTTTTTTTTTAATTTGCACCTGAAAAATATATAATAAACTAGCAAGGAGGACTACCGAAATTTGCGCCCGATAAAATTACGCCCGAAAAAAAATGGAAAAAACGCCCGATTTTGAAAAAAAACGCTCAAATTTGAAATGGCAATTGAGCCCGAAAGAAAGAAATTACGACCGAATGATTTGGAAATGAAGCCCGAAAAAATGGAAATGGAAAGCCGCAAGGAGTTGACGAAGGAATCACCTCGACTTACCTTAAGTAACTTTTAAATTCCCCACAGCTGTGTTGTACACATTAAAGCCTGACCAAAAGAGGGTTAATATGTATGACTGACCCCCATTACTTTTGCAAAAGGAAAATTTTTCCCTTGTGGACCTATTCAATCTGACCACTCCTTATTGGGGCTCCCACACAAATTTTATGATATTATATATACCCCACCTACAAAAAATAAAAATTGAGATATAAATTTAATTCTGAACGAAAAACAAATATTGAGAAACAATTTTTGTTCTTGAGCAAAATAATAAAAATCGTAAGGTAATTTTTATTGTTGAGCAATAAAAGTAAAATCTAAAAATATTAATTAAACTTTGATTTTTTTGATATCACTTATATAATTACGATCCCTGTAAAATTTGTAGGTACATAGGTTGCAAACAAATTTGAGTCAGGTTTTCAGTAAAAATTTGGTAAAATAAAATGTTTTAAGTGGCAACGCTAGTCTGTATTGCGAAAATCTCAAGAATGAGGCAAGATTACGCGTTCCGCAGTCCCGTTATCTAATGCTCTCTTTCTCAATTGTGTGCATGACGTCACACAGTACTTTTGCTTGACAAAAACGTATGCAAATGTGCAATCGCTTAGGCAAATTGACGAAATTGAAAATAAATTCTTTCGGAGAAGTAAAGTAAAAATATACACTCTTCTGTATAAAAATATGAGTATTTTCGCAAACGAAAAATATGAATTTTTTTAAACTTTCAAGATCTTTATCTCATTCGACTTTCAGATTATTTTAACCATTCGAGACCGACAAAATTGTATTGCACCACTAAGTTAAGGAGGTCAATATACATACATATTATAAAAATAAGAAAAAAAAAATATTTAGGTGTTGGCCCCAAAGCAAAATTATTCCAAAGTCAGACAATATCGCTAGTGACGTCATGCTCTCTCTCTCTCTCTCAGTTGCAGAACGCATAATCTTGTTTCTATCATTCTTGCGAAAATCTTAGTTGCGCTCAGTACCGACCAAAACCAATGTTGCTTGCTCACTGATTTCAAATAAAGGGCATTTTATAACTACTCGTTAATATTCAGCGAATAATGCAGAGGCCGGTTTTGAGTGCATTTTTTACTTAAAGCCAGAAATTTTTAGTTATCTTTTCACTTTTAAAATTTTTAACAAAAAAGTATTTTAGGTTTTTCATTTTTTCAAGACAAAAAATCAAAATTTCTCCCATATTTTTTGAGCACAAAATAACAGGTAAATTTTGATTTCTAGTTTTTAGTTTTTTTTTTATAAAGAAAAAAAAATAATTTTATGAACCGTTGAGGTACATTTATTGTTGTAACATTGTTTTACGGAGCTCCTTATAAATATGCAAAAATTCTTTTGAAAAACTATTTTATAAATGTACCCTGAAGACCCTGACCTAATTGGCAAACAAATAACATCGTTTTTTGTAACTACACCAAATAAAAAAATCCTTTTTTAAGAAACCATCATCTTAATATGCAGAATATGCAACACTTGCTTTTCTTAAGATCATACTCTCGCTCTCACACTTTCTATAAATATCTCTCTCTCTCTCTCTCAGTTGCAGAACGCATAATCTTGTTTCTATCATTCTTGCGAAAATCTTAGTTGCGCTCAGTACCGACCAAAACCAATGTTGCTTGCTCACTGATTTCAAATAAAGGGCATTTTATAACTACTCGTTAATATTCAGCGAATAATGCAGAGGCCGGTTTTGAGTGCATTTTTTACTTAAAGCCAGAAATTTTTAGTTATCTTTTCACTTTTAAAATTTTTAACAAAAAAGTATTTTAGGTTTTTCATTTTTTCAAGACAAAAAATCAAAATTTCTCCCATATTTTTTGAGCACAAAATAACAGGTAAATTTTGATTTCTAGTTTTTAGTTTTTTTTTTATAAAGAAAAAAAAATAATTTTAAGTACCGTTGAGGTACATTTATTGTTGTAACATTGTTTTACGGAGCTCCTTATAAATATGCAAAAATTCTTTTGAAAAACTATTTTATAAATGTACCCTGAAGACCCTGACCTAATTGGCAAACAAATAACATCGTTTTTTGTAACTACACCAAATAAAAAAATCCTTTTTTAAGAAACCATCATCTTAATATGCAGAATATGCAACACTTGCTTTTCTTAAGATCATACTCTCGCTCTCACACTTTCTATAAATATACGCCTTGGCGCACGCTGGCGCCCACTGCCGCAGAATGTGCGCAAAATCTGCCCGTCCCTACTGTAGACGATGCAAATACGTTTACTTACTGTCAAGATATTCCAGGATTAGTGAATAAGTAATGCTGATGAGTGGCGAATATTTATAGATGGCTCAGTTTCAAGTTTGAAGGCTGTGCTGTTGCACAAAAACCATCCATTTCAGTGTACGCAAAGAAATTTTTCGTTCACCGCAACTGAAAAATTCTCCAACTACACTTCGTTTACGAGTAGTATTTACCACAAACGAATATTCAGTTGGCTACTTACAAATATATTTTTATATACACCCAACTCTTTTTAACACGGTAGAAACGTTCCCTAGAAATCCGTGTAAAAAAAAACCGTGTAAAAAAAGAGGCGTTTCCTATAGTAAAATGGGGGATACGTTCCATGTCATCTGAAAACCGTGTAAGATGAAATAAAGAACTATATTTACTTCGAAAAACCGTGTAAAAAATGTTGAAAACTATAAAATTTCAGTTATGCATGTATGTTCATATTTATTGAGCATTTTATTGAGCATTAAAACTTAAAATACATAATTCATACAGGTGAAAAATTGGTAGAGCAAGCAAAAACAAAAGAAATCTGTTAATCCAGAATTAAGAACAGTGCCAAGTGTGGTAAAAACAAACATAATTACAAGACAGTGATCTTGAAACCGTACTAGATTAAAAATTTTTTACAAAAAAACGAACCTACGAACCAAAATAAATTTAAGATTACACTGTCACCGAATAATAGACGAAATTACTGATATATTGCTGCCACCACTCCATATAAAATTGGGAGTCTGTGGGAAATTCGTCGAAGTGGTAGTCAAAGATCTTGATGGAGCATTTGATTGCTTGAAGACCATATTTCCAAAACTCAACGATGATAAAATTAAATCCGGTACGTATTATATTATTTATTGTCTATTTAAATGTTTTCAAACTTATATTTGTTTAACTTTGCTCTATTCTTATTTCTAATAATATATTGTGCAAATACTTTTTTTTCATTTTAAACAGGTATACTCAATGGACCAGATTTACAAACTTACTGAAAAACAATCACTTGAATGCCTGGATCGCTCTAAAAGAAGTAATCGAGGGTGTTTAAGGGAAAAATTGGGTACAGCCAGACGATATAAAAAAAGAGTCGATAATCTATTGTATTATTTCGATTAAATCAATGGCATCTATCACATTTAAATTACATTTTCTGCATTTTCACCTTGATACTTATTTGCGACAATTTCCTCAAGAATCGGACGAACAAGGTGAGCGATTCCACCAGATAACCAAGCCAATGGAAACGCGATTCAAGGGGAAAAAACTGGATGCACTGCTTGCAGAAGTATATTGTTAGTCAAGTAAATTAAGCGGTTATGAAGATGAAGACATCGAAGACCCATAAATTACCACTAGATATGAAGGACACACAGAAAAAGATATGCCATTGAATCCTGTAGCTAACTCAGATTCAGACGATGATGATGATTTACAACCACCCATGCAGAGATTGAGATCCAGTTCAAAGGATTCCAACAATTAACTTATTTTGATCTCCTTTTCATACATACATAATAACAAACATAAACTCATATTTTCTTTGTCTTAATAGCTAAAAAATTATATGGTATATTGAAAAAAAATTTGAGCTTTAGGCCAAGTATGCTCAAAGACAACATGAGACAACTGTTTTGTCTCACTGTTTTCTCGGCATATTGGCAGTATAAGTAGAACCTTAGTAGCTTGAGTGGATCACAGTGAAAAGTCCTTCAAGACTACTGATGAGTTAGTGTGGCGGCTAACAAAACAGTCTGTATAGTCTGCTGTGTGATTTGCTCTGTACAAAGCCGTTGATATTGTTGTTTTTGGTTGTTGCCTTATTTGTCTAATTTCTTAGAATACTTACTCAGGTGAATTGATGATACCCATTGTTAAATCTGTTTTAAATTCCTGTTTTCAGTGATTGTCATTGCATGCAAATAATAAAAAACTCCCCGCCCGCAACATTATCAGTCATATTTCTTTGAGTCACATGCATAACAGAAAAAGTAACAACATTTGGATATGTTCTTTAATGTATTAACACATACAATTTCAAGGAAATATAACGACTTTTTCACACAAGACATACAAATATACATAAAAAGGAAAAAGTCAGAACATAAGCTTTTAATGCAAATGTGCAAATCATTTTAGAACGCAATTTATTTTACACAACATTAAGTGCTCAAAATGTCGGTATCACACAGATTGACAAGCGATTATAGCCTGCGACTAAAGGGAGATAAATATAAAATGAACGCGAAAACCTTGCGGAATAACCTTGTGCAACGGTTTGTAACAGCTTTTATGCAGATGTTTTATGTCAATGTTATAGGTTGTCAATTGCTAGGAAAGCGCAAACGGCTGTAGCTGCGGGCGGGTAAAATTGCAAACAAAATAATCAGCCCAATCGTGAATAAAATTTCCCCCGGAATTGAAAAAGGGAATTTTCATTTTTTAGACAGGGGAGGCTTTTAAAGATTGTTTTTTTCTGCTAATTTTAAAAATTGACGATGATTGCAAATATTTGTGTTCAAATTTTTCAAAAGTTCAGTAAACATTGCTAAAAATACGAAAATTCCTTTTTTTAATTCCGGGAGAAATTTTATTCACGATAGGGCTGAATGTGAGCTATTCAAAGAAAATAAATTTTAAATCAATATCACGAAGTAATGGAGAAATGAACATGAATACCTTGGTTTTTTGAGAGTTTCTTGTTTTAGAGAAGAAAGTGTGTGATACAAGGTAGATTTATATAGAAATTAATTAGTTTAATTTCGCATAATTTGTGTTTATAAGCGCGCAAAAGAATCCTTTGATAGTTTACTCATAGTTCTTTGGGAAATTTTCAGCAGTTTTTGGAAAAAATAATTTTTAAATGATTTTAATCCTGTGGCTGCCTCGATACCACCTTGCTGCCTTGGCTTCCACCCCAGAAATTCCAGTTTCGAATCAAGCCCTGGCCATGGTCCTACGCTTTATACTTTCACCATTTCTATTGTCATTCCTAATGAACAGAAATTTAAAATTCATTAATATTTACGACTTAAAAAATTTGATGGTATAGATTTTTGGTCTCGATGGTCTCGCCTTATAACTACAATTACAGGCTTGACTGAATAGGTCTAACACCTGGAATTCCTTTGTTCAAAGGTCATCATTTAAAAAAATCACAGGTTATATTAAAAAATTTGTCAATTGAAAATCAATTCAATTTCATGCAAGTGAAAAACGATTTGTTTCTCTGCTTTTGATTTTATGAAAACTTAATTTGTCCCTGAACATATTTTTAAAGATAACGAGTGCGTGAGTTTTCAACCGTTGTGTTGAAAGGTAATGATTTTATAAAAAAAAAAATAGTTTTAAGAAGACGAAAAATGCTAAACACCCGGTAACTCAAAAACTAGAACTAATAACTTAAATTGAAATCATCATATTCGTACAAAGCAACCGCGCAAGTAACCATCCTTTACAATGGAGCATGATACAATTATACAAGGTAGGAGTGACAACTTGCTTTTTTCTCACCAGTGCCTTGCATCGACTGTCATTTGCCTGTATATTTTGTTTTCTATTTTCTTTACTTCTTTTTTCGTTCTCTAATTTATACTATTTTTGAGAGTTCGCGCAAGACGAACGAGCTGTCACTCCTACCTTGTATAATTGTATCATGCAATGGAGTAGATAGAAAGTGAAACGAAGAATATAAACAGAAACCATGGTATAATAATACATGGTAGCATTGACAGTTGCTTGGGAAATCATATACTGTCAAAAAATATACTCAAAAAGAGAGCGTTCGCTGGTCGGCCATTGTTAATAAATGAAAACACAAACAACAAACGAATTTTCTGCCAGCATCAAGCCACAGGCATCAATCCACCGCTGGCGACGAGTTTCGTTATTAGGCACTGAATAAAATTTAACATCACGGACTGAAAAACTTTTCGCACAAATTACACAAGATCTTTTTATCACTTTCACGATTTTAAATGTTTATTTCTTTATGATTTGTTTATTTAAACGCACAATATTCTTATTAGTTTTTTGTTTGTTTTTGTCACTTGCTTTAATTTTCGCTTCGTTTCGCAAACAGCTGTGTTTGACAATTTATGTTTTCCTGTTGAAGAGAAAATAAGCAGTTGTCAATGCTACCTGGTATAATTATACCATGAACAGAAACGAACGATATTCTATGTATGTTCGTCGGCCACAGCACGTACTCACGGAGAAAGTACCGTATAAACGAACTACACAAAGTGAAGAGAAAAAAAACCAAAATAGACTCTTTTTCTATTGTCAGTTTGCCGCTCACATCTCTTCTGAGCGCGAGAACTGGTGGCGAATTCATTAGAAAAGTATAAGTGTGATGCCAAATATCTGTGGAAAAAGATTTGTTTTGCACATTTTTTCTGTGTCGAATTTAATTTCAATTGAATTCAAATTTCAAATATGATTTGAATAAAATACCTTATAAAGTCTAATTTTCTCTGAAAAATTTATTGTTACCAATCCAAAAGACAAGCAAACCTAAACATTAACAACAGCATACCATGCATGAGTGTCAATTAATTTTTTTCAATATAATCTTTAGGAAATAAGCCAAACAAATCCTTGATTCACTTCAATAACAATTAATTTAAAAAAAAATAAATAAGTAATTGGCCATTTCAGCCCTTGAAAGGGCTTTGACCTAGCTTCTTATGATCAATTGTGTTGTGCGTGTTATTAAGTTTATACACAATGGACCGAGAACGGGACCTACAGGTTTAAAGCCGACTCCGAACGGTGATGAACGGAATGTTCTTGTTCTCAAGAAGCTTTACATAGCATTCTGATTACTCTCTGAGGTTTGCCATTGTCTGCAGAGAGGTGGCGGCCGTACAGAAAAATTATTTCAATTCAAATAATTTTCTGTCGTTGCCGGGGTTCCAACCCAGGTCTTCAGGTTCGTTGACAGAGAGGCCACGTACTTTCACCAACTACGACACGGACGCCACTATCTTATTCATACCTAAAAGTATTTTTCAATTTTTGTCTTTGTGAAATGTTTTTCAATAAAAACAGAAAAAAAACACAAATTAATTTTTATATGGTCGAATTTCGACCTAAGGCAATACTAGTCATTAGTTTATGATATCATAAGCTTTTTGATATTTCAACAAGACCTATGACGTCTGGTCCTTATGACTTGAATTGTTATCAGTTGCCCTGGCATACAAAATGCCTTAAGAGAGAAAAAAGATGCCTTGTAAAGCTTTTTAAGATCACTCACATTATCCGATTGGAGTCGACATAAAAAGTAGTAGGTCCAGTTCTCCATGATTTATAACATTTATAACAAGCATTTTATCATACGTACAAAACAATTTGCGCATAAAAAGCTCGGTCAAAGTTCTTTCAATGGCTGAAGTAGCCAATTTGTTTTTTTTACGTGATAACGTTACGTTTTACCCTTCAGGTGTTCAAAAAAATTTTAAAAATTGGTTTTTCCAAAATGCATCGGCGTTGCGTAGAATTGTTACTCACTGAGTATAGATGTTATGATAAAAGTTATGCTATGACAGTAAAGATTTATTTGTTCACCTTATAACAATAAAAAAAAAAAAAAAATTAAAGACGTCATCGGGACGAGAAGGGAGCTTAAGTAACGTATCTGCAAATTATACTTAAATATTATACGCCAGTAACGACTGGTCTTTAACAAAAATAGACAAAAAACTCATGGCTTCGTGAAACCACGAAAAAATCAATTAAAAGCGTTGCATGCAATTATTACTCAAAGTGTAAATGGGCTACGGTAAATTTTATAAGACAGAAATGAAGATTTTATACGTGGCCTTAGGACAAAAATAAATAAATAAATTATGACGTCGTCAGCTTATGCAACAAAAATGGAATATTGTTGCATGGAATTTCCTGACTAGAAGTGCTACGAAAAATTGTATTCTACGACAGTAAAGATTGTTGATTGATGGTTACTTGACCTGATAACGAAAATAAACAAGAAAAAAAAATATTGGAGCCATGAAAACACTGCCAATACAATTCGATTAGGATTAGGACAAAAGTTCAGACAAGGATTTGGAATAGGACAAGGATTTTGACAATGATGAGGACAAAGATTTAGAGACACATCTAAAACAATCACCCATATCACCATTGTCGAGCGTCGACTTAAGTGACTGTCGACTTTTCTGTCGAGTCGACTTGAGACAGCGATCACTGAACAAGGTCGACAATTTTTGTAATAAATTAATTTTTCGGCAAATTTTGTAGAATATTTGTATAAGAAGGGATAAGGATAAGAAATGGGTCAAGGAATAGAGCAAGCATTTCCACACATTAAGGACAAAATTTAGGAAAATGATCAAGAAAAGAAGTGGGATAGGGATTATGAAAAAGATTCAAACAAGAATAAAGTCAGGAATTTGGACAAGGATTAACTCAAGAGTTTGCAAAAGAATGAGGCCAATTATTTGGATAAATATAAGGAATAAGGATTACGATGAAAAAGTTTGGGAACATAGGAAAGGGTAGGCACAAGAATAAGGACAAGGAGAAAAATACGTTGTCACGTCAAAACCTAGGGGTGTTTTCATTTGACGGCATTATTCTCAAAATGTTTTGATAAAAATGAAAATTCAATTATTAGTCATGGTGATTTCTTGTTTAATTATCTTAAAAAAAACGCATTCAAGAATAATTTCAAAAGTCATCGATATTGCTTAGAAAAATTACCATAAAGCTTTACACTATATACTGGTACGTATCAATTTTTCATCAAAACTAATCCCCTAGAAAGCCAAGCTTCGGGCCTGAACTAAAATCCTTGCATAGAAGTTTAAAGAGAGTTGTTCGAATGTTCATGAACTCAAAATCATACGCCACATCAACAGTATTTGAACGATTTCCTCGAAAAACATATCTGTCTTCATTACATTGTACAACTGCTGCTGGCCTAGAAGTAAATTTTAGCTTCCTGCTAAAAATCTACGTAGTTTTGCTTTGACGCATTTCATGATGAGTCCTGCAAAATACCAGAGAAAGCATTAGAAACAACAAAATTTTTGCTGAATGCAAGTGAAGCACTTTGATGGATTATAAGTATGAATGTAGGTTCGTATGTGTGTGTGTGTGTAAGTGCATACATGCAACTATGTGGGAATGTAGTCAAGTGCATGAGTCTGCGGATTAATTTTGGTGTTAGGTAAGCTTGTGGGTGTGATGGGTGTGAAGTGCAATGGTGATGAAGTGCAACTGCTGCATCATCATTAACACAGCAAATTGCTGTAAGCAACGAAAACTCTTCACGATTCCCCAAATACTACCAAAAATATTGCAGACAAAATTGTTGAAGTAGCACTTGGCAAGGTACTATGTGTGAACAATTTTGGAAATTTAATTTTATTTTTAAAACAAAAAGAAAATAGTACTCGTCATGCAGTGTGATTTATTTATAGACCAATCTTATTTAATATTAGAATTTATACAGAGTTGTTTAAAGGTTTGAAAAATTATGAATGAAGCAGAGCTAGATTTTTAAATTTTTATAAAAATTAAAAGCAAAATTATAAAAACTTGTTAATATCCTTTATTTAACAAAAATATGAAATCTTAATTGGCAATAACATATGGTAGATATAGGTACGAGGTTTGTTCTAAAAGTAACGAGAATTTTGAAATTTTGCGGACTGTGTTAATCCGATTGTCATGATTGTTTTGATGTTGTGTTGATTGTTAGGAGAAAGCGGGCAAACCAGCCTTTACTGGAGTATAATGCTTCTTACCTTAGCACCTTTATACTATAGCGTGTTATAATTTCATGTAACAAATTTTCAGTTGCGTTGCTTAAGCAGCTCCTTCCGCATCCCAAAGACACCCTTAATTTTGTTTTTGTTTTTGTCATAAAGTCAAAAAATTAAACTTTACCTTCGTACCATTTTTTTTTTCATAGCACCTATACTCAGCATGTAACAATTCCATGCAACGCTTATAATGAAATTATAAGGCGCTATGTAAAGATGTTTTGGTAAAAGATAGTACACGCCAGTGAAAGCTGTTTCTTAGTCCTCACGACAAAAATTGAGAAAAAAAATAATGACGTCATGAGGCGGCGGTTAGAGTCGCTACAAGGTCGAAAATGCATCAACCATACGATGTTGCATAGAAATATTATTCGGTGAGTATATGCACCACTGTAAATATTATAAAACAGATGTGAAGGATTTATACTTGGCTTTATGACGTCATCAAGGTATGGAGGTAGCAGCTAATTCCTTTCGATGCGAATACATTTAAAAGTGCATTGATTTTAATGAAATTTTATGAAAATACGTACACTAAGGAAAATAACACATATTAACATTATCCACGCCTGTGTATGAATTAAATATTTAAATATTTACGTGAATAAACCAAATATTTTCCTTACAACTCGTTTTTTTCCGTATTTAAATTTTATCTATACGTATGCCAAACAGCTGAAATAGCCGACTAGCAGCAACAACTGTTCCTGCAGTTTATCAATGAAGTTTTTAGAATTAAGATTATTTCGGGTCTTTATAGTTCTCGTTTGGTTTTTGTTGCGGGGATTATATAGCCTGAATGTTTGGCTGAGATATTTCGTTCATCTGCCTAAGACGTCATCGCGCCTCGATATACCTCGAAATCCAATAAAACTCTAAAAGATGAGGTAACAACGAAGTTTTTAAGATCGACTGAACGAGGCTTATTCTTCACATTCTGCCGACTGTACCTTAGAAATTTGCCCATTTAACCCCCGAAATTGGAACTGGAATTTATTTAGCCATTGAAAATGTTTTGAAGTTCCTTGGTGTGTCAAGACAACGGTTTCTAACACTTTCAATAATAGGCTGAACCTTCCACAAGACATAGCTGTTTGCTTCAGTGGTTACAACGGATGTGTCCACGTAATGAAGGCATTTTCGTAACAAAAAAACTTATTTCGAGACTTTGCACTTTTCACTATTTCATGCCAAAATCGTCTGTTCCAATATATGAACATTCTCGGCAAAGAGACTCAGCCAAAGAACAAATGTATTTCGTAAAACCTACAGATTTCTGATAGATATTATCAGGCCATACATTTTGGTAAATTTTACTGGTAATTCCAAATGATTTTCATCAAAATACCTTTAAAAATATTGAATTGAAATCAGTTTCTCTGCAGACTTTATAGGAAGAGAAGACTCATTCATTATTCGACGGATGAAATTTTGCTAATTTCCAAATCGTTCGACTAATATCTGCAACCTGCACTTTACTGGTAGTGTCACTGGTTGTGTGACATTTTCGTCACAAGTACACTAATTTTCGTCATTCGATTTTGCCTCACTACGCCATCAACTTCATCTTCAAAATCGTCGCCCTCTAAATCGGAATATCCTTCGAGTTTTGAGTCGTTTTCCAACAAGTTCAAGACCTCTTCCAAGTCGCGATCATTATCAAGTCGGTACTTTTTCTCTGACAAAAGAAAAAAAAAACAAATAATTTCTCTCAAGGAAAAATTGAAAGACTTCCATATGGAAGTGATGGGGAAACATTCCTCATCGTTTCTTTTGGAAACGTATGGATATTTTTTTTTTCTTATATTTGGAAAAATATGTTTCGAAATGAATTTTCAATCCAACGGAAAGGAATTTTTCCACATGAATTTTGAACACATTGGAGAAGAAAGTTTCCCTCCAATGGCTTAGTGTGTGAAAAAAGAAATGGAGTTTCCAACGAAAAGAAATGTTTCCCACATTCCATGAAATTTAGAAATGGAAAAGGATTGGGGAAAAAACTAGGGCAAGGATTTTGATAAGAAATAGACCAAGGGCTTAAACTCACTAAGAATAAGATTTAGGACAAAGGTTGACAAAATAAGTGCAAAAAAGACAAGAAAATAGATTCAAACAAAGATAATGTAAGGAATTTGGACATGGATTAAAAGAACCTCGATAGATTACTAGACCTCGAGCTCAACAATTAGTCCTAATAATTGAATAAACATCTTCGTTAGACCAATAATCGGCCAATCTTCGTTGGAAGGATCAAATGTTGGATAACCTGACATCAAACATAAAAAGTTTGGGAACAAAGGAAAGAATAAGGAGAAGGATAAGATACTCTATCACGTCAAAACCAAAGGGTGTGTTCACGACACAGCAGCTCCTTATTTTATTTATTGGAGCAAGCACCAAAGCGAACAAAGTTTATTCATTCCTCATCTCCCAAACACTGACAAAACGTAGAATCTCAATTTTTTTAAACAATAAAACTTAAACGAGCGACCAAACTTAATTGCTTTCTGAACGTACCATTTTAGGTGGCCAACTCTGATATCGACAGTTCTGATAACGACTGTTACGACCTAGTTATTTTATTATTACAAAGGTGAAACCTTTTTTCCATGTAATCTACTGAACAGATTGTGTATTAAAAAGGCATCCATAAAAATTTCAAAGTACTTCTTTCATATCGGGAAACCACCTGAAGCTCATAAAATTATTTATAAAATATTATGGTTGAAAAAAACCATTTGTGAATAACTTTATCCCTTTTTTGCAACACTGCCACATATCAATTTTAAATATTTCCTGCATTAAATCTGGTGCACCTACTCATATCACACACACACATATACACACTTTACCAAGCCGTAAAAACACACTTTCATTCAATTGAATTCATTTGCACTGAATGAGCTTCAATTGTATTCAATACTTAACACACATAATATCAATATAAGTTAAATAGGGCCACGCCCTCCACTAAGCCACGGTTATTCAATGTATCGAGGAACACACACACACACACACACACACAGTTTTCAGAGTCACATACACTTTCAGACACTCACACTCAGTTCCCTCTTTGTTCCACTTGCCATCAATTTCAATCAAATTCAATTGAATCGTATTTTTATTGAACCATAAAAAGCCTTTCTTGTGCCAATAACAACAATAATGACAACAATAACAACAACAACAACAACAACAACAACAAAAACAACAACAACAAGGGCTTCAGTACGCCTGTGTTGCATATTATCACTGGCACGTTGATGTGCCGCTGATGTCTCACTTTTGTCTGTCAGCCAGTGACGAACAAGCAAAGCGAACCAGTGATGCCTTGCTTTTTTTTAGTGCCACCTTCACACTCCCCAATATTCGTTTTTTTTTTATTTCGCTCCAGAACAAGGTGTGTGAAGTGCCAAGGACACAGACTGAGAATAAAACAAGTAGACAAGCAGGATTCACCACTTTTTTATGACTTCACTTCAATTTGTTTATGAGTCTAGCAAGACATGAAAGTCAATTTTTACCCAGTTCCTTGTTAAATCCTTGTGAAATCCACGTTATGCATTATTATGAATATATGGAGGATTTTATTTTTCAGCGGCAATGCGAAGGAGTGGAAAGCGGGAATTTATTCAAAGACACGATAACGACGACAGCGACAATGACGCACCGGTTTGTAAGGACATGCTTGCCGCGTCACGACACGTCACGTATGTTCAAATTATTGTCACATTCTTTGCAGTGATTGAAAGAAGCAACGAGTGAGTAAGGAACTCAGTGATGAAGTGGTGCATAATGCATGGTGCAAAGTGGTGCACTTTCAATTTGTTTAAACATTTGTCTATATTTGTGAACATTTACGACACTTCTTGCCCCCAATAAATTTACTGAAGTGAGGTTAAGAAAAATAATTGGCGAAAGGCCAATTACAGATTTAATTATTTCATAAGGAGTGAAAATGAAGTGATTTGAAGTTTGTCTCATCTACCACAGAAAAGATGAGTTAAGTTGTAGACAACCAAATTCTGTGTTAGTTGAATATCGGACCTAATGAAGTATGTACTTTTATAATGATCACATGAAGCATGATCTGAAACATGACCCTAAAAAATTCGAATTTACTGACATAATTAAATTTTTGCATTCCTTAAACTCCTTAAAGTTCATCCAACAGAAAAAATCGATCTCAGATAAATTCAAAAGCATTCAATTGAGCATTTTTTTTTACACTTTTAGAAATATTCAGTACTTTCTTGTTTATGAAAAAGGGCCGTGTGGGGACTTGGGTGGTGATGCTGATCAAGAATATATATAATTTTCTATACCTATCATGCCACCTTCTGGGTGTTCCAAATGGAATGACATAATAAATACACGCTTTTTAAGTTTTTTAAAACGTGAGGTATACATATTTACCTATTAGACGTTTTGATAAGATCCTTGTTTTACCAAATGGGTTAAAAGTTTCTTTTTAAGCCTCTCATGCCTAATATTACCAATAAGCAACATTGAACTTATAGGCTTCTAAGCCCCGCTATTTTACATGTGTTTTGTTCACAAATATAGTTAAAACTGGCTTTTTAAAAAACAAACCTTTATATTCAAACAAGTTGACTTACCTTAGAAGCGCGTAAAACTTTTCCATATTTCAGTTTTTTTGTTGAAACATGTTTTAAAAACTCTTCTCATATTTTCTTCATCTTTTATCTTTTCAAATTCTTTATATCTTTTCACTTTTCTATTATATTTTTTTTTTTTTACATTAATTTTTAAATTATTTTATTTTAAAAAACACCCACACACTTTCTCCAATTCTTTCATTTGCACATCACATTAAAATAATTACTTACCCAATAAACCAAACGGATTCGTTTCGAATTCGAGGTGAAATCGAGATCTCGTGTATTTTGTTCGAAAACGAGATTCGTTCTACTTTCGTTTTCGAATCTGCGATCGGAGGAAATTCACACTTCGTTTTGGAAACGAGATTTTTAGAATAATCGAATCGATATCGAAACGAGATTTTTGAAATAATCGCATCGGTTTCGAAACGAGATTTTTGAAAGAATCGGACCGTTTTCGAAACGAGATTTTTTAAATTTTCTTATATTTCAAATCTTATGATTTCAATATTCTTCTTATGAAATCAATGCAATTTTTTTATAATATATAGATTTATATACTTTTATTTTCAAAAATTTTTAATTATTACTTCATTGCATTTTATAAAATTCTTTTTGTACACTTAAATTTTTGTAAGAGAAGCAGTTCGGTAAATGGCAAATTGCCCACTGCAGTTCACTGCCGTGACGGAAGGTGCTGGACAAAAAAGTTTCTCGAATTGCAAAGAAATTTGTAGATATATCATATCTCGTTGACATCTTGTGCATCTTTTTTTTTAAATTAATTTTTTGTTTGCTTCTGCAGAGAACTTCTTGTGTCCAGCAGCTTCAGTCTCGGCCGGGGCTTAACTTAACCTATTTAATCATTTATCTCTTTATTTCAACTTTACCTGGCGTGGTGTAGCTACCTGATAAAGAGGAATCATTAAAATTCTCAAACGTTTCATTTTATTAAAAATAAACTTAAAAAATGTCAAAATGCGCACGTTTATTGAAAGATTATACAACGAGTAGCAAGCAATTTGTTTTTGTTTTGTTTTTGATATTTAAATCTATGGTTGCCACGGTTTATTTTTTATTTATTAGCAATTTGAGAAATGCAATATGAGGCACTATAAACACATGGTAGAAGATATTAAAAAATTTTTAAAATTAGGTAAAGAATTGTATTTTATTCCTTTGGTAAATATCAATCGTTTAAATAAAGAAACAAAATTTAAAATATTGGTTTTATAATATTCTCCACAATATATACACATTTCATAAAATTAAATATTCGCTTTTTTTAATATTTTCGGATTCATCTCGAATTCGAATAGAAAGCGAAATCTCGGATCCGAGATCTCGGTTCCGTTTCGAATCCGAAACGAATCCGAATCCGCTCTGTGGTTTATTGAGTATATATAACTTACACTCACACTCACTCACGCACTCACTATTTACCCTTTTGCTCTTCACTATTCACAAAAAATATCACTTAAATATTTTTCAATATGTTTAACAACAACTTTTCACATTGGCTGCCTAATATTAACTAATTAAAAATTGCCAAAAAAACCATTACAAGAGTGAAATTAACGATCCCTCTCTTTTTAAAAAGCTTTTTTATGAGTCTGACTTGTTGCATGCTGTCGAGCAACAACAAAAATGCAAGTACGACTTAGAGCGACAACAAGACAATGGCTGCTGTTAAATTAAATCAATTTTATTTTATAACAATACTAGCTGATACCCGACGCGTTGCTGTCGTAGCGGAAATGATTTCTATCTCTATCTCTATCTCTATCTCTATCTCTATCTCTATCTCTATCTCTATCTCTATCTCTATCTCTATCTCTATCTCTATCTCTATCTCTATCTCTATCTCTATCTCTATCTCTATCTCTATCTCTATCTCTATCTCTATCTCTATCTCTATCTCTATCTCTATCTCTATCTCTATCTCTATCTCTATCTCTATCTCTATCTCTATCTCTATCTCTATCTCTATCTCTATCTCTATCTCTATCTCTATCTCTATCTCTATCTCTATCTCTATCTCTATCTCTATCTCTATCTCTATCTCTATCTCTATCTCTATCTCTATCTCTATCTCTATCTCTATCTCTATCTCTGTCTCTATCTCTATCTCTATCTCTATCTCTATCTCTATCTCTATCTCTATCTCTATCTCTATCTCTATCTCTATCTCTATCTCTATCTCTATCTCTATCTCTATCTCTATCTCTATCTCTATCTCTATCTCTATCTCTATCTCTATCTCTATCTGTATCTCTATCTCTATCTCTATCGCTATCTCTATCTCTATCTCTATCTCTATCTCTATCTCTATCTCTATCTCTATCTCTGTCTCTATCTCTATCTCTATCTCTATCTCTATCTCTATCTCTATCTCTAACTCTATCTCTATCTCTATCTCTAAGTGGAACGACTCGTGTAAAGTGATAACCAAATTTCGAGGCTATGCTACTTATAATTCCAAAGTTATTCGATATCGCAAATTTAGCTTGTATGGGCGGAGCCACACCCCCTTGTTCAATGACGTCTCAGTTTTCTAGTAGAAGAATATCACCCAATAGTAATTCCATACTGAATTTCGTTGTTAAACGACGTTTAGTTCCAAAGCTATCTGATATCAAAAATTTTAAGTGTATGGGCGTAGCCACACCCCCTTTTCCAAAGCCCATCCCAGTTTTATAGTATAAATATATCACCAAGTGGAAACTCCATACTGAATTTCATTACTATACGGCATTTAGTTCCAAAGCTATTCGATATCATAAATTTGAATTGTATGGGCGGTGCCACACCCCTTTGGCCTATGCTTGATAAATTTTGCTAGTCGAAGGACGCGACTAAATAGTACGCTCCTACCAAGTTTCATTGATGTGTGACTTATAGCTTGAAAGTTATACCGAAAATTTGGTCTGCTGAAAAAGTGCCACGCCCCACGTTCAACGCCCATAAAATTTTACCTGTGGAACGGCTCTTGTAAATTAAGGTAGAACACCGAATTCCGATGCTATGCGAACTATAACTTCAGAGCTATTTGCTACCGTAGATTTGGGTTGTATGGGAGGTGCCACGCCCCCTTGTCATTTTCAAACAATTTTTTTTTAAAACCATCTAGAGAACGTACCCTACAAAATGGTATCGGCAGATTTTTTTTTTACCCAGCCGAACTCTCAAACACTCGTCACAAACAGATTTGACAACATTTTTTTATATATATAGATTTATATGAATTCATATATTTATTCATATATTTATCTTGACCTTTTCAAGAATCATTAGCTTAATAATTTTATTTTATTAAAAATATTTTCGCATACAAATAATTAAGAAGAGTGCGAAGGAACATTTTCTCTGCAGCATTTATTGTTTTTATTGGTTTTGCATGTTTGACTTCTTTGCTGAAAATCAAAGCAGAGCAACAACAAAGCATACACGTCGGAAAGAGAATGAAGTGATGACCAGTGCTGCCAGATTTTTTTTCCAAAAACTAGAAATTCAAAATTCAAACAAAGAAATGACAATCAAATTGACGTTTTGAATCAGTGCTGTAATGTAATCGTAGGACTGTAATGCTATCATAGGGTTACATGATATATTTTAAAAAGCATACAATTGCATACTTTTACTTTTATTGTAATTCCAAATCATAAATCTTAATATACAAATGAATCGTGGTTTGTTCGAATGCTTTAAACTTGAAAACGACTAGACCAAATTGGATACTTCCTTCTGTGAGTTTGTTCGTAATTTTTACGCGAAGGTTTTGGAAAAAATTCACGGAACATTGGACAAGAGGGGTTGCACCTCCCACGCAACCAAGGTTGCCAGTTAAAATTCGGAAAAATTCCCACGGAAATTACCTTTTTCCCACAGAAGCATAAATTAAATACCACCAAAATTACCACGGCAAAGGTAAACAAAAAAAATTCCCACCACGATTCAAAAATTCCACGAAAAATCCCACGATCATTAAAAATTACCACAAAAATACCACGCTTTTTAAAAATACCACCAAAAATCCCATAAGCATTTAAAAATACCGAAAAAAATCCCAAACGCATTAAAAAATACCACAATAAATCTCATAAATGTTTAAATAAAAAATGTATAAATACCACAAATTTTTGCACACGTATTAAGAATATACGTGTAGCAACCAAAAACAGGAGCTGTTTTCAAAAAATTTTTTTAGATATAAGAAGTTATTATTTTTTTTGTAAATTTATACAGGTTATTGTACATAAAAAATACTCTATAAAAATATTTTTTTTTTAAATTAAAATACAATTCTGGCTTTTATATAGAGGGCGCTGAAAATGGCATTGAAAAAAAGACATCCAAAACGGTTCGATGGATATGGCCTTTCCCATGAATCGGAAACAAAAAATCAAATGACATTTTAAAGCATAGACCTTATATTAAGCATTCCCCCTACGCAAGACCCCCAAGTTTTTTTTTTTTAATTATGGCGGAATTTGAAGTTTAAAGCTCGAAAAATAGATTCATTTTCGCGCGCTTTTTGTTTGTATAAAAAACAAAAAAAAATAGATACTTGAATTTAGGGGAATGCTTAAAGGACAAAATAACGAACAAAATGCAAAAAAAAAATCAATGAAATTGAACCAATAGATTTCGAGTTATCTATCGAACCGTTTTAAAAAAAAACTAGTTTTGAGGAAATCGCGTTTACAGTTTTTTATTTGTTGTATGGAGCTTAGACATAGGTTAACGAAAATCGTTATAACTTCTGTTTTTTCTTAAATATTGATTTTAAAATCTGTATGTATATTCTTAAAACTATAAAAAACACATTAAACATAAAACATTTTTTAAAATTAAAATATGTACAACCTTAAAATATGTACAAATAAATGGAACACGGCTATAATTCAAAATTTTGCATTTATTGTCTTTTTTCAAAAATATAACAGAAAATAAAAAATAAATTCTTGTACAGACCTTTTACATTATGTTCATTGTAATACATATCACATTTTAAGTCTTATTTATATGAGATCGTGAACATCATTTGTTTGCTACCACAAAATAATTTCTTAAGCGAAATAGGTATACACAAAAAGTAAAATAATAAAAAAACAACAAAATAAAAGAACAATGTACGTATATATTAACATATTTCTAAGAATGGGAAAAAGTGGAAAAGATGTGCCTATTTTTAAGGAAAACATATCGCACACCGTCTTCAAACGTGACAACTCAAAATTTTGAAATTTTCAGGAGAGTCAAAAAACCATTTCGTTTTCAAGCAACTTCATACAAAAGAAGGATACAAAATTATTTTTTAAAAATTATTGAGCAATCGTATTAAATCAAAATTTTGACAGTCGATGGAGATGTGCATTACGAATTGATTTATATTAAAAAGTGAAACTTGAAAAATTTCGAGTGGACCTTCTTTTAATACCACCGTTTCTGAGGCTACAAAACCATTGCGCGCATATTCTTCCGCCCTGTAGTCTTTGGGACAGTCGAGTACCTCTTGCTTTGGCGTTTCAGTGGCAGACCACCTGTCCCGTAAGCCTGTTCAAAAGCTTGTGCTTTCAACTTTTTCAGCTTTGTTGCGTCCCAAACCAAAGGAAAATCTTGAGTTTGCTTTCCATTCTTGTCGCAGATTTTTCATCAGATTATTGCACATATTTTGCATCTGAAAGACAAAGATGTTTTTTTTCCACGCAGCGGTGCACATCTTCGATAATTTTTTGCTTCCAGGCCAGTACCATGCGATCGGCTCTAGTCAACGAAATCTTTTTATATTTTTTGTGTATTAAAGCAATGAAGAAAACGAAATAAATAAAAGCCATTCCATGGTATAATAATACAAGGTAGCATTGACAACTGCTTACTTTCTCTTCTACAAGAAAACATCTCCTGTCAAAAACAGCTATGCATCTGCAGCTAAGGTTGTTGTTTTTTTTTACTTCAACGTTTTCAACATTGTTTGTGTTTTCAATGTGTTTTCAATGGCCGATTCTGAACGCTCTCTTCTTGAGTATATTTTTTGACAGGAGATGTTTTCCCAAGCAACTGTCAATGCTACCTTGTATTATTATACCATGGCCATTCAAGTTTATCATTCGAATGGCGAACAGCTGATTGAATTTAATAACGAGTCCCGTCAAAATAAACGATGTATTGACCCCTTTTACATTGATCAAGACCATGATAAGGTAGGGCCAAGTCGCTCAGTGCCCTCACGCGTCAACGAAGAAAGGATAATAAAAAGGTTGGCTAATTTTCAATGGCGAAGTTCGTAGAAACCTCAAATGAAATAAAAACATCATGTTTTCAAGTTGTAAATAGTGCGGACACGTGTGTTAAGTTTGTGTTAATTTGAGAGAAAATATTGTAAAAACGTTGTAAATAAATCAATAAAATGCCGAGGAAGTATTCAATTTGCTGAAAAGCTTGTAAAAAAATTTAACTTAAAATCAACTGCGAAAAATGAACATAAAGAAACTCGAGATGAACAGCTGATTTTGACAACTAGCCCGCTTTTCTATGCCTTCTACTCCATTCTTCTCCGAGTCGGCCCTATCTTATAATTTTACCATGATCAAGACTTGGAATCAACTTTTTTTGACGTTCTTTTTTAGACTGGACGAAACCTTTTACATTAGTCAAGAATTGAATTCTGGCGCAAAAGAGATGCATAAGATTTATTGCTTTAATATATTTGCTCTGCTCATACACATGCACCATGTTCGCAGCCTTGCAGTTTTCAGCTACAGAACACCAAGCGCACGCAAGCAAACGAAAAATAATGTGAAGCTCTTTGACAAAACAGCGAAAAGGACAAAAGGAATACAAAAAATTGCCAAAAAATTAACGGTACAGCGCAAGTGTTGTCTTACCCTTTCGTCGCTTCCGATGTGCGGCAAATTGCCTACAAACTCACAGACTTGAATTCAAGTCTTGACCAATGTAAGTCCCGGTTTCCACTCGTCAAGTCTTGATGTTCAATTTTTTGACATTCCCTTTTAAACTTGACGATTCAGTTTCCACACATCAAGAGATGACGATGTGTTTCATATACTGCCGTTTCATTTCATCTTATAGAAATGAAATGAAATAACGCCAATGATGCGCAAAATGAATAGAAAAAGTAGCGGGACAACGAACGAACACAAAACGAATTGCCCAAGAATTGACGGTACGGTCAATTTCTTTCTTTCCCTTAGTTACGATTCCCGCACCATCGAACTCAAGACTTGACCGTCAAGACTTGAGTGGAAACCGGGACTAAAAGGGGTCATACAAACTTCGAAACAGGGTCGCAAACTGCTAAATTTAAATGCGTAACATACGACATAAAATCGTTGTGTAAACAGAGCATTTAATGCGCATAATGGCAATTTTTTTTTTTAATTTGAAAAAAAAATTCCCAAATCCCACGGCAATTAAAAAATACCACACTGAATTCCCACGCTAATTAAAAAATACCATAGGAATTCCCACGATAGTTAAAAAATACCATGGGAATTCCCAAAGGAAAAAATTCCCAAGGACAATTAAAAATTACCACAAATGGGATTTTTCCCACACAGCTTGCACGCAACCCTTGCACGCAACCCAAATCTACGATAGCGAATAGCTTTGAAATTATAGGTCACATAGCATCGGAATTTGGTGTTCTACATCAATTTACAAGTGCTGTTCCACAGGTAAAATTTTATGGGCGTTGGATGTGGGGCGTCGCACTTTTTCAGCGGACCAAATTTTCGGTATAACTTTCAATAACACATCAATGAAACTTGGTAAGAGCGTACTATTTAGTTGCGTCCTTCGACTAGCAAAATTGAGCAAGCATTGGACAAGGAGGTGTGGCACTGGCCATATAATTAAAAAATATGATATCAAATAGCTTTGGAAATAAATGTCGCATAACAATAAAACTCAGAGTGGAATTACTATTGGGTGATGTCCTTATATGTACTAGAAAACTGAGACGAACTTTGGAAAAGACGGCGTGGTTCCACCCATACAAGCTAAATTTTTGATAAAGAATATCTTTGGATCTAAATGTTGCACAACAATGTTACTCAGTATGCAGTAGCAACTTGATGATATCCTTCTACTGGAAAACTGGGACAGGCTTTGGAAAAGGGGGTGTGGCTCCGCCCAAACAAGCCAAATTTTGGATATCGAATATATTTGGATTTAAATTAAGTATAACAACGTAATTTAGTATGGAGTTGTCACTTGATGATATCCTTCTACTGGAAAACTGGGACAGACTTTGGAAAAGGGGGTATGGCTCCGCACATACAATTTAAATTTTTAATATCTAATAGCCTTGGAAGTATGGAGTTACTTATTGGTCAGGTATTTCTACACGCAAAGAAAAAAAAACGTTTATCGCCAGTTTGCCGCAAGCGAACTTCGTTTGTCGTGCTTGAAATCGTTATTTGCAAACGTTTCAACAGTTGTCATATTAACAGTTCAGTTGCGAGAAACGCGTCATATAGTTGCAGGAAATTAATTTCGTTTGTCATAAACGCGAGTGATTTTTAAATTGCAGCAATTGGAAACTTCGTTTTTCCCCACTGAAAATTTTGTTTATTTTTCCCTTCGTTGTATACACATAACGCTTATAGTTTAGAGTTACTTTTTGGACAAATTGTTGCTATATAAGGAAATTGGTAGTTTGCTTAATACGCGGACGGAGATAGCAACGGAGGTGCAATCCATAAGAAGACAGACGGACATAAAGAGAAGGATTATTAATATAATAAATAATAATGACCGAAATAGCTTGCGGTATATATATATATAAGATATATTTTTAAGTTGTGACAACTGAATATTCGTTTGCGGCAAATACAGCTCGCAAACGAAGTATAGTATAGAAGCGTGTACTGGAAAACTGACACCGGCATTGAAAACGTGGCATGGCTGCGCCCATACAAACTAATCATCACCATCACCAACACCAACAACAACAACAACAACAACAAAAACAAAAACGGTAAATTATATGAAAGAGCAATGCTGAGGTTAGATGATAGAAATAAAAAAAATTAATGACGTCATGAGGGCTCTCAGGGAACCGCTTAAATTGAACTTATTGCACCAAATGCCGTAGCAAAACACGGTGTCATGTCATAACCTACGGGTGTTTCAACGATAAAACCCCATTTTTTTTTTTTTAGATTTCTGTAAAACGAATAGAATTCAATGAAATTAATACTTGATTTTATTCTATTTTCGCCAAATATTGGCTGGAACGAAGTCAGTCGGGCCAGTTTTCCGTATAGATATAGCATAATTCATATCTATACGGAATTGAATTCGAAAGTGTTTCATTCAATGTATAATTGAAATTATATTCTTGTGTCATTTTGTGACGATTGATAATTCTCGTGAATGCTCGAAATTAATTCAATAAAAAAATTTATTTTAGGCAAAACGAAGTTTGGCGGGTTAGCTAGTTTCTGTATAAAATCAGAACTGAAATTTTAAAAAAACTTTAATTTGAAAAAGGAGCTAATGTTAAAAACTGCGCCTTTGTCTATAAAACTGTAATATATATAAACTTTTATATATGGCAGCATAATTTGGCGTTTATTGCATGGGGGCCGGTTGTATTTTGACTTAAAATTACGTCTTACAGAGTAGATTGTATGGTGTCGTTTTCACAAATTTTTTCAAGCTCATGTAGCGTTTTTTGCCCACCCCATCAAGGTAGCCAGTTAAAATTCGGAACAATTCCCACGGAAATTACCTTTTTCCCGCCGGTACCATAAATTAAATACCACCATAATCACCACGGCAAAAGTAAACAAAAAAATTCCCAACACAATTAAAAAATACCACAAAAAATACCAGAATCATTAAAAATTGCTACAAAACTACCATGCTTTTTAAAATTACCACCTAAAATCCCATATACATTTAAAAATCCCAAAAAAATCCCATACACATTAAAAAATACCACAATAAATCCCATATACAACAAAAATTTAAGGGATTTTACATACGTAACTTACGACATAAAATCGTTGGATAAACAGAGCGTTTTATACGTATAATGGCAATGATTTCATTAAAATACCACACTGAATTCCCACGCTAATTAAAAAATACCACGCTGAATTGGAAACACAGTTTTCGTCCACATGATGAAAATAAAATAAAAATTCATGGCGTCATGAGAGCTCTGGGGAACCCCTTAAAGTAACATAAACACACCATCGCTGCATGTATATATTGCACGACGCTAAGGTAAATGTTTATGTACTACATAAAAACAAAAACAAAAATAAAATAAAATTAAAATTTGGACAAGTATTAGAACAAGGATTTGGATAAGAATAAGGACAAAGTTATGAAAAAGATTGAAGACGAAGAGATTTGGACAAAATTAATGTAAAAACTAACATAAAGAGTAGGATAAAGATTAGGACAAAGATGAGAGCATGGAATTGGACAAGATATAGATCTAAAGATTAGGTCACCTTAAGATTAGGACAAAGAGTTAGGTACCTTACGACAAGCTCACTTGAAAGGGAAATGTAGGATAATAAGAACACCTAAATAAGAACACCTCATCCCCGGGGAAGACCTGCTACAGAGTAATCTCGATCAATTCGGTAGACTTTCCAAGAACTTCCTTATTTTTGAAATTGTTATTTAGCCATGATTTACTAAAATCCAAGATACTGAAATGCCATGATTTAGCTTCAACTTTCCTTTCATACCACCACAATGATAGTAAATTCGTAAACTGGGTTAGATAAGGTTAGGGTTAGGTTGAGCTGAAGAATCGGAAATTTAAGGATATGACCAATAATACACTAAGGGAAATATCGCATATTAACATTATCCACGCCTGAGTATAAATTTTATTTATATATTTACGTGGATAAATCAAATATTTTCCTTACAACTCGTTTTTTCCCGTATTTAAATTTTATTTATACCACACACGTACACACATATTCCATACAAGCAAGCAGCAACAGCATCGCACACGTACACACATATTCCGATAAGCAGCAACAGCATGGCTTTCTGTTCCTGCAGGTTTCTTATAGTTCTCATTTAGTTAATGTTGCAAGGGTAATATAGGGTGGATATTTGGCAAAGATGATTTATGAATGCGATGGGTGGTCGTTTTATGGATTGATGTAGGGTTGAGTGACAACTTGATATTTTCTGGTTGTCATTTACCTGCATATTTTTCTTCTTATACATTTTAATTCTTATTGAATTTTAATATGTTGTTCTTTAAATTCAGTATTTTTATATAAATTTTTTTTATATAAAGATATTTTAAGAAAACTCGTGCACAATTTAAAAATATTTTTTATTAATTCTGTTTAAATATTTAAATATTTTATTTAATTAAGAAAATATTTAAAAAAATTTTAAATATTTACGTAGTCGATTTATGCAAATGTGTTATTGGTGCAAAAATGACTCGCTTTTTGAATAAATTAAAAAAGTTTTTGGATAAATTTAATATTTTTTTTCCTTAGTGCAGCTTTTAAAGTTGGAGCGTGTTCTTTGTAGGTGCCAAAGCCGTTTTGAACTTATGTGTGAGGCGAGCATTTTCAACACCAGTGGGCGAGCTGTTAAAGCTTTCGTGATATCGAGTAAAGTTTTTCTTAAGTTCTGGTGGATTCGTTGGAAGCCCTTCTTGCTCAATCGAAACCATCACACTTGCCTTCGGTAAACTGTCAATGCAAATTTAATCTGCTTAATTGTGCATATAATTCCGGTCTCTAAGGCGAGACATGACAAAGCGGCCGTCACTAATTACATCTGTCTGAAAGATTTTTGTAAGCTTTTCTGTAGGCGGGAGAAGAGGATCAAGAAAGCTAGATGGTGCATCAGAGAAGGTTGAAGTTGCTATGGATATAGGTACAGACTGTGTATCAGTGAGTTTCTGAGATGAACTTGCAGTTGAAGAAGTTCACTTAAACCCATCACAGTTGAAGAAGGCGGTGATGGGTTTAAGATGTGGGAACGTATGAAGTTTGGGTATTTGTCTGGTGGATTATTATTTACATTAACTTTTAAAGTAATATTTAGGGAAAAATTGAGAAAAGGAAGCGGACAATGATTAGGGGGAAAAATAGAAGAGTAATTTGGGCGCGCTTAAAGCAAACTTTAGGACAAAGATTGGGAAATTTAGTGGGATAAGAATTAGGAAAGGAATTTAATTAAGGATAGGGTCAATAATTTAAATATGGGTTGAAACAACAATTTTGACAAGCTATCATTAAGAAAAATATAAGGATTGGAATAAGTTTGGGAAAAAAGGAAGGAAAGGACAAGAAAACAACAAGGATACGCTGTCACGTCAAAAACAACAAGTGTGTCCACGACACAGTCAACTCTTTTTTGTACAAGTAAAGAGGAAGGATGGGCCTAAGCTAAAAAAAAATGGGACAAAATAATTTTCCGCTTTTTACATGAAAATTATCGAATTTCACATGAGTATCATGTTAGGAAATTTGATTATAAAAATTTCTTAAACCTTTAAGCCGTCTTCGATTAAACACTCACATTAGGAAATTATAAAGGTGCATCCACACCATAGGTGTACCCACACTATACGTACTCATACCAAATTAAAAGCATACAATTTTTTTTTCTCTTCTATTCCACATGAAATGCTTGCCCACCACATGACACAAAATCCCTTGGAAACTTAATGCTTTTATCAAGCGATAATGCTTCAAATAAATGTCTGTGTGTGTGCTGATATGATGCATTAAGTTTTCATAGGATATCCATCGATAACTTGCCAATTGATTAGATAAACCAAAAGTTTATCCACCAACTGTCAACAACATAAATGTTCGCCATTTAAGCCGATAAGAAAAGAAAACTTTTACCATTTTCGCATTTATGTGCGCCATTTTGATCTCTTGAACTGTTTGCGCGACGTTATGGCCTAGCCTGGATCGACTAACGTTTTATGCTGTTTCATGCTTCAAGCTCGTCCTTGCCTGCTGCGAGTATTATAAAGGCCATAAACGTTCTAATAGCTTATAATGGGCATAATCTTGGAAAATTCAACAAAAAAAAAAAAAAAGGAGGAAAGGGAAAAATATATTTCTTACAATTGATTCAATTTAAACACAAAGTGTCGCTGCTGCCTACGCGTGACTTCAATGTGCTTTAAGTGTGCTGTATATGGCAGGGAATGGCAACACATTCACACCAACACACATCAGACATTATGGCCAATGGTATAGTAGTTGTTGTTTTTGTTGCTGCTGCTATCGTACTTTAGCCGTAAATGTGTAAAGTTTGATTATGTGAAAAGTTTCAAACGTTTTTTCTCAAGCATTGCAACAAATTTTTTGTCTTTTTTTTTATTTTTTATTACTGCCAATTGGCAAATTCATAAGAAGAACAAGACGCTGAAGATGGAGTTGTACAGGCAGCAGTTACAGCAACCAATTCAGTTGCTGCTGCAGCAAAGTAGTGAGCGATCGAATTTGTGCAGAGGGAATTTTTTATGCGTCTTCGTCGTACCGTCGTTCACGCCGCCTCTGGAAGTTTTGATTACCGAGAGCGGAAGCGGAAATGCAATTGTTTGTGGAAATTTGCTGATATGCTGATGCTGATGGTGATGGTGATGGTGATGATGATGATGATGATGATGATGATGATAATAATAATGTTGGTGCTGGTGATAATCAACATCAATGCATTGTTGTTGCGTCACAAAAACTTGCAGTTTTGTTGATGCTTCGATGTTGGTGTTGGTGAAGCTGATGCGAAGAATCATGATGATGATGATAATGACGTTGCTGTTAACTTGGAAATTGGCTTCATGTATGCAAAATTAGTTTAAACCAGAGAAAATCGCATTGCGTGAAAACTTTAAGCCAACAGCAAGAGTTGCTCCTATTGTTCTAGTGCGACTTGTTGTTGTTGTTGTTGTGGTGGTTGGCAATGTTGTTGCTGCTGTTCCTACTGCTTCTGCTGGTGATGTCTAGAATTGGTTTTTCGTGCAATCAAGCGTGCAAACAACTTGTTTTTCTCTTCATTTCTGGCAATTTTTGATCTGCTTCCACTTCTTCTGCCTTTTTCTAATTTATTTGCTATGAAGATCTATCTGTAGATTTTTGTTGTTGTTGTTGTTGTGGGTACTATTGTTTTTGCTTTTAACAAAATTTGAAAAAGTGTTAAATTTGTTATTTAAATGGAAAAATTATTGCATTGGGAGCAAAAACTTTCAGACTTTGCGTCAAGTCGGAGCATTTTTTGTTTAAAGCCCCAACCGGTTATGAAACCGACGCCACAAGCAAACAATCAATATTAATGAAGTTGCACAAATTGAACAAACAAACTAACATACAATGAGTGGAACTAAGGGAGAAAAAAAAACCATGAAAAGTAGAGACTTTTTATTAATTGCTGCATTGTGTCCATATAAAATTGTAACAATGTAAATAATTTAAATATAATAAAATTGTCATTAAAATTCAATTAGAAGATATTTATCGAAACATTGATTAAATAACATTAACAGGTGTTTGATTTTTCATTACAATTTCATTAAATTAACAAAACATGTTACAACATGTTGACAATACATACATAAAAAAGTGAAAATAAACAGCTGCATGCAAATAAAATACTTGTTTAACACACTCATACACTTGCCTTCCATCGTTTGTTACTACACAGTAAAAAAAATATGAGTATAAATTATTATTTATTATTTCATCAAGCAGAGCTGTAGACTCTTGTAGACCACTCAAGAATTGATATGGTAACACATTAAAATTAATTACAATGGTAAATCTTCTAATTAATTTAAATGAAATTAATGGTATAAAAAAGAAAATTAACAGAGGTGATGATTATTCAATACAAAACTAGAAAAAACCTTTTAAAGGCTCAACCAAGTTATGCGTAAGCAAACAAAAGCAAGAGAGCAAAAGTACGAACTTGTGCGGCACTATATTGAGTCGCCCAAGTTGTGCGTAAGCTTTCCTTTCGTTCAATTTCTCAAGTTTCGTTTACTTTGCTAAACTTGAGAGAGAGCGCTCGACTCCGTAGTTTGCTAAGCAGAGTAGGATTGCAACCTGTATTTTAAATAATTTTCTTTTCATTTACCTTTCACCGCAATTTGAATAAAAATCATTTATTTTATTTTTAAATTTATAATTAATGCAAACTTAGCAAACTTCAAGAGTTTTCATTGCAAAATCAAGCTTTTTATTAAGCTTAACAAACATAATGCACAATAATAATTCACAACATAATGTTTTATTAAAACTGTTGGCAACCCTACCAGCAAAAAACAAAATATTTTTTATGTGTCAATTTATTGGAATTTATTCATATTGATTTTTTTCATGCATACTGTGTTTTTTAATGAAAATTGAGAAGTGTTCTTCGAGTTTTGTTTGAACTTAAGCAAACTTTTCGTTTACTTTTCTCTGATACTTTTGTTTGCTTACGCATAACTTGGGTGGGCCTTAAGAATTAACATGAGAGATACTTAAGTTAAGCATCAAGGCTCATGAGGACAAAATAAAGGGTACTTTTGAAATGTTCCCGAGAAGTAGTTACGAATATGTCTATTAAGGGAAGTATGCTGTTAGCTGCCCTTATGCAACGGGATAAAGGTTCGTTGAGTCCATAGACAGTTCTATGAAGGGTTTCATGGAAATGAAACTGACTCCGAACACGTATCGAGGGTGTATGTAATGTAAGCATGCCCAATAGATCGGGACAATCAATGCTATTATGGAGGATACCTCTAAGGAAAATAATTGATGATGCCCTTCTTCTGCATTTAATAGTACTTAAACCAATCAGGGCGCATCTAGTTCTATATGGAGGGGGCTCAGGTAAGTTCCAATTCAGTTGGTAAAACATAAACTTAGTGCATTTTTTTTGGACTTTTTCGATTTTTAGCCAACGATATTCTTCATTATTTCTTCTATGAAATTAATAAATACAAGTAATTTGAATGATTAATGCAAGGAACCGTAATGGGTAATATGGATGAATTATATGAAACCTTAAAATATACGCATAATTATCTTAATATTATAAATTCTTAATATATACCAACAATTAAAATTAATATTAAAAAAATAAGTAAATAATAACTAGGTAAATGAAATAAGTAAGTAAGTATTTAAGAAATTTATTATTAAAAAATTAATGGAAGACTATGAATGAACAATAAAAAGAATCATGAAAGGTAATATGTATTGTTAATTTATACGAAACCTTCTTATAAGCGAATAATATGAAATTCTCTAAAATAAAAAAAATATATGCATAACTATTATGAATATATAAATCAATAGGTTGCTATTTTTAGACCTCACAGCATCACCGTCTGCGAACGACTGAATTATATTATCTTCTGTTGTGAGCTTTGTGTACATGTGAAAAGTTACGCTCGCAGAGAGCTCAGTGAGCTATGGAGTGCCCTGCGCTGGTATAAGAGAGACTTTAGGGTGTAAGGGCACTGTTGCCAGATTGGGCGATTTATCGCCAATTGGGCGCTTTTTTTCTTGTTTTTGCGTTTAAATTTTTAGGAAATCGCCTGGCGATTTTTTGGGCGATTTTTGTGAAAACCACGCTTTTTCATAAACTCATCTAATATGTGTGAGAAAAATGTTTGGCAATATTTGTAAGTTGGCATTCATCTTTCTTTCCTTGCCACATTCTAATGCATTTGTGGAACGTATTTTCTCCGTCAACAGAATGAAATCCGATATGCTAACTTCAATCATTCGAGCTTCATGAAGGCTAAAAACTGTTTTTGCAAGTCGCTGCCAAAATCCGATGATATGATTTCAAAAATTAATAAATCAATGTATGAACTAAACAATACTTTGAGAATTGACAAACCGGAGGAAGAGTCTAATATGGCTGAAGTATTTAATAGAATGAAACTACGTTTTTTGTAAAAAGTTTTTATTTTTAAAGTTGCATATTGAAAAATTCTAAACAGTTATAGTTTCTAAAAAAATGTTCTTTAACAATCAAAATTCTCGTATAAAATTAAGTATCTTTTTTATAATTTTTTACAGATCTCAATATTATTTCAATAAATATGAAAATAAGAACTTTTATATATACTAGTATCGCCTGTTGCCGAAATTCGGCCATCTGTTTCTGTAAGGTAATGAAACTCAAGTTGTTTTTCACATAATGAATTGTTATTAATTTGCATGCAAATTCTTAATGCTTACCTTGACACTATGAGGAAAATAGTGGTAAAGGACAAAAAAGGATGCATATGCGTCAATAACAAAAATTTGTTTAATAGCATCATTTTATAAATCCCTGCACATCACTTCACGCTGCGTTGTTGAAATTCGCAATTTATAAAACGCAACGCTTCACACCGTGATCTTCAGCGTTGAGTAACGCAATAGCGTAGTGAAAACAGTACAAAGTTCGCATTTTATAAAACGCAGCACTTGAAATTCGTTCACTTGAACTGTCACTTTCATCACTTGCTCTTGAGCTGCCGTTAGAACGAATAAGTTGGTATTGAAAGGGTAATAACTTTTTGTTTCACTCATATATTCTTAAATGTTTAAATATATCGTTTAAATATAGGTTAAAGACAGCAACAACGAACCAACAGTTCGAAATGTTGCTAAAATAAATAAAAAAACTACCGGAGGTAGCAAATGGTACGCCAGTGTTTGGCGTTGATATTGCAATTTCAATTTAATGATGGCTGAAAATAACAGCTGATATGGTTGCCAACAAGTCAGAATTTGGTGAGTCTTAAATATTTCAAAGATTTGCAATAATGATGCTAGTTTTATTTTACATGTGACAACCCTAAACTGTTGTTGACTGACAATTCACCGTAGTAACGTAACATAGCTAACGCAATAACGTAGTGATTAATAAAATGCAAATTTTAAATCCAAGTGATGCGCCGCGTGAGAGCCCGAACAGAACCAAAGCGGCTGTCGGTTGTCGGATGCGCTGTGCAACAAAATACATGAAAATATATGCAGCCGCCAAAAATTAAATGGCCGTAGAAATCCGCGACGGAAAAACGCCAGAATAGAATCAATTCTATTTTTTCTCCGACGGCTGGCGGATCTCTCTTTGAGTGGCGTAAGTGTTGCCATATTTTAGCTAAGAAAAGGTTATGTTCAGTGCTATTTGCTTAGTTTTTACCATGAGCTGACGTTTTGTTTTGTGTGTGTGTGTTGCATTCCATGAGCTAACATTTCGTTTTGTGTGTGTGTGTGTTGAATTTGTAGCATTTACACAACGAAAAGCAACGCTGATCCGACAACCGCTCCTATTCTGGACGTGTTCTCAGCGGATTTCTTCGAGAGATGTCCGCCAACCGACAGCCGCTTTGGTTCTGTTCGGGCTCTTAGCGTTGCGTTTCATCACGGTGATTTATAAAATGATGCCATAAGTGTCATCTCGAAAGAAACCATCAAGTATTGAACAAAAGAAATAATTATCAATGGCTTGGCGTCAAGTGTAATGTGAAGCAAGCAGCAATTTAACTGTTTTTTTAACGCTGAGAGAAATTAAGAGAATGCAACAACAACCACAACAACAAAAATGCTACTCAGCTCTTTTTAAGATTTTGCGTCACTCCCGCATTCTACTCTTGCTTTTGTAAGCTACAGCAGCGATGTTCAACAGAGCTTTGTCGCTTTGTAGTTTCTCACTGTCCCATTGGTAAAAAACGCGTTTTACATTTGCTCAGTTTTACCTATCTTAATGACAACATATTCGAATAAAAATTATATTGTGCAAATCTACTCGAAAATAGCTATCCATCGATATAAGTATTATGTGAATATGTTGAAGGTAAGACAGAAAAAAAGAGAACACAAACTTTTTTGTTTGCGTATTAATATAGAGATAATACTATTAACAGCTCTCAATTTTATTTGAAAAAAATTTATATAATGTTTTGTTTTTTCTAATATAATAAATTTCTAAGAAAAAATTGATTTTGGCAATTTTTTTTTTCATTGGGCGATTTTGGGCGATATTTTTTTTAAATCTCGCGCTTTTCTCAAAAAAGTTCTGGCAACACTGTGTAAGGCCCTTACAGTAAGGGTCAGTGAGTTCTTTGCTATTTCTCATTAGAAAGCCAAGCATAGCATTCGCTTTGTTGACAATGAAGTCTATATGGTCTCTTAAGTTAAGTTGGGGGTCTAAAATTATCCCTAAGTCTTTTTTAGAAAGGGTTCGCTCCAGCGGTTGAGAATTTAAATGGTAGTTGCTCACAATCGGGGAAGTTAACCTAGTAAAAATTAAATAGTGGCATTTGGATATGTTTGGATATTTTGGAAAAATGGAGTATAGATCCTCTGATTTCATTTGACGAAAAAGCTTTGGGTCGTCCGCAAATAGGAGACAGTTAGAGAATTTGACTACTTGGGGGAGGTCATTGATGAATAGAAGGAACAGTAATGGGCCTAGGTGACTCCCCTGTGGTACACCTGAGGTTAACCAAATTGGATCGGAAGTGCAGTCGTTAATTTGAACTCGCTGATACCGTCTTGATAGATAGAATTTAATTCACTTTAGCAGATTGGAGTCGGAGTCCCATAGCTGAGAGTTTAGATAATAAAGTAAAGTGATTGACCTTATCGAAAGCTTTGGCAAAATCTGTAAAAACAACATCAGTTTGCAAGTGTTTTTCCATGTTATGTATTATATTGTTTACGAAAAGAGTAAGGTTGGAAGTGGTGGATTTGCCACATAGGAAACCGTGTTGGTGAGGAGACATAATACTTTTTACAGCGAACATTAGTTTTGTGTTGACAATTTTTTCTAATAGTTTAGGGATTGCGGCAAGTATGCATATTGGTCTATAATTTATCACATCGTGCTTGGGAGCAGATTTATGTGTTGGAACAATAAGTGATAGTTTCCAACTGTCTAGGAATACCCCAGATGCTAGAGATTTTTTAAAAATTAGGAATAAGTGAGTGAGATTGATGAAGCACAATTTTTTTAGTACGATCGGAGCAATATCGTTAGGACCTTCCTTCGCATTATTTTTAAGGCTAGGGAAAGCAGTAACGACATCCGATTCATTAACGTAAACAGAGCTTAAGTCCAAAGTGGGGCTGAGAGCATGAGAGTCTATTTCCTGGAAACCCGATGTAGAAACAGATTTAAAGTAATCTGCAAATAGATTACATATAGTGCGGCAATCATCGGATGATTTATTAAGGTACGACATTCGAACTGGAAGGCCGTTTGATTTTCTTTTATTATTTATGAAGGCCCAGAAGTATTTGCTATTCAGTTTGACGCTAGACTCGGAAGAGATTATATAGTTACGATAAAGGAACTTGTTAAGCGTATCAAATTCATTTTTGGAAGATAGATAAGTAGATGTTTGGGTCGGGTAAGCGCAGCTGTCTCCTAACCGTTTGAAAGCCTAAATTTTGTTGTTTTTCAAGTTAGAAAATCTCCTATTAAACAATGGGGGGTTTCCATTGCGACGAGATTGTGTACTAAACTAAACAATGTTTAGATGGAACAAAAAGGTGAGTAGTGTCCAAAAAAATCTCAGAAAATAGATTGTACATTGATAACAGATTCATATCTTTTAATATCGAATCCCAGGGGAATAAGGATAGGTAGGTATTCATTGCATTAAAATTGGCATAAATGTAATCCCTGTGTATCGTGTTATTACAATCTAGTTTTTGAAAATGATATAAAGAAAGGTCGATTTGCAGAGGTAAATAAAGTTGAGTTTCATTGAATATAGCCTTGACCAATAGGTTCCCGGAACTTACTCAGGAAATTAAAAATACAAGATTACACATCAAAATCGATATTGTCCCCTTCAAAGAACTCCCCATCGATAGCAACTCGCTTATGCCAGCGCTTGATAAAATCGTCGAAACATTTTTTATATTCGGTTTGCGGTATGGCCATCAAAGTCATCTTCGATTTTTCCATTATCTCATCTTGGGTGCTGAAATGCGTTCCATGGAGTGGTTTGTTGAGTTGACCGAATAGGAAAAAGTAGCAGGGAGCCAAATCAGGTGAACTCCCTTGTTGTTGAATGGTGTTCGTTTAGTTCTTAGCCAAATGTTCACAGATAATGATGGTATCGTGCGATGGTGCGTTAACGTGGTGCAAGATCCACGAGTTGTTTGCCCACAAATCCGGTCTTTTTTGGCGAATTGCTTCATGCAAATGTCTCATAACACTCAAATAATACTCCTTGTTGACTCTTATAATCCATGAAAACTGGGAGCATCGCCTTCTTTTTCGACTGAAAACGACGTGGTTTTTTCGGTCGCGGCTCATTCGGTGCACGCAATTCACTCGCTTGTTGTCTAGATTGCGTGTCATACTCAGAAATCCACATCTCGTCTCCAGTAATGATCCGTTTGATTAATGTTGGGTCGGATTCGGTCTTGGAAATCATGTCTTTTGCGAAGTCAACGCGGTCCCTTTTTTGCATGAAATTTAGGTCTTGCGGCACCAACTCTGCAGCGACACGTCTGAGGCCCAAATCATTAACCAAAATGTCTCTAACGGATCCAAAAGCAATGCCCAACACCTCTGCCACTGCGTTCGTCATCGTTCACGGACTCACGGCCACTTCTGAAACGTTTGTGCCCTTGATAAACGACTGTTTTCTTCAGAGTATTGTTGTCCAAACACTTTTTAGCATTTGCAATGTCGTCGCAATATTGAAATCGTTTGTAACGAAAAATTTAATTCAAACTCATTGTTGCAATTCCATTTTTAAAAATGTACAAAATCGAAAAGACGCACAATCGCAGATGTACTCAATACGGCGTCACTTTTACAAATGTCGAACAAAATAAATAAAAAAATAAATAACTGCTCATTTCAGCCCTTAAAAGGACTTTGACCTAGCTTCTTATGATCAATTGTGTTGTGCGTGTTATTAAGTTTGTACACAATTGACCGAGAACCAGACCTACAGGTTAAACGCCGACTCCGAAAGGCGATGAACGAAATGTTCTTGTACTCAAGAAGCTTTACATGGCATTTTGATTACTCTCTGAGGTTTGTCATTGTCTGCAGAGAGATGACGGCCGTACAGAAAACCCGGGTCTCCAGGTTCGTTGACATAGAGGCCTCGCACTTTAACCAACTACGCCACGGACACCACAAATGTCAAGCTATCAAGCTAAAAAGTTCATAGAATGTCAATGACAGATGTGGCCTCGAATCGGGTGGTGATTCCGAGAACTTTTTGATCAAGGTGGTATTCACATAAAAAACAAAAGTACTAAAAAATCAGTTCAGAAAAGTATTGGGAATTCATCTTTAAACAACAGTTACTATTTTTAAATGATAACAATGATAATTTATTATCATGTGCCGTATCCCTTCAGTCTAATAACCTCGTATATGCGATTTGGCACGGACAGAGAAAGCTTCCGAGTACTTTCTGATAAAATTTTCGCCCTTTCTTCTTGTTTTTTATAAACTCATTTTAATAGTTCCATTGATATTATAGGATGCTTTTGAATTAATTGCTCCAAATCCACTCATAAATGTTCGATCGGGTTGAGATTCGGTAACTTAAGAAGTGTTCCTAAAATGTTTGCGTATTATACAGGATACAAAGTGGGGTATTCTGAGCTGGATTCTTCGAGTCGTTATCTTTTTGAAATATGTAACGACCCGAAAGCTCAAGATTTTCAGCACTTTCTTCGAAATTGTCCTTTAAGGTCTGTGTATACTACTGATTGTTCATTCTGTCAGTTATAAACTGGATGTTTCCAACTCTATTTCAACTCATACATCTCTATAACAGGACGTTACCACCTCCATGTTTAACAAAAAGGCATGTAATGGGTGGGCCAAACACAAATTTTTTTTTAAATGCAATAAAATGAACAAACTTAAATTTTTTCTATGCATTATGGCTTTATTAGTAAGAGCAAATATTCCCATTAGTTTTGGAACACAACGTCGTTCAAGTGACGGTTTCTGCTGACTTCGCAGTAGCACATTCTGGCACTCCAATTTCCAAAGACCTTGTTGATGGTTTCGAGCTGTAGCTCACGGATCGCTGGGATGATATTAGCCTTAAGTGCTTGAATTCCGGATTGTTGGCAGAAAATCGGCTCCCCGAAAAAAAAAACTCCAAAGCGGTCAAATCGCAGCTCCGAGACGACCAATTGACATCGCCAAGACAGCTGATAACACGATTTGGAAATTTGGTGCGCAAAATATCGATTGTTGCATGGGCTGTGTAGCATGGGCTGTGTAGCATGCAGCACCATACTGCAAAACCCAGAGGTCCTCCAAATTTATGTCTCCAATTTCAGTAAAAGAAAGTCAGTTAACATGGCTCTGTAACGCCCTCCGCTGACGGAAACATTGTTCCCAACCACATTTTCGAAGAAAAATGGTCCAATGAGGCCACCACTCCACAATCCGCACCAAATTGTCACTCTCTGTGCATGCATCGGCTTCTCGACAACAACGTGCATGTTCTCCGATCCCCATATACGGCAATTTTGTTTGTTAACGTAGCCGCCGAGATGGAAATGTGCCTCGTCAGAAAATATAATTTATCGCCCAAAGTTGTCCAATTCAAGCAACTCTATGGCCACAACTTCGGAGCGATAACGAAGCGAATGGTCGTGTGCCTTCAATTGCTGAGTCAATTGGATCTTGTAAGCCAATAATCTGAGATCTTTGTGCAGAATTCTCTTCAGGCTAGTGCGTAAAATGTTGAGCTGTTGAGATCAATTGCGAGTTGATGTTCGTGAATTGAGACTCACACCCTTGTGTAACAACAACCATATTCTTGTGCACCGTACGACGACGGGTCGTACCATGAGTGTTGTCCACTAGCATACCGTCTCACGAACTTTTTGCACAAACTTGCATGCAGCAGGCGCGGTGGGTGCTTCATTTTGGCCAATGCACTGTTTTGACTACACAGGACTCACTTTGGAAATAAGTTTCCAATATTTCCCAACGTTGTTCAAGCGTAAAGCGACTCATTTTTTTCGCGGAGGTATGATACTGACTTCATTTCAAGCGGGAAACAGCTGTCAGTATCAAAATAACCTATCATTTCAAAAGAAACCACTAGATGGCCCACTCTTTATTTTTTGAGTCCAATACAGTATTCCTCTTTCTCCATACTTTATTTCCACAATCCGGTCCAAAAAGTTTACATTTCCTTTAATCGCTGAATATTAATCGTGACCAAAAGTCATTGTCGTGATTTTTTAAATTTTTTCGAAAATTATAAGCGCTTTTTACGATTATTAGCGGTTTAATTTGGGGAGTTATTCAATTGTAACGCGCAGCTCTGAGCGACCTCCGAACAGTTTTCTCGGTTCCATGTACATATGTCGTGATATTCAAAAAGCTTCATGTTAACCTCTATGGCAGAAGTTCGAGGCTATTTCATATCATGAAATGAACGCACACATACATAGAACTTGATGCTGCTACAAAAGTGGAATTTATAACGGAACATTTAAAAAAAGTAGCGTCCCAAACTGATCATATTCCAAATACTTTTGTGAGTAAGATTTTGCATAGTTTTTTTATTTCTGTTGATTTCTGTAGGTTTATTTTATTTATTTTTTATTTATTTAATAGTTATTATTATAGTTAAGTAATCATACACGCAAAGAAAAAAAACGTTTATCGCCAGTTTGCCGCAAACAAACTTCGTTTGTCGTGCCTGAAATCGTTTTTTGCAAACGTTTCAACAGTTGTTATAATAACAATTCAGTTGCGAGAAACGCGTCATATAGTTGCAGGAAATTAATTTCGTTTGTCATAAGCGCGAGTGATTTTTAAATTGCAGCAATTGAAAACTTCGTTTTTCCCAACTGAAAATTTTATTTATTTTTATCTTCGTTGTATAAACATAACGCTTATAGTTTAGAGTTACTTTTTGGACAAATTGTTACTATATAAGGAAATTGGTAGTTTGCTTAATACGCGGACGGAGATAGCAACGGAGGTGCAATCCATAAGAAGACGAACGGACATAATGAGAAATATTATTAATATAGTAAATAACAATGACCGAAATATCTTGCGGTATATATATATAAGATATATTTTTAAGTGGTGACAACTGAATATTCGTTTGCGGCAAATACAGCTCGCAAACGAAGCATAGTTGGTGAATTTTTCAGTTGTGATAAACCAAAAATTTCTTTGCGTGTATCTGTTAAAAGCACTAAAGTTTTGGAAACTGCCAAATTTAAAAACAACCTCTTTCTTTCAATCACCAAAAATTAATAATCATCTTTATTTTTCAAAATGGTAGCTAGAGATTAACAAGCCGTTTCGATAAATTAACCTAAAAATCGATAATTAACTTATTGAAATAGGGATGACAAATATATAGCATTTACATGATACTGCAACAACTCGGTCAATCTGACCATTAGGATCGGCTCGATCTTACATGCTAGAGATAATTGACACAAACTACTTATAACATAATCTTAAGGTAAATAATCTAAGTGTTCCGTAGGTAAATGATTCTGTATGCTGTCAGCTAATTTCCATAATTTAAGATGCCGCGATTCAACTACCCCATCATAAGGCATTTGGGTAATCTGACAACCTTCGATATCACGTAACACATACCTGTCATTAGGGAGCACTTTATGGATTACGTATGGTCCGCGGAATCGTGGCATGAACTTTTTATTAGTTCCCACAACAGTATCGACATTCCTAGCAACCACGAAATCTCCAACATGGTACTGGCGAGCCGGCTTACAATGTTCCTCAAACCATTTATTACTCTTTTCTTGAACTTTCTCAATGTTACACAAGGCTTGTGAACGAATTTCTTCTAAGTTTCTTTCCTCAGGTACCAGATGCTTATCAATCAAATACTCCGTTAAGTGATCAACTGACGGACCTCTTTGCTCTACTCCAAACAGAAGGTGGCTTGGAGTAAAGCCCGTTGATCTCTGAACGGAATTGTTAATGGCCCATTCGACCTCTGACAAATTTTTACACCAGTCAGCATGTTGAAGTGGCTCGGTAAGCTTTCCAAGCATAGCCTTAATAATTCTATTTATTCGCTCTACCTGACCATTCGCCTGAGGGGATGCCACAGCATTCTTTACGTGACTAATATTTTTTTCTTTCAAATATTGTTTAAATTCTGAAGAAGTAAAGCAAGTGCCCCTATCTGAAACGATGCGTGCTGGTCTACTATAATAACTGAAGTATTTTTCCAAAGCAGCACAAACTTCTTTAGTGCTTGTGGTATTCGTTGGGTAGAGGCGAACATATTTCGTAAAAGCGTCGATGACTACCAGAAGGTGCTTTCGTTTAGACTGAAGGGCAGGAAGAGGACCAAAGTGGTCAACATGTAAGGTGTCGAACGGAAGAGGACGCTTAGGTATGCTGAAAAGTGATCGTTCAGTTTTCTTAACAGGAGCTGAATAGATTATGCACTGAATACAATTTTTCACAAAATCTTCTACCTTAGCTTTCATTCCTGGGAACCAGTAATGTAAGCGTAGTTGTTCATAACACTTGGTTGCTGCGAAGTGTCCTATATTTTCATGAATTTGCCGAATCAAATTAGCTTCCATTTCTTTGGGCACGTAAAAAAGTAATCGCCCCGATTTATCGTTTCTAAAAATGATGCCATCTTGCATAGCATAATTTGGTAGCTCACTGTCTTCTAATGTTTGTCGCAACTTACTTAAGACTGGGTCTCTGCTTTGAGCAACACGAAGTTGAAAGTCTACATCTATTGAGTCAATTGCAGCCACTACATGCATTCGACTTAAGGCGTCGACATGACCCATAGATTTCCCACTTCTATGTCTAATTTGGTAGTCAAAGTTTTCTAGTTCCAGTGACCAACGTGCAATCTTAGGGTTAACGTCTTTTTTTGCGAGAGTCATTGTTAATGAGTTACAATCTGTCACTATTGTAAAAGATATTCCCTCTAAATAAACGCGAAACCGACGTAAAGCGGTAACTATAGCTAGGGTTTCAAGTTCGAAACTGTGATAATTCATTTCGGAGTCTGAAGTGGTTTTCGAAAAATATGCTACTGGATGAAATTTTTTATCATCTTGACGCTGCAATAGTGCTGCCCCAAATCCCAACTTACTTGCGTCGCAATGAAGTTCTGTTTCCTTAGATGGGTCATATATGGCCAACACTGGCGAAGAAACAAGTTCCTCCTTAAGGTTCTGAAACGACTTCACACATTCAGAATTAAAGTCAAATTTACAATCTTTCTTAAGAAGTTTGTAAAGCGGGCGAGCTTTCTGTGAAAATACCGAGATGAACTTTCTGAAGTATGAACATAACCCAACAAATGAATAAAGTTCTCTTATGTTGCTAGGCATAGGGTAGTTATGTATAGCCTTCAGATGGCGAATGCCAGGACGTATTCCTTCTGAAGACACTTTATAACCTAAATATTCAATTTGCGTAAAAGCAAATTTACACTTAGAAAGTCGCAACTCTAGACCATTGATTGCAATGCAATGTAAAACCTGCTGAAGTAACTGAAGGTGTTCGCAAATTGTTTCACTAGCAATTAAAATATCATCCATATAAACTATAATTTTCATTTCATCTATAAAGTTCTTAAGGATTCGTGTAATGAATCTCTGGAATACTGAAGGGGCATTTTTTAGGCCAAAAGGCATTCTTAAGTATTCAAACTGTCCCTCTGGTGTAACGAACGACGTGTACTTAACAGATTTGTCTTCGATGCGTACCTGATGAAACCCACTCTTAAGGTCAAGCAATGTAAAATATTTTTTTCCACCTAAGTATTCAAGACAATCCTCTATCAATGGAAGTGGGTAATTGTCCCGGACGGTTAGCTTATTCAAGATTCTATAATCTACGCACATTCGAGTTTCACCGTTTTTTTTCTTAACAAGAACAATAGGTGAAGCATAAGGCGAGTCACTGGGTCTTATATAGCCACGATTTAGGAGGTCTTGCACAATATTTCGTACTTCTTTTTTTTCGGCGAATGACAAGCGACGTGGTGACCTGAAGAAAGGTACCTCACTACTTAAATTTATACTCATTTCATAATTTGGAGGATAAGCTGAAGATTTCTCAACTTCTGAATAAGCCTGATTGATAACTAATTTTATTTTTCTAATAAGTGATAGCCCTAAATTCGGGTCAATATCAAAATCGCATTCATTAAATTCAGAAGCGACAATGTTTGAAAATTCATTTAAAGCGTCCTTAGCACTTGAAATTGAAATTTGAGTCTCATCAACATTACCAGTTGGGCAAATGTGGTCACTATAAGAATTATCAACGGAAGTAAAACAGCGCGATAAATTAGCACATACTTTCCCCGTCGAGTCCAAATCATAACTATGCACTGGTTTAGTTTTGATGATATGTGGTGTTTTATTGAAAATTTTTGAAAAATTACTGTGATTTGACTGAAGTTTTATTGGAAATCTACAAATGTATAGGCCAATACTAAATTCATGAAGTAAGTTACGCCCGATTAGAATGTTAGCAGGTAGAAGACCATCTGGAACGACGCAAAAATAAACAAATTTTACTTCATCAGCTAATTTTAAATAACAACTAATTTTACCATAAGTATATATAGACTGATTACCAACACTTGAATAACCAGTATCCACCATATCACCAAGACGCATTACTTTGGGTACTATTGACTTACTCATGAAGCTCATGGGACTACCAGTGTCCAAAAGAGAAAAATAATTATTAAATACTGTGCATTGATTTGGACTCAAGAGGTACGCAACACTTACCCAACCCATAGCTCCTACGGACCCCTCGGCATCGTCCACGTCATCAGAAGCGCTAAGGCTAGCTGCGCCTGAAGTAACTGCAGCGATAGCTTTCTTTTTAGGGCAATTTTGATATTTATGTGCTGCGTCACCGCAACGGAAGCACGTGCCAGGTGCACGCTTTAGCTCAGTGCAATCTCTAGCCATATGGCCATGGCGAGAGCAATTAAAACAGCGACTTTGTTGGCCGGAAGAAGCTCCAATGCTAGTGGAGTATGTTGGAGTTGGACGAACAGAAGTTCCAACAGCTTTAGAACCGTTACGATTCGGTGCACTAGCAGCGTACGAAGTGAATCGCTTGGAAGCAGCAATTGAAGATTCATACATTCTAACTCGATCCAGCAAACCATCTATTGTAGTAGCACCAGCCAATATAGCAACTTGAGCAGAAGTATCTTGAAGGCCAGCTATAATAATCTGCACTAGCTCAACCTCCCGCACCCCGCCTCTTTGACCCAACTCAGTCATCACCAAAATATATTTGTCAAGCGACTCATCTTTCTTTTTGTAGCGCTGGCGTAATCGTTCGTACACTTCAAACTGACTTAGCTGACGATCAAAGCGCTTAATAAGGGTTTGCCTCAACTCAGGCCACGTTGATACACGGATAGTGCGCAAGAATATTTTAGCTGTATCTTTGATAAGACGTCGTGCAAAGCGATACATATCGTCATCGCTTGCATTCATTGATGACATGACATCTTCGAAGTCAGCGATCCACTTGACCACTACATAGTCATCTTCACCTGTAAATGGCGGCACAGAATTTTCAACGTCGCTGAAGTCTATTCGATGTCGAGTTAGTGGAGCTGCATCTGACTCCATCTTGGATATCATTTCACGAAGTCGCAAAATTTCCGCCCGTTTTTGTAAACGAGCCAACTCACGATCCATGGCTACATCTTCTGAAGCGTCGGAAGCCTCATCTTCCCTTTCATAGTTATTATACGTTGAAGCTGATACACATGGTGGTGTCATAATGTGCGCCACACTGTTGACAACTTTGCCAAATGTGCCAGGAAGTATAACCGAATGTGTTTCTGAGAGTGCTGATGAAGGCACGGCTGAGGGTGCTGCTGAAGACTTATCTGATGATACTGTTGAGGAAGTGGCTAGAGTGGTAGCTGGAGGTAATACTGAAGGAGCAACTGAAGGCGATGGCTGAGGTGCTGCTGAAAGAGCGGCTGAAGTAGCAGCTGGAGGTTGTACTGATGGAGCAGCTGAAGGCACGACTGAGGGTGCTGCTGAAAGTGCTGCTGATGGAACAGCTGAAGGTGCTGCTGGAGTAGCAGCTGAAGGCACGGCTGAGGGTGCTGCTGAAAGTGCTCCTGATGGAACAGCTGAAGGTGCTGCTGGAGTAGCAGCTGAAGGAGCGGATGAAGTTGCTGCTGAAGATGCGCCTGGAGATGAAGCTGCCTGCGTTGCCCTTGTTGCAGGTTTCTGTCTTGAAGTCATCTTTTAAATAGCTTTTATTATTTTTAAATTGATTATCAAGTTGTAGTTATGATTTTGTCTTGTTTCTAACCCCACATCTGAGCTTTTGGAAACTGCCAAATTTAAAAACAACCTCTTTCTTTCAATCACCAAAAATTAATAATCATCTTTATTTTTCAAAATGGTAGCTAGAGATTAACAAGCCGTTTCGATAAATTAACCTAAAAATCGATAATTAACTTATTGAAATAGGGATGACAAATATATAGCATTTACATGATACTGCAACAAAAGTGATTTTTAATAGACAGAATTCATTTATATTAAAAAAATGTTGGTTAATTTCGAAAGATTATCAATTCGTTATACTTTTGTCAAGCACTGTATAAATTCAAACCAAATCTATAATAAAAAAAGTTCATACCATAAAAAAGATAAAATTTACCTCCGAATTTTTTACTGTGTAAGTGCATAGCAGCAGTTGAACTATTTTGTTTGTACTACAACGGTGTTTTTTTGTTTCCTTTTTTTTTTTTGTGAAATCACAATAGGAATTCCTCATAAATAATTGAGTTGCAATTCAATTGAGTGGAATAAAACTTCACTGACTTTATCGGGAATTTCTTACGCGCTTCATGCTCCATACTCCATGCTCTACCATGTCTTGCCTCTGTGAATAAATAGTTGATTTGAAAATATACCCATGGTCTAGCCGTCGTTAACGTATTTTTTGCTCGATTGCATCTAACGTTTTATGCCACCAATGGATATTATTTGTTGGAATATCGTTTCAGATTTATTGCCATTACGAGCTTATAAATATTTGTATCTTTCTATACTCGTATTGACTATAATCTTAAAATTCAACCGGATGCAAACGTGCATTTTTTTATGTTCATCGCATTCCTGCAACCAAACTTAACATTGTTACATTTTTCAATACAATGCAATACAATACAATGCAATACAATGAATAAAAATTAAGATATAATTTTTTATTTGGCTTTTAATAGATAGAATAAATCTCTACGATTTAGTACCTTCTGAATAAAACAATATGTGTAATTCTTTAATTAAACGAAAACGGTTCATTTAATAGTGTGACGAAATCGACCAAAAAAAAGAGGGCAGAAAAAATGCAGAATTTTTTTGAGAAAAGTAAACGCCATAAGATAGGACCGTAAATGCCGAAGATAAACTAAAATGCTCGACAATTTTTTTCAAAATTTTCTCACAAAAATGTTTCAGATTGTATGGTGTGCAGCGTACTTTTTTATACACTCGTACACATTCATTCATATAACAATTCTCTTGACAGTAATAATATGTTTATTCGTTCCATAGTAACTTTTATATTTTTCAAAGATCTATATTGCAATGTCCTAGATGTATGTTAGTCATCATATTTTCTTTCCAATGAGCTAAAGATGTCCAAAATCGGTTAAGATTTGACAAAATGACAGCACTTTGTACGATAGCAACATATACATGGGAGTCAGTGTTTTATGACGAAAAAAAAAACGTTAAAACTGCCGCCATTTTGCCAATTCTCAACCGATATTGATATTGATGGTTTTGGATTCAATGAAAAGGTATTTTTACGTACAATGAAGTTTTGTGAAAAAAAGATGTCATTCATGCAGGATTATATCATTTAAATTTATAAAAACACTAATTTTTTTATGAAATTAAAGAAAAGTTAAGGAATGTGCTTCGCTTTACGCTTCATTTTGTATTTTATCGTATTTATTTTTATACAGGCTTATTATACGTGAAATTCTATTGAAAAAAAGTGGAATTTGTTTTTCATTTCCAACAAGGCAAATAGCTGTAAAAATTCAACGAACGTCGGCGCAACAAAAATCGAACCCTTCAACTTTAAAAATGAATTGAAAAAAAATTATGACGACATTGAGAGGTCAGACCAAGTGCGATGGACTCACAACATGTCCCTCTTTAAGAATTTCTATAAAGTTTGGTTGTGCTTTTTTAGTCGTCACACTGTGTTATTATTTATTCTATTAATAAAGAAATTGAATGTTCATTATATTGATAACAAAGCAAATAAACAAAATTCAAAACAAAAACATAAGGCAACTCAATTAACCCAGTTTTGCACGTTTCTCTGGTGCAACTATAAAGTATTAATTTTAGTACGGTATCCACAATCCCTAATTTTAATAAAAATTTTCTTACGCCTTGGCATACTTTCCACCAAGTTTCGTTAAATTCACTTGGAATATTTTCCCATTCTATTTGTATACGGTTCAAAAGCTTCCAAAGTTTTAATCGCCTCGTCAATATAGACCACAAATTTTCTATTTACTTGAGGTCTGAACTTTGCGCAGGCCGTTTCATCATCTGAAATTTTTGCCCAAAAAAACAATTTTGGACAATCTTTACCGTGTGTTTGAGGTCTCCGTCCTGTTGTAAAGTGACTTCATCTCGGGATAGGCGCTTTGGTCCACTTAATCGGGTAAATGGGTTTGAAGAATTTGAAGATAGTCCTCTTTCTTCATTGTTCCATTAATTCTTACAAGCGGTCCCAAATGCCACCAAGTGAAATAACCCCAAACCATCAAGCTACCTTCCTCATGTTTAACAGTTTGTTTCATATGATGCCTTTGAATAGCTTTATGAGGTCTCCTTCAGAAATATTTCTTTCCATCAGATTGGAATCGGTTAATTTTGTCTCATCGGACAACATAAATCGTTCTGAATTATCTATGGTTCAATGTTCATGTTTTTTCAGAATTCCAGATGCGCTTTTACGAGTATATTCTTGTCGGATAGAGCTGGTTTTTTTCTTTTTGACTGCTGCCACTAAACCGGTTCTGTGAAGCGCTCTATTCACTTACGTTTTTACTAATAGAACTAGAAGCTTGCTTGGATGTTTTTAAATTATTTATTTTCATCACTCGTACCATAAATCGCGCGTCTGAATGTTTTAACAATCTAGGACAACTTCCAGTATTCGGCAAAGAAGCTACATTTCGTCGTTTTTGTACAGCAATTACGGTGCGTTGGCGCACTTTAAATTTGTCAGCGATTACTCTGAATGAATGTCCACTTTTATGCCAAATATGCACTCAGTTTTGCTCGCCAGTGTACATCCAATCTCTCCTGGGCGTCACTTTCATGACTCCAGACACGACTATAAAGATGATATATGGATATCAACCAATATTGGAACGCAACAGTACCAATTTATGGATGTTTAGTTGTGTCACCTTTCAGCAAGGATGAAAACGGGAATCTATTGACAGATATCCAGAGTACACTTATAATATAGAGGAAGCACTTCTCTAGGCTTCTGAATGGCGATGACGACAACAATCCAGCGAATAGAGATAAATTTCCGGAAACCCCAAAGTTCCACTGCGCGACCATAATGAAGTCTTGAAAGCTATAGCTCAATTTAAAAACAATAAAGCCACAGGAGCCGAAGGACCTACTGAGCTCTTCAAGAATGGAGGCGAAGCTCTATTTAAATGCATTCATGAGCTCCGATGCAGAATATGATCAGAAGAATTCATTCCAAACAATGGGAACCTCAGTTTACTATGCCCAATCCACCAGAAAGGCGATTCCACAATTTGCGCAAACTACTGTGGGATAAGTCTTCTCAATATCGCAATTAAGGTCCTGTCGAGCGTGCTATGTGAAAGACTAAAGCCCATCGAAAACCTGCTGATTAAACCTTATCAGTGTAACTTCAGACCTGGCCATAGACCAAATATTTACGCTACGACAAATCTTGGAGAAGACCCTAGTGAAACAAATCGACACACACCATCTTTTTGTCGATTTGCCTTCGACAGTCCAATAAGGAATCATCTATACTCCACCATGTCTGAATTTGATATTCCTGCAAAGCTCATCCATCTTTGCAGAATGACACTGAGCAACACCAGCAGTACAGTAAAAATCGGAAAGAATCTCACTTCTCCGTTCGATACCAAACAAAGTTTCAGACAAGGTGATTCTTTATCATGCGACTTTTACAACCTAATGATGGAGAAGATCATCCAAGCTATTAATTTGAGACGTAGTGGCACGATGTTCTACAAAAGTATTATGCTGCTGGTGTATGCTGATGATATCGATATCATTGGCCATAATACGCGCGATTAGCGAAAGAGTCGAATCGAATGGGTCTTGCAGTGAACGCAGATAAGACGAAATACCTAGTGTCATCAAATAACAGTCTCAGCGTCTTGGAAACCACGTCACTGTTGACAATATCTCCTTCGAGGTTGTTAAGAACTTCGTGTGCCTGGAATCCAGTATAAGCGCTTTCAACGATGTCAGTATTAAAATAAAATGAAGGATAACTCTTGCCAACAGGTGTTACTTTGGGCTGAGTAAGCAATTGAGAAGCAGAGCCCTCTCTTGACGAACAAAACTCACGCTCTATAAGTCACTAATCATGTCCGTCCTATTATATACAGCACAAGCCTGGACGTTGAGCAGTTCTGATGAAAAGTCCTTGGGAGCCTTTAAAAGAAAGATCCTTTGTAAGATCTTCGGTCCAATCTGCGTCAATGGCGAGTACCGAATTCGATGGAAACACGAGTCTTATGAGTTGTACGCTGACATGGACATAGTTAAGCGAATGGAAAACGATGCTCCTCCGAAAAAAAAACTTGAATCGGTGCCCAGTGGTAGTCAACGCAGAAGAGGACGCCCACATCTTCGTTGGAAGGATCAAGTGTTGGATGACCTGACTACATTTGGTGCTTTCAACTGACGCCAGCAATCGCAAAACAGAAAAGGCTGGCGCAATTTCTTATACGAGGCCAAAACCGACCAACGGTTGTAAGCACCAGATAAGTAAGTAAGTAAGTTGAATCACCATCCATATTTATTGGTAGAAATCGAGATCTAACATATCTGACAATTTATGGGTATTGCCATCAGGTTGATTATGGGCATTGCCACCCGGCGTGGAGTGTGAGCGGCAACTCTACGCCGATCACACAGACCTGTTCGCGACATTGAACTACCCCAGCCAGCACGCTACTCCCCGAAGAACCAGCCCTGCGATAGGCCCCCTGGGCAAAAGAGATTAACCTCGACACGCACTAACACACACCGACACATCTGCACCCATCGTTCATGACTGTGGTGGCAAAAGCCAACACTATTGGATGTGCTACAGCGTAGACCACATCGCATTTGATTGTGTGTGACACGTGGTCACCACTAAATTGCACCTTTTCAATCTGGCACTCCAAAGCTACTAAGATATACATTTCTTCTCCAATTAAACACCATATATTAAGGCCGTTTTAATCAGCCTTTAACATGACTATCCACCAGTGTTGCCAACACTTTTTTGAGAAAAGCGCGAGATTTAAAAAAAATATCGCCCAAAATCGCCCAATGAAAAAAAAAATCGCCGAAAATCGCCATTTTTTCTAAGAAATTTATTATATTAGAAAAAACAAAACAAATTATATACATTTTTTTCAAATAATATTGAGATCTGTTAATAGTATTAGATATTCTTATTTTCATATTTTTGAGATCTATAAAAAATAATAAAAAAGCTACTTCATTTTATACGAGAATTTTGATCGTTAAAGAACATTTTTTTAGAGACTATAACTTTTTAGAATTTTTCAATATGCAACTTTAAAAAAAAACTTTTTGCAAAAAACGTAGTTCCTTCAGCCGTATTAGACTCTTCCTCCGTTTCGTCAATTCTCGAAGTATTGCTTAGTTCATACATTGATTTAGTTTATACAAGATGAATGCCAACTTACAAATATTGTCAAACATTTTTCCCCCTACTTCTGTCTTAATTTTGTATGCCGATTACCAAAATTCTTCACTTTCAGATGGCACTTTGTTTTTGAAAACATTGCTCCATGGAAATGTCAACAAAGATTCGAATTCGATTTCTGCTGCACGTCGCTCTTCAAGACATAGATAATAAAGAGCGAGTTCACAGAAGGTCTTATATAGTTTAAACATCTTTCAGGACATAAAATAAAAGCATTTTCAAACATTTCTAAATGACTAGGTAATCGTTTTAACATTTCCTTGATTAAAACTATAATAACATTCTGGCATTTTGATAGTATGTCTATCATAACAATATCATCACTTAATTTGTGAATTTCTTCATGGAACTGATAATGAAATGTAAGGTCATTAATTCTTTTTTAATTGCTTTTATCCGCTAAAATTTTATTTAAGCTGAATGTAGCTAAATTATCAAAATTGAAATTTTTGACAATGTCTTCTTTTATAATTTTTGAAACAAGTCTTTGAATAAATGTTGAAATCACTTCAACGTAAGCTTGAAAAAAGTCAACTTTTTCTCGTTGAAAATATGAATTAAGTGAGTTGATGCTTTGAAGAAACGGTCTCAAAAAAATAAGTATTTCGATATAAATAAATTATCGATAAGGGTGTGAGCTGTGTTCAGTCGCATTGTTAACAGAGTATTCCAAACACTTAAAACAATTGTTATTTGCTTTAATTGAAATTTTAAACACATTAGATGAGTTTATGAAAAAAGGTTGTTTTTACAAAAATCGCCCAAAACATCGCCAGGCGATTTCCTAAAAATTTAAGCGCAAAAACAAGAAAAAAAGCGCCCAATTGGCGATAAATCGCCCAATCTGGCAACGGTGCTATCCACCGTCAGACCAATGCCAATGTGCCAGTGAAATTGTGATCGTGCATCTGCCGAGCGTAACGGCTATCCCCGTGCTAACAAATTTTAAGGAACGTTGCTATTCCTTCGTAGACATACGCTACCTTTGATCAAGTCAAATAGTCCACCTACTCTCCAGCTTGGGCAACCAACTTTAGGACCTGGGAGGTCCCTCTACATTTACACAGGATAGGGTGAACCCGTTGCTTGCGACCATCCTATTTTATCCTGACTTTGGACATGCTGCTAGTGAGAACAGGCGGAGTTGCTTCTACATATGAATTTTCTGTGTCAGCTGGGGTTCGAACCTGGTCTCAAATTGGCAGCGAGTGGTCCACCTACTATTTAATGCACTCGGCCACAGCCGCCACGTTATTAAGAAGGAAGTTCACTAATCAAAACTTAGATGGCGCTTTAGAAAACTAAAATTTTCCACCGAAGTACAACATTCCTCCAAATAACGCCTTCACTTTTTATTAACACTCGATTTCACTCTACATTTTTTTTTTTTTCTTCTCGCATCCTATTTATGAAAATCGATTCTTAAAGATAAACTCCAAAAAATCTAAGGTCATGGAATTTGCTCTGAATTTCTTCATCTTTCTCGCACAGTCTGCATACATCTTTTTCATATCATACATTATTTATCAGTGACCTGTAATAGACCTCTTAAAGTTTGTAGGTCTGTTTTGGTTAGCTTGAGTCAATTACTTGATTTTGGCCTTCAGAGAGTTAAAAATGTCATTGGTTGTCTCTGTCCATTGCAATTATTCCAGTAGCACAAAAATATCTAATACTTTTTATGCAATGTAAACTCAAGCCAGTCTAGTCTGAGAATGGGTCAATAAAAAGTCGAGACTGCCTTTTTTTCCTTTAAATTCACGTCATCCACCACATTTCTATTTAATTGTTTTTCCCCGGTACATTCAGTGATTCGCTACAGTCAAAAACAAGTCTTGATACAAGCTCCTCTTAAGCTTGCAGTGCTTTAATATCGCCTGACTGTCTGGGAGTAAATAGGTATGTTGAAAACTGATTTCCTATGAATATTTTTCTGGACACATATCTCGATGACATATATTTCTTTTTAAATAAGGTTGAAGTAAAGCCCATTGGAAGGACTTTTTGGAAATTGGGTTCGTAAGTTCCTGAGTCGTTTCTAAGTTTTCAAGTTAAGATCCAGAGATAATTTTGCTTTTCTTTAGCTTTGAACCAAGGACTTAAGATGTTTTATATTCAGTCAAATTTGCCCTGATTCGAAAATGGGGGTATATATTAGTGAGAAATGAGGGACAATCAAGTGAAATATGTAGAGGATGTTCGAAGCATGGTATACAGTCAAATCTGAGGCAAGTGTTATATCTTTACCTCAGTCAATTCAAGTTGCAAGGTAATCTCATTCTCAAACTTCTCTGCCACCAACTGCAACAGTTTTAGTTGATTAGAAATAAATCAAGAAATACAGAAAGGTTAAAACGTAAAACCATGACCTGGTCGGGATTCAAACCCAGGACTTGTGGGGTGGCAGTCAAACACGCTAGTTACTTGCCTACCGAGGCCATCATTGAATTAAATTAATTTTTCTGAGTGGTTATCATTTCTCTGCGACTATAGAAAGCCTCAGAGAGTAAATTTTTAGGCACAAGTTCAAATTTTTTATAATAATTTATTATTTCTTTACTTCTCTCTTAATATTTCAAACATAGTTAATACATGGCTGCTCATATATTTAATTAAAATCAATTTAATTTTCTCCCATGCTTGCTCTATTGACCTTTTCAAGCTTCACTTGATCTTCTCCATACGATTTCTTTCTTAGCTACAATCATTTAGTTTTGGGCTTTTGTTTACACTCAAAACCAACTCAGTGCACCTCTTTATAAACGAGTTCAAAAAGCCAACCATTGATACATACATACATATATCCATTCAGCAGCCTGCAGCATCTGCTACAGCGTCTGCTGTATAAATGTTCTTAGCTTTGTTTTCTTAACTTGGCTCATTGTTTAGTTGCATCGCCATATTGGTTCCCATTGTTGTCTATTTTGTTGTATTGTTTTCTGTTTATTGTTTCTTTTGTTTGTAACGAATGAAGAAATTCCGTTCTTGACCACGTTTAAATAAAAGAAAATTGCACATGTACGGATCCGCTGTGTGGAGTTTTCTGTGTTTGCTGTGCAAACTGAAAAAGCTTATTTCATCTGCTAATAAGCAATTTTTTTTTTTTTTTTTTGTTTGTATTATCAAAATTTTTAGTTTCTCATTTTTTTCCATTATTTTACCCAATTTAGCCAATTTATTTATTTTTCAGTTCTCATGCTTTTCGTTTTTAAGATTTTTTTTTTTCCATCTATTATTTTCCTGTTTCATAAATTTCGCTGTGTTTGCTCTTTCTTGACTTCAGCTTACTTTATGAACTAGTTTATTGCCTATATTTCTTGCCCTTTTCAAGACTTCCTGTCTGTCAATATTTTTGCAAAGTTTTTTTTTTGTTATTCTTTTTTTATTTGATATTTCTAATTAACACCATCAAAGTATTGTTTGTAGGAGTGTATAGGTCACCAATTATGGCAATCCGATTGTCTATTCTTGACACACACACACACATACACGCACTTGACTATCTGATGAACACATTGTTAGGTTTGTTGAATGGTATCTTATATCTTCTGGGTTGTTAATTAAAAGTTTTCTTGTGGTTGATATGAGTTGACAGAAGTTGAGGAACTTGTTTATAACTTTATTGAATAATGTCAAGATATGTTTTGAGTTAGAGTGTTGTGCAGATTCATATATTTTACTTTTTCTCTTCTTTTCTTTTTTACCCATTTTGTTCAGTGTTGCCCTTATGGTATCTATACTTAACTGTCAGAGAAGTTATTGTTACTTCCGACGTAAATTACTTTTTTTTTTAGTGTCTTTCATACAAAAACATCGATATGTCATTCAATATGATCAGACTTTTAATACCGAAGATATGATGAAAATGAGAAAAGGGAGCCCTACGTTCGGCAAAAAATTTTCAAAAATTTTTTAAAAATACTTCTGCTGGAAATATTGATATACTTCTTGAGCAAAAGATTAATAATATTTCAAGAGCTTTATTTTTTTAATATTAGGGTGGCACATTAGGATGGTAGAAACTGAGATCTGGAGGGTAAGTACTAGAACGGTACACCTGAGGTGAATAACTTCTATAGAGGTCATATTGGTCTTCTTGAGATAAAAACATTGATATACCAAACTTTAAAATCTGACTGTTAACACCAGAGATATGAAGTTATATGTCAATACGCGACCTCTACGTTCGGTAAAAAAAAAATTTTTTTGTTCGTAATTTTCTTGCAAAAATACGTCATATTCGCTGGTATACGGTGAACTTTTTTTTTGAGGTACGGTCTAGTGAACATGCTCTCCTATCGTAGAAGCAATCGAAAAAGATCGAGTCATGGACAGCCATAAATCTGGAGCGGAAATGTGTGCTCCAGATGAACCTGATTAATTGCCAGATAAAGCACTTGAAACTTGCCTCGGGAAACCTTTACGTTTACAAACTTGTGTTGTCTTTATCCAAGAACATTGGTGGTAAAATCCATGGACTGAAGAATCTATAAGATCCTTTTAGCCAGAATCTTGTGTTGGTCTTCAGATATATCTCCAGAACCAAGATTCAGAATTGTCAGAAAACATCGAGCTACGAGCAACAGCAGAAGAAGTATACGATTATTTGTATTGATTTTGACAGTTTCGACTCAAAGCGTGAAAGACATTTCAGCTGCGAGACTACCTTCCTTATTCTATCATGGTTAGATCATTTATTTCTTTACAAAACAAAAAAAAAAAAACGAAGAATATAAACAGGGACGAACAATTTTCTGTGTATATTTGACGGCCACAGAACGTACATACAAAGAGAGTTCCGTAAAACGATACGCCCAAATTGAAGAGAAAGAAAGCTTGCCACTTGACGCTAAAATAAACTCTTTTTCTATTTTCAGATTGCCACTTACATTGTGCTCTGTTTTGAGCGAGAGAACTGGTGGCAAATTAATTAGCAAAGTAAAAATTATGTAAAATTTTTATGGAAAAACTTATGTTTTTCACATTAGTGTCGAATTTTCTTCCAATGCAATTAAAATTTAAAATTTGATTTAAATAAAATGCGTGAATTCTTGAATTGAAGTCGAATTCTTCTGGAAAATTATTGTTAAGTCTATGAAACTTAAACATAAACAAAGGTTTGCCATGCATACATGCCAATTATTTTTTTTATTCAATACCATCTTTACGAAGTAAATCAAACTAATCTTTGATTCAATTCAATAAAAACTCATTTAAATTTCATTCATTGTTTTACTAAAAATATTTCTCATTTTAATGTTTTTAAACTTTGCCGAACATTTTTCAATAATAATAAAAAAAAAAAAAACAAGCATCGATTTTTAGATAGTCGAATTTCGATCAAAGCCGATACTTGTAAAAATATTTCAATATATATGGACTTAAAAGGTTTGGAATAATAAGGTTGTAACCCACATAAAACAAATTTTAAGATAAACGCATTTGAAACAATGACTCAAATGTGTCTCAAAATAGAACCTATTTTGACATTCATATGGCTGTTGGCCCCCGAAAAAAATTCATAAAATTTCAAACTCCGGATTTGGTTTTCTAAACAATAAACTAATATAAAAATAAAAGTTGAGACAAACCGGAGATGGTCAGTGCAACTGATATTACACTTCAATGTGAAATGGGCGATAAATGTTTTTTTCTTAAATTAAGAATTCGAAAGAAAAGTGTTTTCTTCAGAAGCCTTAAAAATAAAAATCGTGATTTAAGAATGATTTGATATTTCTTAATGTGCAAAGAATATTATTGAGGGATCCACTTAAAATCAGAATATTATAAAGGTAAGAAATGTAAAAGCTGTACTTAAGAGAGGCGTCTAAAAGAGATTTTTATGTAGGTAAGCACCTTATTGCCCAAAACTTAAGACTCAAATATGTGCAACAAAGAGAATATTCAATTATAGCTTGCTGGCAAATAGAGAAGCAACTTCATCTCTGATACAAACATAAAAGATGTTGATGAGATTTTTTTGCATCCAAAACTCAATTTAGATCTAAGTGTGGGTTAACACCTTATTGCCCTTAAATTTCTAAACCAAAAAAATACTATTTCTAATCCTTAAACAAGTTTAAGATAATTGTAATTATATAACAAATAAGAAAAAAAAAATTCTGCAATTCTCACAAGGATATGATGCTGCGCTGACTTTATACCAGTGATCGGCGCCCATGAAGCAGATGCTTTGGGAGAGTCACACATATTCTTATGCTCTTTCGCTCATTTAACAAACAACCAATGGCGAAACAGCATCGTTTCTCTTGATACTCAATTATTTTGACCGTACACATAGAGATTTATTCGTGCAAATATGTCAGGCCATGCAACAAGCAACAAATATTTTATGCTGCCAAACGCTTTTGATGGCATGCAGTGTTTATTGTGCTACTTGTCATTGAAAATAAAAACAGAACAAGCTATGAAAAGGCATTACCAATCTTTTCATAATGAATATGAGGAAATTGATGACTTTGACAGGGAAAAACTTTTTCTAGAAAAAAAAAAATTTTTTTTGATAGACTTAAGTTGTGGATGGATGATTCTTTAGAAGAAGAAAAAAAATATACTGAAGAACATCAGAATCAGCTTAAATTATCATTATCAACACTAATAAGTGTAGAACTATCAAAGCAGGGAAGACCATTTTCAGACGGGATATTCATTAAAAATCTTTTTATTCAAATTTTGCGAAGAATTAATTTTGAATCCAGTACAGTTATGGAGTCGATCCCCTGTTCACCTAGAACCATAGCTCGCCGTACTGAAGAAATAGGCTTATTTATTGAATCTGCAATTAAGAAAAAACTAAACAAATGCCAATTTTTTTCAATATGTTTAGACGAAAGCACGGATATAAATGATGTTTGCCAATTAGTCGTTTGTATTCGATGTGTCTACTCGACCTGTGAAGTTTCTGAGTCTATGTTTACTATAGAGCCCTTACAAGCAAATGTAACAGGAAAAGCAATTTTCGATGTTCTAAATGAAAAGTTATTCTCAATTGTGGACATGAATAAGTTAACTGGGGTATGCACAGATGGAGCACTCGTTATGACTGGGAAAAAAAATGGATTTGTAGGACAGTTCGAAAGTAATGGAATTCGTGTTTTCAATTTCCATTGTGTTATTCACCAACTTGCTCTTGCGTCGAAATGCTTAAATTATCATTCAGCTATGAAAACTGCAGAGTACATAATAAATAAAATAAGAGGGGGCCATAACTCACTAACCCACAGAAAACTGATTAATTTTTTAAAAATCAATAACGCTGATTATTCCGATCTTAAAATGTATACTGAAGTTCGATGGCTAAGCCGTGGTGATTCTCTTAAGAAATTATTTGACCTTCGTGTAGAAATTCTTCAGTTTTTAAATAATGAGAATTCAAAAGAATTTGCGTTTTTAGTGCAGGCCTTACAGGATAATGAATTTCTTTTAGATTTAGCCTTTCTAACAGATATAACCAAATATATCAATGACATTAACCTTGAACTTCAAGGAAAAAACCGAAATATTTATGATTCTTTTAATAAAATAATGAATTTTAAGACAACATTATTTCTACTCTCATGCGAACTTCAATCCAACGATTTTTCAAATTTTGCAAATACTGCACTCATATATACAAATGATAAAGCTGCTAAAAAAGCTGAATATGCTAATATAATATTAACTTTATTAAATAATTTTGAAGACAGGTTTAAGGATTTTGAGAAAATTAAATCATTGATTGATGTCGTTGAAAATCCTTTTAAATGTAATGTGAGCTTGCATGAGTTTCACATTCAATCCGAATTAATAATACTTCGAAGCGAAGTAAACACTCAAGATAAAATTAACATTTCCGAGTTCTGGAAAAACTTAGACCAGTCATTTTATCCTGAATTAACAAAAATATATCAGAAATTGCTTTCGTTTTTCCCTTCTTCTTATTTATGTGAACAAATTTTTTCTGATTTAAATTTCATATGTTCTTCAAAGCGTAATAGAATAAACAAAAATCATTTGAAAAGTATTATGCTTATAAGAAAATGCTCCGAAATTTTCGATCTCGACGAATATATAGCAAACAGTGATCTTGAATAACAAAATCAGCTGAACTTTTGGTTTTTATAATAGTAAAAAAAACATCGCTCTCGTTCTTATTAAACAAGGAACAGCATATTTTTTTTTCTTCTATTATTTTCTTCAGACGTAAACTAAAATTTCAAAAGACTACTTTTTTGATCGAATCTTAACGAGCAACAAATTGAGAGAAACGTTAATAACAATGCATGAAGTATCATACGAGCTTAAGTAAAGTCATACCTGCAAAATACATTAATTTTTTTTATATTATTGCCAAATTATTAAATATTTATGTATTTAAATATTTATAATTTTTAATATTTATTATGAAATACTTTTCCATTTTCTGCTAGTTCTTTTCCGCAATCAGTTTTAAGTATACAAATTCTTTCAGTGCAACTTTTCTTCTCTCACTAATACAGTCTCACTTTTAATTTTGCCGACCACTGCTTTATACACAATCGCTCATAACCAGCTATGGGCAGAGAGCGCTCTGGGAGCGTTGATAGCAAGAATTGAGAACAAAGGCTTATGTAGCAATACAAATCGCAACAACAAATCAAAGACATAAGAAAAACACAGAAACAACACAGAAGCTTTAAATGTAGTGGTGCCCATACCCGCTCATAACGTTTAACTAACAAGACTATACGATTTGGTTTTGCTTGCTTACAAGATACAATTGAACAACTGCTTCCGACTGACTACCAACAGCGCCATCCATTCTCTGACTAATGAGGTTGTGAACAATGAGCTTATGAATAATGAGTTTATGTTTTCAAGAAGCCGTATATGGCAATTATTTGCTGTGTGAGGCTTGCCATTGTCCGCAGAGGTCAGAAAACTTACACCCCTATTCTGGCGTTGAAGTGATAGTGACAAAATTGTGACAAAGTGTGTGGGGAATGACTATTGTCATGTTCTTCTATTCTACACTCAGAAAAAAAACATTGGTAAAATCAAAATTTTTCATTGGTATATCTGCCAATTTTACATTTTGTTTCATGCTCAAAAGTTTATTCTTTTGTATTGAAATGGCTGAAGCTATTGTTTTAAAAAAGTTACCCCTTTAAATCAATATGCAAAAGTTTTGAAAAAAATGTTGAAACAGAATGGGTTAGTGTATAATCAAATACTACAATATGTTTTTTTTTAATTTTAAAATGTTGATTTAATATCGTTTAGCTTTTTGAAATAAAATAGTACAAATGTAAAAACAAAATTGTTCAGGTTTAAGCAAGCGCCATACTTACAACACAATAATTCGTAGATTTCTTGCAAGTCCCATTCCAGTAGCAGATCTGGCAGTGACTCCATCATTTATTTTTTTTTTTTATTTTCCACTTTACTTTTGCTCTAACTGTTTTTCTAGAAAACACACGAACGAACGAATCGAAGAAAAAAAGATGCAACAAAACCAATTGCTTATAATTTTAGAATTTTTAACTTTTGATTGACGTATTCATTTCGTCTTTATATGCATTGAAGAATTTATCGATAAAATTAAAAATCTCTGAAACATAACGGAGCTACATTCAATTCAATGTGTTTTTTTTTTCATTTAAGACATTAAATGCTTGTTTTCAAAGGTTTTATTTTAACAATTTTTAACATTTTGAATCAACATTTTACAGTTTTTGAGAAAACATTTTTATTTGTTATTTCATAATTTTTATGTCTTGAAACAAAATTTTTTACTTTAATTTCAAAATTTTTATGGTAAAATCAAAAGTTTTTATGTCAAAATGCTAAAATGTTGATTTCAAATGCGGATTTTTTTTCTGAGTGTAGCAGATAAGTGACAGATCTAAAAATTAAGTTTGTCATTGCTAGCTGTCATCACCTACGGAGCAGTTGACAATCGAATTATCGAAACGCTTTTTCTTTAGTATTCGGTGTTTTTTAAAATCTTAAAAACTATAAATTGTTAAATTGTGCGAAAAAATCAAAAAAATAAATAAATTTACAATGACAAAAGATTTATAATAATATATTCGTCCATTCTTGCCAAAAGAAATAATAAAATAAAAAGACGTAGGCTGAAGCATTTGAGAGATACAACCAATCCCTTTTCTATGCAGGAATCGGTGTGTACGAAAATATTCCGGATGCTAAGAAGACTCTTTTGAAAATAAATACACAATCAGTTGCAGTTGCAAAAAGCAGTTCGGGATGCTCCTTGCAGAATTGAACATATAACTGCAGTTGCTCTGCAGTTGTACGTTCGAACCTTTTGCTCCTGAATGATAAGAAAATGTCTAAAATATGCAAAAATTAAAGAAATTATTAACTTACATTTTTTCGTTGAAATATTCTGTTTGTCTACAATTTAAATTTTTCACAATAAATATTTTGGCACATATTAATAAAGTAGAAAAGCTTTTCACCATCGTGTGGGGAACTTCATAAGCTTCTCCGTGTCACCTTTGATGTAGAATAAAATAACAGGAATGCATAACAAGTGCATAACAAGGTCGCTGACAAAATTGCAATGACAGTCTATTGTCACTTCAACGCCAAAATAGGGGTGTTAATTTCAATTGAAAAAGATTTTCTGCCAGGAGACCGTTCGGCCACGGCCGACACTTTACCATACAACCCGCTAATAAATTTAAAAATTCCCTATTTCTCATAAATTTGACCTTGAAATATAGCTGTGCGTGAGACCGCGCATCCATGGAAGAGTAGTAAAAAAGTAATGTTCATAATTATGGACTGAAAAATCCAAACCGTTGCAGTCAAAACTAACTTCGTTGTTACTTTTGCAGCAACACTAACATCTTTTATAAAAAAAGACTTCAAATAATCTATTTAGCAGACAAAACCAAAACCAACAACAACAGCAACAACTTCAAAAACGAAAAAGTTCAGCGGCAACTTTTAAAAACCGCTTAAAATTATCTCTTAGCTCAGCACCAACAACGACAAGAAAAAAATTACTTTTGCACCTGCAATTTAACGCCAGCAGTTGTTGTTGAAAACTTCAGTTCAACTGTTGGTGTTTTTGTTTTTTTTGTCTTCACCAATTTCATTTCTTTTTTTTTTTTTCTTCATCTACAAATTAGTAAACATTATTCAGTGCTTAAAGAAAGTGAGGGGGTTAAGAGATAGAAAAAAAAAAAACTTTAAATCAAGTGTTGCCAACTACTTATGCGCAACACCAACCTGCCCAGAAGTAACTCCGCCACCTTCACTCTGGTGGACAGTCAACGAGGCAGCCATCAAGGCAAGGCAAAGGCAAACTTTTGTTCAAATTGAATTTAACAAATTTTGCCGCGTTGGCCTTAAATTGCAGCAAAAACAACAAAAAAAGAAAAAAAAATACAGCAATTCGATGCTGCGTTGCAAGTTCGACATCAGCAACTTTTACTTCCAATGCTGCTGAGGCTGATGCTGCAACAGTTTCAGCCAAACTTTACTCGAATAGAGCGCAAAAAATCATCAGCACCACCAGCAGCTACAGTTTAATCTATCTTTTTTGTTGCTTTTATGGTTGTTTGTTCTTAATTTTTTTTTTTTTTTTTTTGGTGCTGCTGCGATTTCATTCGTTTTAATCGATTCCTCTTAAGCGTAAAGTTTTTGCGCCAACATCCTTGTAACCATAATTAAAAGTTGTGGCAGCACAGCGCCAAAAACACTTGTGGCGCAAATAATAATTAATATAAATTGAATTGTTGATGGCCGCCGTTTTTGCCAAGTTGTTGTAACTGGTGGTGTTGGCCTTGGTGTGGTTCTAAGATGGTTCTAATGGCCTAAAATTAAATTGCTATCAGCATTGAGACAAACGCTTATACAAATCTAAGGCTGCATGCTTTAGGCATGTCTCACACGTTGTTGTTGTTGTTTATCAGAATGAGAATTACATAAAAATTACAAAGAATTTTGATTAAAATTAATTAAATTAATTTTAATATGATTCGCAATATTAAATAACCAGGTAACCTAAAATCGGTAAATAGTGCAACCCTGAAATTTTGTCAACAAGTAGACATAACCTCTGCCCTTTACGCACTAGTATAAAAGTTAAATTGGTGGTCGAAACTTTTTCAGAAAAGTGTGTTAGGCATAATGAGAGCTGTATATGCAGAACGCTTCTAGGCAGTTTTCCTCTGCAACCTTCGAAAAGGACCAAAAATGTCCTATGTACAAGTGGCAAAGTATTTGGAAAAAGGCATCGTCACATTAGATTGGCCTACATAATCGCCTCTTGCGGGATTACCCTTCGAAAACGTCTGGTGCTACATCAAGCAGAAGCTTAGAGAGTGACCCACTTATACTTTAAAACAGCTTTCCCGAGAAATTCGACGCATTTGAGCGGACGTGGAGATTTCAAGCGATTATTAATGCTGGTGGTGATTGGACATCTTATTAATATGATTGGGTCCGAAGCACGACATGTATAATGAATGTATGTAAAGAAAAATTTTCTTAAATACATTTTTAGATAAATTATGCCGATCTTAAAAGACTGTAAATTCAAATAACTTTATTGATTCTTATGCGATGATCATTTTCAAAATCTCGTTGGAATGGTATTGACTGCTTTGATTTATTTTAAGAGGCTTATTTATTTTTCAACCTTAACTAATGAAAAGCTTTCGAAATTCACCAGACGGGGTGAATGCCTATTGCCAGCTAAGACCCCTTTTGCATTGATCATGACTTGAAATCAACTTTTTTGACTTTCTCTTTTAGACTTGACGAAACCTTTTACATTGGTCAAGACTTTTATTCAATTTTATTTCTTCTTTGCTTGATTTCTATATACGACAGCCTTACAATTTTCACCTACAGAACACTAACACACGCTTTGTCAAAACAACGAAAAGCACAAAAGGAATACAAACAATTGAAGCATAATCGCGAATAACGTTGTAAACGACAAAATAGTAATTTTTGACTAGAGTTAAAAAACGATTAAAGATTGTAGGCGTTTATTTTTGCTCTTTTTGCTATACACTCTCATTTAATAAATCTTTACCATACATAAAATATAAAACAAAAATTATATAAAAGATTTAACTACTTCTAAATTTACCGTTTAAAAGTTTTTACAGTGGAATAACGTTTTATATCCAAAACTGAATGGATGATGAAACGTTTTTCCACTGAACATAACATATGATTTATGGTGCTTACAACGTTTTTCCACTACTAAAAACGACAGCTAACTGCACTTACAACGTTCTTCCAAATTACATTCACAGGAGCATTTTTATTTTCTATGATCTCACCATTTCTCGAAATATGAGACTGACCACTTCCTCTTAGTCTTTTATAGTTCATATTTTTCCAATTTTAGAAATTTATTTTACGTTTTGAGCATCGATAGCACTTGCGCATCAAGATCGATTGTTCGCTTTTATTTATTTTACAAGCACGTGCAACGTTCTTCCACTGACTGGCATTTAAAAATGCGTTAAAAATGCCCGAACCTGCATTTTTTTTTAATCACTTCTGTTGTATATATATCTTATATATTTAGTATAAGAGAGTAATGCTAACGGGTATCCGCGAAAAAAACACTTTTGAAAAAAATGTCGTTTACAACGTTATTCGCGATTTTGCTTCAATTGCCTAAAAATTTACGGTAAAGCGCAAGTGTTTCTCTTACCCTTTCGTCTCTGATGTACGGCGAATTGCCTACAAGCTCACAGACTTGATTTCAAGTCTTGACCAATGTAAAAGTGGTCTTATTGAATAGATGAAACAGACAGAACAGCGTGAGAAGCAGCTTGAGGTGAGCAGCAGCTTGAGGTGCTCGAAAAGCAAAGAGTGTAGTGTGAAAAGCAGCAAAACTCGATACACAAACAACAACAGCAGCATTAATTCAACTATTTCTTCTTCCATTATCCTAATATTCCAAAAAAGTTTACACATTTTACCTCGAAACTGCTGTATCTTTTTTGTGGTCGGAGATGGAGTATACGGACACAGACGACCTCTACTTTTAAAAGGATTATGCTACGTGCCATACAAACCGCGAAACAATGGAGTAATTGCGCACCAACTTGCCTGGTAGCGTCATTTCGCGTTTAGGAGACACAAATTGGCCACCAAGATCTTGCGATTTAACATTGTTAGACTTTTTTCTTTGAAGTTATTTGAAATCTTAGGCCTACGCTAAGCATTACCATGCAATTCCATCTCTCAAAGCGTTGAAACCGCCATTGCTGAAATTAAGCCAAAAGAGTGATCAAACATTTCGAAAAAAATTATTAAGGTCTTCAAGCTAAGCCGTGGCGGCCAGTTGAAAGCTATTGTGTTTAATACTTAAGTTCCATCAATTCACGTCAGTCAAGATCCATAAACTTAGTTTTCAGGGAAAACTTTCAGTCCATGATACAATTATAAGGTAGCATACAGAAACTCCCCACACCGAATCCTTATGTCAAAACTTAACTTTTGCCACTTTTCGCCAACTTTTGCCAAAATAAGCGATGCCACTTTTCGAATTTGTTGATTATTATGGGACAAAATACTTTGAGAGGAAATTATATTAGGGTAAATAGGATAAAGTTAGTAAAAATGTATCTATAATCTTATATATTAATACGCAAACATCGAATGTTGTCGTACACTTTTTCAATATTTATTTTAGAATAAGGACAATGAAACGTATATCATTCGAAAGGTGCTGCACCATAGATGTGCCGAATTATATTAGATTTTAAATTGATGACCTTTGACCCGAAATATTAACGTTGAAAGTTTATATTAATATAAGTTAGGGATCTCAGAACTGGGTAGAGGTAGAATGAAGAATGAGGTATCGGATGAAAGGTCTGGCTGCGCAATATGATTGAATATTAGATTGGTGACCTTTGACCTCAAATATAAGCGGAAAAAGAGCATTTATTAAATAAAAGCTAAACTGTAAGAGATGGAAAAACATGATATGAGAGAAAAATTTAGACCTTTATAAGATGTGCAAAAAATACTTTAATATTTTTCACCATCGTTTACGGTTACCCTACAATAAGCACTTTTTCATGTAACAAGTGTCAATATATATTGTGATGGTAAAATTCCTTACAAATAGTAAATTTGGAAAATTTCCGTTATTTTGACATCAAAATTATTGTGATATCTCAAAAACTATAGATGTTCTCAGTACAACGTTTTTTGTATGAAAATTCGTTGGTTGAGAAAAATAACGGTACACGAAAATTTTTTTGCTAATATTTTTCACGAATAGTATGTTAAAAAAGTTTCCCGTTATTATGACATCAAAAGTATTGCGATATTTGGAAACCTGTAGATTTTTTTCATGCAATGCATTTCTTAAAGCAATGTCATTGCCTCAGAATGAGAAAACACAATTGATATTTCAAATTTTGATTTTGCATGTAAATATCTCAGCCATTTTTCAATCGATTTTCCTTAAATTTTCTTTGTCTGAAAGTTTAATAAAATTACTTTGGAGAAATAAGAAAATATTTACCGTTATCTCTCCAATTCAATTTCTTATGTTGTTTTTAAAATAACTCTAAAATATTCAGTTTCTGCTCAAAAATTAGAACAGATATTCTTTTTTTGTAATTTTATTTTTTTATTTCTATTTTCTTCTCTCACACTACTCTTTCATATAATATATCATTTATTTGCAAAAATTGCTTCATTTTGATTTATAATTTAATAAAGTGTTTCTATCATCGAAAATCATTAGCTACCCCCTATGATTTTTTTGATGAAAGTCATATTTTTCAAAATGTTGGTTTTGTATTTTTTACAAAGTTCTACAGCTTAAAAAATTATTTCTGTGAAAAAATTTTTCAAATATTTCAAACCACTCCAAAGTTATATACACAAATCTATGTTTTAAGCCATTTCCTTATCTACTTCATATATTATACATATTATTATTATATATCTATATATAAATAGGTGTACGCAGAACAGTTAAGAAACATTTTCTCCCGTGTTTCTCAACCAATTTTGATAATTTTTTTTTAAATCAATAAGAGTAGGGAAAAGGAGTGCATCGAATATCTACGGTGGGCAATTCGACCTCAAATCAGACGTTCCAATCCACTGGTAACATTTCATGAGCGTTGAAATAAAGGCGAGGCACTTTTCATCAGCCCAAATTTTCGGTATAACTTTTGAACTATAAGTCACAAATCAATGCAACTTGGTAAGAACTTCCTTCTTTGACAAAGGGGCGTGGACAAACTCATACAACTCAAAGTTGTTATATCAAATAGCTTTAGAAGCATTTCTACTAGAAAGTAGAATAAGGGAAGTAGGGTACTGTGACGGGCATTGGACAAAGGGGTGTGGCTCCGCATATATAAGCTACATTTTTGATATCGAATAGCTTTGAATTTAAAAATCACAGAACATGGAAAATCAGAATTGAGTTACTGTTTTGTGATTTCCTGCTGGTGGTGCGTTTGGTGCGGTATGAGTTCGGTTACGTTTGCATATGAGTGAAGAAAGAAAAAAATATGTTTCCAATAAAAATACAAAAAAAATTTTTTAAATGGTCGAATCTCGACCAAAGGTAATACTAGTTAAATTAATTATCTGTAATTAGAGATGAAATTATGTTAGGTTAAGTATGATAAAGTAAGGATAGAGGTATTTTTAATTAAATAAATAAGCAATTATGTTTTATAATTATTATAGCAATTATGATTATAAATAAATATTTATACACGGGATCATTACAACCAAAACTTCGATCTGGTCGGAAGGACGTCGTATGGTGTGGAGAAAGGCAAATACGGAGTTCAATAAAGAAAACATTCAAGCAACATTAAAACATGGAGGCGGTAGTGTGATGGTGTGGGGGTGTGTTTCAGCAGCTGGCGTCGGAAACTTTAAGTTCATTGAAGGAATAACGAATAAAGAACATATTTAGCCATTTTGAGAGATAATTTGCTGCAAAGTGTGAACAAAATGGGGCTAGATGAAAACAGTTTCCTTTTCCAACAAGATAGTGACCCCAAGCACAAGTCGCGTTTGGTTATGGAATGGCTGCTTTTGAAAGTCCCACACCAGCTGCATACACCCCCACAGTCTCCAGATATCAACATAATTGAAAATGTGTGGGACCTTATTGAAAAAAGGATCAGGCACCATCATATTACATCCAAAGATTCGCTTAAACAAGCTATATTAGAAGAAGGGAATGCAATTACCCCACAAGAAATCGAAAAACTATCTTTGGGATTGAAAAATGAACTCCAAGTGGTTCTTCGTGCAAAGGGCTATCAAACGAAGTATTAAAATATTAAAAAATTAGTTTTTCTTTATTTTTTTCTGTACAACTCTTAATTTGTTTCTAAACTTTTTGGCCATGAAATAATGTTCTTTTTGTTGTTTTTATCACTTGTACGAATATTGTAATTGTTTTTGATTTCATTTTTTTGTTATTGTGTTGTGGTATATTCATGGAATAAAAATATATAAAAAAATTTTTGCATCAGCTTAATAAGTGTAACATTTCAATTATTGTTTGAGAGAAAATGTTTTGTTTCTAAACTTTTTTTATTCAGTGTACATTAGAGCACCCACAATATATATGAAAAATGCAAAGGTGTTTTTTTTTCGCTCCACCAGCATTTTCTAATAGAATGAGGTTAAAAAATAAGTTCTGCATCAAAAGACGGGTATCGTTAGTGGAAAATAGCCAGCCGGTTTTCATTTAAAGCATCAAAAACGGGCTTAAAATTGCTTGAAAAAAGCTCAAACAATTTTTGCTCTGTAACTTTATTAAAAAAAGTTAACGGTCTTAATTTTTTTTTTTTCGACATACAATTAAACAGGTAAGACCTTCCGTGCAACTTTTTTTATGTAGGTGCGATATTTAATGGTGTTTTTGAAGATCAAACTCAATTTTTTACTTAATTTTTATGTTCTATTTTTCTTAAAAAATACCCAAAAATCATAAAAAAATCTGCGAACTGACAGAACTATATCATCATGAAGGGAATTTATTGAGGTTTAAGAAATTTATTACTTTTCATTATTTTTTTGCGTTCCACCCATGAACTGACGTCTTAAAGGTAAACAAATGATTTTTATTTTTGCTTCATTCAATGGAAATCTTTCAAATTCAAACAAAGTACTTATTTTACTCACCTAAATCATTGATCCCTAAATCATTGACACCTAAGTTATGATCCATTTATTTGTTGTAAGAGCCGTTGAGCTTTGTTTCAATTCAATTTTACTCATACACCTCGTTAATAAAAAAGTTAAATATTTTGTTTTTTTATTTTGGATTTTAATTGGGTGGGATAGTTGGGCCTCAATTCTTTGCCAAAATACCATACAAATGAAATTGATAATAAACCTCGTATAAATTACGTGTAAATTCTAAAACTCTAAGGAAGGATACAACAATTGTGTGACCCCCAATGAAGTCAAATCCGTACCTAACTAGCTCACCTGATAAATCCACCTTCGTTAAACACATGTGCTAAGAAAACCTAATTTAAATCTGCAGAATTGAGCTGGAATGGATAATTATTTTTGACAATTATGTAAGTACACCTAATTCTGTTTTTACACGGCCTTTTTTTACATGGTTTTGATTTAACACGGTTTGAAAATTTGAAATTTTCTATTGGGCTTAAATTTTTTCTTTTTTTTTTTTTGTCAAATTTAATTTTTGCGAATATATTTTCATATCACAAATTTAGGGGAATGTCCTTTTTGTGGATACAAGCAAATTTACTTGTCAAAGCAATTGAAATGGGTTAACATTTTGTGAACTATCATTTAAAGGTAAAGACATTTTTTATAGGAAGATTTTTTTTTCTAACGTTAAATTAAATTGAATTTTAACGCATTAAAATAAAAGGTAAGCCACAAAATAGTTTATATTCCCTCAGTTATTTATATTTTTTTAATTTTGTTAAATATTTTATGTATGCCTAAAAGAAAATGTCGAAAACTACAAATACAAAACAAAAACGTAAAGCTATTTCTTTGGAAACTAAAATTGAAATTTTAGATCACCTTCATTTCTTGGCAAAATGTTCAGTTTAAACGAACCACAGTAAGAACTATAAAAAAATGAAATTTCAATTGCTTTTAAACCTACAGTCTTTTTTTTTAATAACTATGCTTGTGTAAATACACATTATATACATATGTGATTTAATAAAATAAACATGAATAATTGTTCTTAAAAAATCCTTGGTTTTCCCTCATTTTAATAGGTCTTAGAGATAAGGAACCAATCCCTTATTTTTTCATACGATCAACGTCTTTTTTTACACGTTTCTTTACACGGTTTTTTCTGGAACTAATCTACAGTGTAAAAACAGAATTAGGTGTATACCAAAAATTAAGAAATTTGAAAAAACTTTAAGGAAAAAATAATATACCATTTTAAACGAAAAGAAATAAAATTATTTATTTATTTGAAGTTAAATATTCTAAAAATTTTGTTTTCGAAAAGTTTTTGGTTGGGATATTTCTAAAATGTTTTTCCATTGCATGCAAAATTAACTGCTTTTGCTCCTCCTGGTGTGTTAATACGGCATTAAACCTTCAAATTAAAGCAACACCACGTTCTGCTGTATCATTTACAACCAGTAATTTCTTAACTAATGATTTTGCCGCCATGTAGTCATGATAGTTTTGAATTTCAAAATTGAATTTCAAATGATATGAAAATTTCAAAATTGTATGAATTTTTTTAAGCTTTAACAACAGCCTCAAAAAGCACGTGTTTTTACACTATTGCCTAGTTTCACAGTAAACAACGAATGAGTTAAATTATATTAAAACGAATTGTTGTATCCTTCTTTAGAATTTTAGAATTTACACGTAATTTATACGAGGTGTATTATCAATTTCATTTTGTTTGGTATTTTGGCAAAGAATTGAGGCCCAACGATCCCACCCAATTAAAATCCAAAATAAAAAAACAAAATATTTAACTTTTTTATTAACGAGGTGTATGAGTAAAATTGAATTGAAACAAAGCTCAACGGCTCTTACAACAAATAAATGGATCATAACTTAGGTGTCAATGATTTAGGGATCAATGATTTAGGTGAGTAAAATAAGTACTTTGTTTGAATTCGAAAGATTTCCATTGAATGAAGCAAAAATAAAAATCATTTGTTTACCTTTAAGACGTCAGTTCATGGGTGGAACGCAAAAAAATAATGAAAAGTAATAAATTTCTTAAACCTCAATAAATTCCCTTCATGATGATATAGTTCTGTCAGTTCGCAGATTTTTTTATGATTTTTGGGAATTTTTTAAGAAAAATAGAACATAAAAATTAAGTAAAAAATTGAGTTTGATCTTCAAAAACACCATTAAATATCGCACCTACATAAAAAAAGTTGCACGGAGGGTCTTACCTGTTTAATTGTATGTCGAAAAAAAAAAAAAATTAAGACCGTTAACTTTTTTTAATAAAGTTACAGAGCAAAAATTGTTTGAGCTTTTTTCAAGCAATTTTAAGCCCGTTTTTGATGCTTTAAATGAAAACCGGCTGGCTATTTTCCACTAACGATACCCGTCTTTTGATGCAGAACTTATTTTTTAACCTCATTCTATTAGAAAATGCTGGTGGAGCGAAAAAAAAAACACCTTTGCACATATGGGTGCTCTACTGTACATGCAAAGAAGGCATTGCGTTCGGCATCAATCGTGGTTTTTTGCAGCACAGAATCCTTTGCACCGAATGGCTAATGTGCAACGACATACTTCTCCGTTTTCCTAATAATTGTATCATACTTCAGTCTGGAAATTATGATTCAAAATGTTCGCTAAGACCTCAAAGATGTTTATGGGAGCACATTTATAAGGATATATTTTTATAATTCAAAATTTTTTTACCATATAAGGTAATCTATATATAAATAGGCGTAAGCAAGAGTTAGGAACCATTTTCTCCCATGTTTCTCAACTAATTTTGATAATTTTTTATTAATGGATCAGAGTAGAGTAGTACCGAATATTTTTTTATAGAAATCTACCTACTTTGAATAGGTGAAATGATATATGATTCAGTTTATCCATTATGGTTGACGATCCTCACAAAATGGAGAGAAAGAAAAAACACGTATTTTTTCGTTAGATTTTTTTTTTACTGCACTATGAGTTTGTTTATTTCCACACATAAGCGAAGAAAGAGGTAGAAAAACGAAGAATATAAACAGAGACGAACAATTTTATGTATGCACGTGTATTTGTCGGCCACAAAACGTAGGGGAGAGGGGGCACCTTTGAGCATGGGGCACCTTTGAACACTGCTAATAAAATCTCAGTTAAAAATTTTTTCCGATCCTTAACCAATTTTTCACATGGCAACACTGTTTTCTAGCAACGTCAACAATTTTCGCTGGTCCTTTCATTCGCCCACCGAATGTAGTTGGGTGAACATGTTCTTGCACTGCCATTGTAAATTTTTTATTTTTTTTTTGTAAGAGTGTTAAGAGTGTTGAGTGATCGTTTTCTTTCGAGAAAAAAATTTATTGCAATCAAACATTCATCTTAAACGAAAATAAGGTAAGTTGTTTAATATTTATGTAAAAACAAAAATATTTTTTCCAAATTTTCCGTGATATGGCACGCCGGGGCAGGTTTGAACAAAAGGAAGGGGGTACCTTTGAACATGTTACTATCGGCAACTATACTAATACTGGGCGTGGTCTAAATATATACATACGGCCACTTCTTAGAAATCATTATTATTCCTGAGCTGTACAAGTTTTAATAGTTAAACTTGGTATGTGGATGCTATGGGCCCAAAAGGCAGTTACTATATATTTAAGCGAACATTATACAAGGAGGAATTTGGCCACACAGGCCAAATTTATGATATCGAATTGCTTTGGAACTAAATGACGTATAACCATGAAAGTCTTTCTACTGAAAAACTGGCACGTGCATTCGAAAACGGGGCGTGGCTCCACCCCAAATACAGACAGCCAAATTTACGATACAGAATAGCTATAGAAGTAAAAGTCACAGAACATTGAAACTCAGAATGTAGATACCATTTGGTGATCTCATTTTACTAGAGAAGGTGACATGCATTGGACAAGGGGGTGTGTCTCCACCCATACAAGCCAAATTTATGACACAGAAAAGCTATGGAGGTAAAAGACAAAGAACATAGAAGCAAGAATGAAGTTACTACTTGGTAATACTACGTTACTTTATGGGGTGGAGGGGAGTGTTTTTGAAATGCACTACGAAGAGTACCGGAGGGGGGTAAAAAAAATTATAGTTCAAAGCTGCCCCAGCCTTGTTCAAAGCTGCCCCGTATAGGGGGCACATTTGAACACAACGACTTAATGCATTTAAAAAATAAAAAAAAATTTAAATCGAACTAAAAATAAGTTATTTGTAGACTTCAACTAAAGTTTATTTCCATATATATGCGTTAAATTATGTAAAAAGGCAATAATTCAAAAACATAAATTTGTATGAGGCTTGAAAGCAAAAAGTGTTCTAAGGTGCCCCCCTCTCCCATACACACAAAAAAAGCTAGATATAAACGATCAGCACAAAGTGAAGAGAAAGAAAGCCCGCCACTTGACGCCAAAATATACACCTTTTCTATTTTCAGTTTGCCGCTCACATTGTTCTCTTTTCTGAGCGAGAGAACTGGTGGCGAATTCATTAATAAAGTAAATGGGATACCAAATTTTTAAGGGTAAAACATATATTTTTAACATTAAGGCCGTTGTTATGCAGACGCTCACGGGCTCATCACGGTGGCGCATTGTTGTTGTTTCAATGTAAGCCTACTGTGTGGTCCGAACAAGCCGGGGAATCTATCCTTAGAGACTTCTGGACATTCTGAAATAGATTTAAAATGAACAACCTAGAAGACTCTTCGTATTGTTGCCTTTTCGTCCTTTCATATCGACTCATAACCGCCAAAATATCTTAAGCGCCAAAAAGAAAATTTTACAGGAGAAGGTTTTTTTTAATTATCTTTGCTATTAATTTAGTGCTTTTTAAATTTTTTGCTTTTGGTTTAAATTCATAATCTAATTTCGTACACCTATGAAATTTTGACAGACGATGTAAACCATCGCAAATTATCGATTTTCATCAAAAAACATTAATCGGATATTATGTCGCTTAAGATATTTTGGCGGTTATGAGTCGATATTTAAGCAAATGTTGTTATTTTTTTATTTAAATTTTTAATTTATTTCTTTAACCCTGGAAGGACATGCTTATTTTCTATACATAAAGGTCATGCGTCGAATCGACGACAACATGTTCTAAAATGGCCCTACTGATTTCCTATCCGACAAAATCTTTAAAAATTACTTGTTCTTGATTATTAAGTTTATTAAGAGTAAAGGAAAAATGCAATGCATTTTATTTATAAAAGTTTTAAATGCAAAAATTCATTTTCACAGTTTGAGTTTTTTGGCATGTTTTACAAAAGGTAAAAATGCGTCGTCGACGAAGCATGTCCTTCCAGGGTTAATACAAAAAGTAAACCAATTTATAAAAACGAAATAAAAAAAAATACAAAAAAAATTCAAAAAAATAAAAAAAAAATAAAATAAAATGATAAAAAAAAACAAAAATATACAAAAACCAAAAAAAGACAGGATCGATATACCACTACGTCAAAGTTTCGTGATCCTGGGGAAAGTTGAATGTGGTATTATGCATGCGGACACACACACACGAATAGTAGGTATTTTCGTATGGGATACACTAAGGGAAATAACGCATATTAACATTATCCACGCCTGAGTATAAATTTTATTTAAATATTTACGTGGATAAATCAAATATTTTCCTTACAACTCGTTTTTTCCCCGTATTTAAATTTTATTTATACCACACACCTACACACATATTCCATACCGCTGAAATAGCCGACAAGCAGCAACAGCGTCGCACTCTGTTTCTCTGCAGTTTATTTCTTGCAGTTGCAGGTTTCTTATAGTTCTCGTTTAGTTTTTGTTGCAAGGGTAATATAGCCTGGATGGTTGGCCAAGATGATTTGTGAGTGCGATGGGTGGTCGCTTGATGAAATGATGTACGGTGGAATGACAATTCGTTATTTTCTGATGGATGTCTTGCACCGATTGTCATTTACCTGCATATTTTGCTTCTTATTTTCTATCTTGCTTTTTCTTTCTCCAGTTTATACTATTTTTGACATTGCATGCCATAATATTGCACCAACTATCAAAAATAGTATAGATTGGAGAACGAAAAAAGTGAAAAAGAAAATAAATAATACAGACAAATGGCATTTGATGGACGCAGCTCGTGAGAAAATAGCAAATTGTCAAGACTACCTTGTATCATGGTTGGTGCAATATGAAGAAAATAATACTATAGAACCTATATATACTATATAAACTATAAATAAAACTATATATTTTATTGAATTTAAATGCGATCGTTTTATTTTAAAATAGTAAATATTTGAAGATATTTTAAAAAAATTCGTGCATTATTTTAATTTATTTTTTATAATTTCTCTTTAAATATTTAAATATTTTATTTAATTCAAAAAGTATTTTAATAAATTGAAATATTTACGTAGTCGATTTATGCAAATGCGTGATTGGTGCAAAATTGACTCGCTTTTTGGATAAATTAAAAAAGTTTTTGGATTAATTTAATATGATTTTATCTTAGTGTAACGACACTATTATGACCCTTTACCCTTACAAGAGTTTAAGAAATATATTTTCTCGATATTTCGAGAAGCTTATCAGATGCGATTTCGGGGTTTGCATTTTTGTGACTTTTGCATGTGCATTTTTGTGCAAATGAAACCCTGAAAGCCGATTTTAGCTAAATTTTGATCACACCTATTGACTCTTCAAGGCAACTGTGTGTAGATAGAAACTCTCCTGCCATGGACGCATGTTTTTTTACATGTCAACTTCAACCGCGAGGGGGGTTTGGTTAAATGTGCACCAATTTTTATGAAAAAATTATATTTTTTACCTCAATATAGAATTAATCATTGGCTAAAAGATTTTAAGCGATTGCTTGAAAAAATTGGTTGGAATTGCTACTTCTACAGCCCTGTTGAGTAGAATGGTCCCTTAATTTTGTATCAAATTCTATTTCAATGCAATTAAAACTTCAAATTTGATATGAGTAAAAATCTATAAGTTTATTCATCATGCATTTATGCCAATTTGAAAAAAAATCGATTTTTACTTGGTCGAATTTCGGCCACAGGCGATACTAGTTTTAATTAAACCGCAAGGAATGTTTGTATATCACCTTTGTAACTATCATTAAAAAATACATTTTGAAGAGATTTGAATACATGTATCTTAAACCACTTCACAATAAGTTTTCTTTCCATTTTCGCCAATACAAACAAACATTAATCAAAATTAGCTGAACCACAAGAGGGGAACAAGTAACACCTGTAACTTAAAATAACTTCAACGCCAAGTCCAGCATATTTTATTTAGCAGCTTCAACTTAGGACAAACCGAAAAACATGAATATCCCTTATAAACGATTCACACTTTTGCGGGTATCTTTCGAACTGTCAGTTATGGGAAACCACAAAAAGAAAAACAGACCAAAAAACATTGAAACTTAACTGATTTATAGCAAATCGTTTAACATCTTTTAAATAAATCATTACAACACTCACACCTGCACAACAACAACAACAAAAACAACGAAACCACAGTAACTAGCAACATATACGAGTTGAGAGAAAAAAAAATAAACGACAGCACATTCATCTAGAAAAGGTTGCCACTACAACGATTTGCTAACCCAAAGAAATGAAATGTTTTTCTTCTTTTTTTTTTCCAAAACTTAAATACCTACCTTCATGATGCATTCAATGCCAGCACAGAAGGGAAGGGTTCCAGCAGTATTGACACGCGCAAGAAACCGGAGACCCATGCATAAATTATAACCACACCGTAAAAGTAGCACAAATGGTAAAAATAAAATAAATGCAAAATAAATACTTGAGCAAGGTAAGTAACGGTGCGACCACAGATACTCCACCTCTCTTGATGGCAGCCCTGTCTTGAACATCCGGTATCCCTGTGAAGGCTTTTTGCCTGCGCTGCTGCTGCCACTTGCTGTTCAAGGACTCGTTGCTAGTGTGGCATATGGAAAAACGTTCAGCTGAAATATGAAACCTCTTCACAAGGTTGCTTTAACACCAACAACTACAACAACAACAACAACAACAACAACAAAAGAGTAGAAATAATAATAATAATATCCAGCCCCAAAAACAAAAACCAAAAATGCAAAAACAAAAAAAAAAAAACAGCAGTAGCGCCAAACTCAGGTCACTTTACTGGAAAATAACTTATGACTCGAGTTAAGTTGGAGGTTTTTTTTCTTCCCTACATTTACACGAACTAAAGAAGACAAAAACCTAACAGAACTCGTCAGAACTTTAAGAAACAACAAAAAATGAAGAACTGGTGCAAGAAAAATGATTTATATGGTGAAACTTTGGGGCGTAATGGGTGGTTTATAAAATTCAATCGAGCAAAATATTTGTGCGAGTTCATAGAAGCAGCGGTTGAAAGAAAGAATGGCACACAACCGGTACTAGATGCGGAACAAGGAAGTGAAGTGGAGAAAGTCAGCGATTTGGTCACAGTTGGGGCTTTATTGTATGCATTGCCTGCCTGTCCGACTGCCCGATTGCCCGATTGCCTGAGTCGCATTTGGCTTCATTGTGCAAATAAAAGTCCAACAGAAAACTTGCAAAAAGAACAACAAACTTGTTTGTATTCTTTGCACAATAAAGGAGAAAACAACAACAGCAGTAACAACAACATCAAGAATAACAGCAACAACAATAAATGCAAAATCACAATCAGGTGGAAAACATTTGTTACTTATGAGTTTTCAAACAGTTGGCAGCAAGGAAAAAAATATTATTTTGTGAAGAGGACTTTTGGCATTTGAATAGAAGGCAAAAAATCCAAGAGAAAAAAATGCATGCCACAAAAAGTTATGCAAATGACAACAAATGAATCACAACAAATATACTTCCACTTTGTGGAGTGGACAGTTTATTTTCAGGTTATTTAAGATTTTCTTATGTATTGCTTCTCGAGTAACTCTTGTAAGCGAGCTACTCTTTTTTATATTCTTTTACTCACCTTCAGTACCAGAATCTTTAAAATTTTACATTTTTCATTTGTTTTTTACTTAATAACTTTTCTCATCCACAATAGAAAACCGTCCGTCAAGGATCAAAAGAAATCATCTTCAATTAGATGGCACAAACGATATTAATTATCTTCAGAAGTCTTAAGGGACCTTTAAGGTATGAGGACAATTTGATGTGTCAATGACTTTTTGGAAAAAAATCATGTTATTTCGCAACATTGTCTCCTTTCAGATATACTTAGTCCGGCCTTTTTCCAATTTTTTTATTCCTTCCAAATAATACGTTTTATCAAGATCCTCAAAATACGCATTTGTTTCGGTGAGACCTCTCATTTGACTCAAATCTCTTTCCACCTAGCCATTTTTTCAGGTTTGAAAATAGGAAATAGTCGCAGGGTGCTAAATCTAGAGAATATAGTTGATGGGGTAGCAGTTCGTAGCTATCAGTTCGTAAATCAATTTCAAATCTAACATCGAGGTAATCAATGTGAATGACGATGTAAGTGACCAACAGACCTACTTTGGCTTTCTTTTGTGAACGTACGTTCAAGCAGAGAAGTCCACTGCTTTGACTGTTCCTTGGTCTCTGGTGTGCTGTGATGAATTCATGTTTCATCTACTGTTATGAAACGGCGCAAAAACTCCTTCGGATTTCGGTTGAACATCACCAAACACTCCTTTGAAATGGTCACACGACTGCTCTTATGATCTACTGTGAACAATCGCGACACCCATCGCACGGATAGCTCATGTCAAAATAATAATGTAAAATGTGGTGTACTTGCTCAGTTCAGATGCCTACATCCTCAGCCACCTCCCGAACTTTCATTGTCCTCATGTCCAATAACATTCCATGGATTTTACCAACGATTTTTGGCGTAACGACCTCTTTTAATGAACGAGGAGATACTTTTAATGAACGATACGGCCATTCAGTGCATCACTAATGATGACGAGACCTGGGTCGACAAAGCCGTTTAAAAATTAAGGTGATGTTCACTGTTTTCTTCGATCCGCGAGAAAATTTGACGAAAGAGGCCAGAATAATTAATGCACAAATAATGATTTTTGCACCACAATAATGCACCAGCTCACACATCACGGTACAATTTTGAACAGAAGGTATAACCATCCCCTTGATTTCAGTGATGGTTTTCATTACGCAAAAAATAATGCTTGATGAGTACACGAAATTCCTTTTTTCCATTTTTGTCGAAATTCACGAGCTTGTCTGCTTTCAATGGCTGTCATATACAAACTAAATAATGCAGCTTGCTCAAAATTTGACAGTGGTCTATTAAAAATTGGTAGTTGACAGGACTTGTGTGCATTTAATCCGAATGGTGCTGTAATTATTTTTTTTTTTCGTATTTCTTTCGGGTCGCTGAATCCAAAGATATGATTACATATAAGGTGTGTTTCACAATTATAAGGTCACTTAAAAAATTAATGTATTTTCAAAACGACCGACTGTAGAGTATTAAACTGTTCCACAAAAGTGATGATAGGAAAACCACAAAAACAAATCAACAAACTCTGCAGTTGCTAAACTTACTGTAATTTATTTTTGAAGCAAGCGTTGTTGGTGTTTCACAATTATAAGGTCATTATCGAGAAGACATATTTGCGATTGAGTTCGCTCTTTTCTTTTTGCTAAAATAAGAGTGTTAAATTAATTAGTGCCGCGCGGAAAAGAACTTTCTGAGTTTGAAAAGGGCTCAATTATAGCCTTAAGAGACAATGATATTGGAATAAGGGAGAGCGCACGCAGAAGTAATCGTAGTCTCTGGGTAATTCAAAACTTTTTAACAAAATGGAACAAAAAAACGTTCTGGGCGCAAAAAACTGCTTTGTGTACGAACTGAGAGAAAAATTGTGCGCGAAGCCAGTAACTCATCGGTATCCCTTGCACGATTGTGATCCTTACCTGGTGTAAATGTTTTACGTTGTACTATCTGGAGGACCCTAAAACGTAGCCAGACACTTCAGTTTCAAAAAATTAACCAAGTGCCCAAGTTAACTACACGCCACAAGGACGCCAGAGTAGTTTTTGCATTGGAAAATATGGATACGAACTGGCACAGAGTAAGCTTCAACCTAAGAAATTTAAAGTAAAAATGTAAAGAGCGACAATTTGCTTTAGGTCATATTTTCCGATGAAAATAAATGGAATTTTGATGGACCGGATGGTTTTCGTGGCTATTGGCGTGACAACAGAAAAGAACCGCTTTATTTTAAAAAGAGAAACTTTGTCGGTGGCAGCGTTATGGTATGGGGTGCATTCTCTACACGTGGATGATTATCACTAGAAATTGTCACATCGCGATTAAGAAGTCGGGACTATGTGTATATCTTGGAAAGAAGCTTGGTCCCATTTTTAGAAGAAAATGGTGACACCCAGTGGACTTTTTAGCAAGACAATGCACGATCCATGTCAGCCGAGAATCTAAGGAGTGGTTCTCGTCCAAGTCCATTAAAGTTATGGAGTGACCAGCATGTTTCCCGGATTTGAACCCGATTGAGAATCTTTGGGGGATACTTACCCAACGGGTTTACAAAGATAATCGGCAATTAAATGCCAGTAATGAACTCATTATGGCGCTGAAAGAGGAGTGGAACAAAATTAATGACATATTGATAAATAATCTCATAAGCAGTATGAAAAACCGTATTGAAAAAGTATACAGCATCGGAGGGAACATAATTTCTTGATTTTTGTAAGTTGGTTTTGTTAAATTCTCATTATTACCGAAGTTATCAATAAAAATCTGAATTGACCTTACAAATATGAAACATAAGATTTTTTTAGTTGGTTTAGATAATAAAATCACCGTTACTTTATAAAAACTCATATGAAGTTATTTTGTTTGTTTTATTTTCTTAATCATTATCCCAGAACAATGAGTTACTCTATAGGCGGTCGTTTTGAAAATACATTAATTTTTTAAGTGACCTTATAATTGTGAAATATACCTTATGATCAGCTATGGGCAGAGAGCGCTCTGGGAGCGTTGAGAGTAAGAATTGAGAGCAAAGGCTTATGTAGCAACACAAAACGCAACAATAGAGCAAACACAAAAGACAAACACAGAAGCTTTAAATGTAGTGGTGCCCATACCCGCTTATGATACACGAGCAGTTTTTGTGAACGTCAATGTGCGTGACATGGTCACATGGTCACACTGCCACAGTTCGGGTTAAAGTTACTTCGTGGGAAATTCAAAAAGTCATTGACTTCCCAAATTGCCCTCGTACTTCGTACCCAGAAAAATAAAAAAAAGCAGAGTTTTGTTTGAGTGAAAAACTCTTCAGCAATTTGGGTAGAAGCCCAGTTTTTAGCTTTGAAACTGACTTGGTTCGAAATAAGGAGATAGATTAATAAAATAGAAAAGGAATTTCAAATGAAACTATCTACGGAAAGCATCATTTATAAATATAAGAATTCGAGACGGAGAATCTACTTCTTCTTCTTTTTCTTCTTCTTCTTCTTCTTCTTCTTCTTCTTCTTCTTCTTCTTCTTCTTGTTCTTCTTCTTCTTCTTCTTCTTCTTCTTCTTCTTCTTCTTCTTCTTCTTCTTCTTCTTCTTCTTCTTCTTCTTCTTCTTCTTCTTCTTCTTCTTCTTCTTCTTCTTCTTCTTCTTCTTCTTCGTCTTGGCTGATAGGGTTGCTACCTAATTTTTTTATTTTTACGAATTCAATGCTGGGGCGAACATTAGGTAAAAATGGGTCGCTGAATCCGAATCGTTGTCAGAATTTCAAAATTGTGAAATTTTTAACCCTATAGGGCTGCCACCTAAAACTATGCTTTTTTAAGAGTTTTAAACAATATTCAACATTTTTAGGGGGTCGCTGATTTTGAATCTGAAGTCAGAATTTTAAAATTCAAGATGGCTGATAGGGTTGTCACCTATTTTTGTTTTATTTTTGCGAATTCAATGCTGGGGCGAACACTAGGTAAAAATGGGTCGCTGAGTCCGAATCCGTTGTCAGAATTTCAAAATTGTGAAATTTTTAACCCTTTAGGTTTGCCACCTAAAAATTTTGAAATTCTGACAACGGATTCGGATTCAGCGACCCATTTTTAATTAGTGTTCGCCCCAGCATCCAATTCGTAGAAATAAAAAAATAGGTGGCAACCCTATCAGCCATCTTGAATTTTATAATTCTGACTTCAGATTCGAAATCAGCGACCCCCTAAAAATGTTGGATAATGTTTAAAAAAGCATATTTTTTTGTTGTTATCCGACCATCGTTTAACGAATCGTTGTTTCGGTTTCGTTTGTGTCTCTTCGTCGCTCAATAGTTTTGTTTTTTTAATGGTTTCGCTAGTGACAGAAACCGAAAAACAAAACAGACGCCCAATCGTTCTTTTGTTGTTTGAATCATTTTTGGTTCGTTCGCTTGAAAGATCCGAACGTAACAAAATAGAACGATTCGTTTTTGTTTATTTGCGTTCTCTGCTCATAAGAGATGCTCACAAATCTTTTATCTCCATACCATTTATTGTGTTCGGAAAACAGATGACAGCCATTGAGAGCTAGATCTGGTAAATACGATGGATGGGAGAACATTTTAAACTTCAATTCGCTAATATTTCAGTCAACATCCCACGAATGAGCAAGTGAATTATGAACTTGAAAGAAGATTATACCACTGTCTTGATACCCAATGGAACCTCGCATTACCGAGTTAATTTATTTTTCAGTCATTCAGTAAAACTTTGAAATAATCTCCATGCGATCATGTTTCCCGGCAGATTTGGGTTGTGAGAATTTAAAACAAATTTTCACCGATACTAATCCATTTTTCCATTCAAACGAGAGAATATACCTTTAAGGAATGTTCCTTAACTGTATATATGCGAAATTGGATGCATAAAAAAGGATATTTAAACCATCTTCAAAAGATTTGCAAGCATTAAATATCGCCATAATGCACATCATCAGCATCGTCACCATAAACATCATCTTCAGCAACTTTTTACCAACGTAACAGCAGCTGAAAATCACTGCTGGCAACAGCTGGTTGGCGTTTATCCTGACAGCTACTCGTAGTTTATTGTTTTTACTTTATGACTCGTGAACTTGTCGTGCATCAAACTTGAATATCAAAAGTCAAAAGTAAGACGAGAACTCAAGCAGCTCAAGTGTGACACACAGGAAGGCAGACAGACAAACAGACAGACAGCCTTGGAGACCGAAAAGGACCACAAAAGTTGAAATAGTTGAAGTGAAGTTATGCTGGTTAAGATGTTCGGTTTAAATAAGTGAAATCATGCTTGACAACCTTAGCTTTAGTTATGGAGCTTCTCTGTTTTTCATTTTAAAGGGAAATATAAACTTTTTAATACTTTAAAGCTTCTTTTTGTAAACAAAAAAAAAATTAATAAAATTGACGCTCACATTTCTACAATCTGCACACACATGCAGACAAATAAGCTTCCCTAATGGCAAACAACAAATAATGAATTCACAAACGTGCTCCATTGAACTGGCTGCCAATATTTGCAGCCACTGACTTGGCTTTGCTTACATCCCTCAAGATGTGCTTGCATCTGGGAGAGATAGCTATGCATGGCATGGTTTTTTTTTTTTCGTTAATAAACTCAAAGGTTGCCGTAGTCTCTTTAGCACACAAACACATTTAAACAAATTCATTTCCGGCGCGGTGTTGACATGTACAAATAAATTTTTGCGGACGTTTTTCTGCCTTGAGAAAAAGTTTGCTGAATATTCTTGCACTAATACATGCATTCATGGTAACACACACATACACACACACTCACAAAAGACACATACAGCACTCATTTGTATGTATTTAGCCATGCACGCAAACAGACATGCAACTAACGTGCTTGGCTGTGTGTGTTCTTCTACTTCTTTTCTTTCTGGCTTGCAGTTGTCTTCAGCACAACATATCCTCCAGCCCTGTAGTGTCCTGATGATGCTGCTGTTGTAGTTGTTGTTATTGCACAATTTTTTTTTATTTTTCTTCTGCAACGGCTGCTTTTGACGCTGATGCCTCGCTCAAAAACTTGATTATTTTATGCGTTCTCCGTACGTTCACTTCCTTGAATTTGTTTGTATGTGTGCGTGTGTGTGTTTATATTAGTGTGTGTTAGTCATGCGACGACTTCCTCTGTCAGTTGCATGTGTGCTGCAACACCATCTCTGCCTGTTGGTGTTGCATCTACTTAACAACTGGAAACTTCTTTTCCTAGTAATCTTGTTAGAGTCACTAACAAGTACAAAAATTTGCAAATTTTTCGAAATTTTCCCTTGACAAAATGTTAAATAAACAAATAAGTTAAGATAAATTAATTTCCTCTTGCAATGGAGGAAAGTTAGTGTATCATTCTCAAGAATTTAAAAATTTTATTATTGTTCTGTTGCTGTGTTTTGAAAAAACTCTTCGATATAATTTTATATCCATGAAATTTGAGTCTCTTAGATTACTTTGTGTGTATTTTGCAACGTTTTATTATAAATTAAAATTTTCCAATTAAATATTTAGAGAGGTTTACTTTTAGCTCTATTGTTCTCATTTTTCATTTTGTGCGGATGAAGGTGGGGAAATTTTGAAGCCTCGGCGGCATCATCGGACTGTATTTCTATTGACATTAGAAAAGGGACATCGTTATCGTTTCCTTTAAAGAGCTATGTTAACAGACTATCTGTGCCCAGAACTCGACAACATCGATACATACGAGCTGTGGTTTCATACAAGCAACGCAACGCTCAAGGAAGGAAGAAATTTAGAAATTAGCAACTGGTTCCTCTCACAGCGAACGTTCATAAATTGCTCGCAGCGATCATGCGACTTGACACCCCTCGATCATTTTTTGTAGAACTATGTCAAGTCCTAAGTCCACGCTAACAAGCCAACCACTTTGAACGAGCTTGAGGCCAACATTCGAAACGCTGTTGCAGGAATTATGCCGCACATATTGGACCGAGTCATCAAAAGTTGAAACGATCGCTTGAAACACTGCCAACGAAGCAGAATTGGATATTTAAGTGATGTGCTATTCCTTACATAATGGCATGAATGTAGCTTTAAAATAAAGCCAGAATCAATTTGGTGTCTTACACCGTTGCCTTGGACGTGCCAAAGTATTCTTTTACAGCGTAGGTTCCCCAAAAAGTTGAAAAAAGGATTCAAATTCAAGAAGTCATCGAGACGCGATGGGAGCTGCTTAAGTAACGGAACTTAAAATTTGTCACCTGGAATTATTCTCGCTGAGTATTGGTGCTAGGGTAAAAAAATACTAAATGATGCGGCAATAAAGGCCTACTCTAAGCCCTCACAACAAAATTAGACAAAAAACTACTTCAGAAGTGGGGACATAGAGAGAGCCGCCCAAAGTTCGATAATGCAACGGCGTTGCATTGAATTATTACTCGGTGAGTTTATGAGCTACGTTAAATGTTTAAAAATGAAAATGAAAGATTTATACTTGGCCTTCCGACAAAATATGATAAAAAAAATTCTAACGTCATCAGATCGTGAAATGTAGTATCGATGCATGGAATTATTACTCGCTCAGGAGACGTGCTACGGTACATTTTATTATGCGATATTTAAGAAATTTAAATAAAGAATTGTTGGCTGTGTTGTGGACACACGCCTAGGTTTTGACGTGACAGCGTATCCTTTGTACCCAAACTTGTCATCATACTTAACCTTGTTCTTATATTTGTTCGAAGCCCTTTTCGTATCCTTATCCCACATAATTTCAAATCCTAGTCCTAAATCTTGTCCTTAGCGTGTCCAAGTCCTTGTTCTATTCCTAATCCCAATCCTTGTCTACATCAATTTTTTTTATTTTGCCCAAAATATGGCTTTGAGTGCGCCTAAGTCCTTGCCTTAACCCTTGTCCTAGTCCTTTACCCAATCCCTGTCAGAATTCTTGTCCTTATCCTTATCTAATTCCATGCTCTAATCTAGGAGTGGGCAAAGTTACACGTATGGGCATTTTGCCCGTACGTGTATTTTGGTTGCACGCTACTTGATTCACGGGCGACAGCATTGCTTCATAAATTCGATGGTAAAGGAAACGAGGGACATGCACAAATATAATGAGATAGAGTATAAGAAGAGCGTAATATAGATTATTATATAGAATTGTGCTCATTGCGCTCAGAGCAGTTCATAATCAATGTTGCATGCCATTTATATAAAAAAAGGGCGTTTTATAATTTAACTATTTAATATTATGAATTTAATCACGTTTATATCTCGATAAGGTTTTGTGTTCAACACTTGCTTTTAAGTAAGTACGCGCAAAATAAAAGTACAAATTTATTATGGTGATTCAGTTCTAAAAAAAATAGTAGTTAAAAATATGTTAGGAGGCAGATGTAGAATTATAATGGTTGCATACTCTTGCGAAACCCTTATAAATATGCCAAGAAGTGGTTTTTGCAAAGCGATTTTATAGCTGCTGGTAGTAATTTAAAAAAAACTCCCTTTTAATAAGCAATCCTCTTAATATGCTAGATATGCAACACTTACTTTTCACAACAGCATGCTCTCGCTCTTACAGTTTTTATAAAGCACACTGAAAACAAAGAAGTGCTAAAGATGTTTTTGCAGAAATTTTATAGGTATTATAATATTAATAGGTATTAAAGATTTTTTTCTTTGCTCTGATTTATACTGCGAAATGAAATAAATATGTAGTGGACGGATTATAAATATTAAACACACTGACAGATGGATAAGGTGTACAGATAAGCAAACGAACAAGAAACACGTGGCCGAAAACCTCAGCTTTACTTTTATTCTATAAAATATACCGCAGCGGCCATTGTCATGGAGTGCAAATTTTTTTGGAGCTAGCGAGCGAAGCTCCCATGGAACAACTTGCATGAAGAATGTTTATGTAATCAGAACTCTGAAATGGGTTGAACGATTTTAATATTTCTTTTTCGAAACTGATCTACGGATTTTAAATTATGTTCTAACAAAGCCCAAATTTTGAAATTCTATTTGGTTTAAAAGTTTACTGCAAATAACATTTCCATATCTTTTTTTGATGATATGCTTTGAACTCAAGGCAAGTTGCTTCTTGCCTACTTCTGTATGTATCTGTCTCTCGCATTGTTCACTCGCTTTGTTCGCTCTCTAGAAAAAACCAAACCATGATACAATTACAAGGTAGGCTCATATTGGAGAGCAGGGTGAGCTAGTTGTCAAAATCAGCTGGTAATTTTAAGTTTTTATAGTTGTTGTTGCTTTTGTCGTTTGACGTTTGTTGTAAAATTTCACATTTAAACAGTCCTTTTAAAATGAGCTTACCTTGTAATTGTATCATGAACCGAACGACATGGAACAACAACAGAATCATTGCGGCGAATATTGTTCACTGCAACAGCTGTTTATCACCGACTAAAAGCTCGAAAAGAACCAAAGAGGCTGTCGAAATAATATTGTTTTTTTTTTTGTTTCTCGGTGTACGACCTAGTTATTGTTTTTGCATTTTTACTGCATTCAGCGGGTGCCAACGTAGTGCCGTGGTTCCAAAATATTTTTTTTATTATTTTCGTTATGAGGACAAAGAACTATTTTTTTCTGTTGTAAAATGAATTTTTTCGTAGGACCTTTACTAAGTTAGTAGTAATTCCGTCCAACAATATTCCAGTTTTGTTGAATAAGCATCCATCTCTACGTCCTGGCGACATCATAATTTGTATCCTTAGGCTAAGTACAAAGTCTTCATTTGCGTTTTATAAAATAGAACTTAGTGCATATACTTGATAAGTAATAATTCCATGCAACGCCGTTGCATGATAGCTGCATTTTCAATCTTTTCAAACGAAACTACAATAAATTATAGAGTAAAAATTATCTGTGTCAATTCGTAAAACTACAAGTTTCCAGCAAAAACGAAGATTTTTACATTTTTTAAAAGATCATTATCTTTTAAAAACAGTAAAAATGATCTGACTGAAGTAAGGTTTTTAAAATAGTGACAAGAAAGTGAAATCAAAAAATATTGTGAAACTTGAAAGTCGTGGCTTTATCATGCATAAAAACCCCTATTTACTCAAAGACCATTAAAAAAGTTGACTTTTTCAACATTTTTGAATTGAATATGATCGTATTATTCATTCAGAATCGAAATTTCATTCAATTCTGATCACTTCAATTTTTGTCCATCGTTTGTATGGAGTCGCCACTCTGTGCGACGTTCTTTTTCCTAAGTCCTTAGGAGTTACATTGTATTGTTTGAACCGACATTTTTTTTCATAAGTTCTAACCACGCATTACGTTGCTTGAACCGACACTCCTGTTTCTAAAACTAACCTCGCATCGTCTGTATTAATTGGCGTTTCCGATTGTGTTACCCCCATCATAGCTCCGATTTGGCTGACATACACCGCGTTATGCCATGTCTACACAGAGTGTTTAGTTTGAGTTTCTAGAACAAAGTTGAGTTTTGCTATTAAATGCAAAATAAACTCTTTAATTCCACAGTACAATTTTGCAGGATGAAACTCAACTAAGCTGAACTTTCTTTCTGTGTTATAAAAACTTAATTTGAGAAATTCCTAAAAGTGTGGTAATGTTCATATAAAAAGGTATGTTCAGATGCAATTTTTTTAGATGACAAGGTACATTGAACAATTTTGTGGTGGGAAGTGTCAATAACATCTGTTCTAAAATTGTGCTATTTACTTTTTGCAAAAAATGAACAAAAAAGCGTAGAAAAGAACTTGTGGAAGTGTAGAAGATGACGTGTTCATATCAGTATCAGTACAACAAAAATTCCGATTTGCACAACGCAAGGAAGAACTCGCATGTGTACGCAGAGATAGATGCAGCTTCCTCCAGGAGCAGAACGTCAGCACTAATTTTTGTTGTTGCGCTAGTGAACGGTTCATTTAAATCGCTCAAAAGCGCAAGAGAGAAAAAAAAGAACGCGTGGCATTCATAAATAATCAGTTCCGTGACACAAGTGCGCAGGTCAGTAATTGAATTTTATCCGAACTTTGTGGTATCAGCCAACAGCACATGAATTGTCTAGTGAAAAAGAAAACAAAAAAATCATCTCATCGAACGAAATAAATAATGAAATAGATTTTTTCTTGAATATTAACAGTCCTTGTGCAAATTTTTCGGACGAAACTGCAGAAACAGATGTTTTCATTGAAAATCCAATTATTTGTAATCTAATAAAAGATTGGACTGTACTCTCTCTCTCTCTCTCTCTCTCTCTCTTCTTGCAGCTCTTTTTTTGAGAAAGCAAAACCAAAACGAATGCAACAAACTGTGACCCAAAGCTTTCCAAGAAAGACCTTTTGAAGCAAATCGAACTTAGCTTAATTAAAACGCTTTTATCCTATGACATGCAATGTTAAAATGACAATGGTGTGTCATACGTGGAGTCAGCGCTTTCATCTGACATTCAAGCACTCAAAAAGGCCTTTCGGAGTGCTTTTTTTCCACTGGGCTCGTCCTCAAATGGAATTGACGTCACGGAGGTGGATTTTTTTTTCCGAAAAAATATGAGAACACAAAATTAAACAAAGAAATGTCACAGTAAACACAATTCTGCCGACGCATATCTGTGTGAATGGCTATGGTTGAACTCAAACTAAACTCTCTGTGTAGACATGGCATTAATTGCACAGAACTCCGTTTTGGATCTGACACAACTACGACCAGTGATTTCACTAATTAATCAAAGGGAATTAAACAAGACACGTAATAATATTATAATTATTATATTTCAACTCCGCAAAGATAAATTTTGTGTTCGAATTCTGGGTACCGGCGAGTGATCCCCAGCTTAAAGGTTCATCACTATTTTCCAATTACATATATGAACCTTTTCTTTGATCTCATGATGTCATTTGTATGAATTCTTTATTTTGTATGAGCTATGTTCGCTTTTAATTTCATTTAAATTAATCTTAATTGATTACCTGACCAATATAAATGATATATTTATACCCCTCCGTTTAAAAAACGTAAACGGGGTATATTAATTTTGTCACTCCGTTTGTAACGCACATAAAGAGGTGTGGTAGGTATAGAAAACTATATATATTCTTGATCAGCATCACCACCCGAGTCGATCTAGCCATGTCCGTCTGTCCGTCTGCCTGTCTGTGATCACGATTACAGCCGTAATGTCCAAGCTATCATCACGAAATTCAATATTTAAGCTTGTATCTAAAAAATAAAGGTTCAAGTTTGACCCAAATCGGATTAAAACCACGCCTACCTCCCATGCAAAGTAAATTTATCAAAAAGGTGCAATCTCTTTAAATTCCACAAAAATTAATGTATGGACTTGAAATTTTACATATGAATTTTGATATGTAACATGTACACTGTGTATAAAATGCAATCAAATCGAGTGAAAAATACACCCACCTCCCATACAAAGTGACTATCAGAAAACACAAGAGAATATTTTCTGTTAAAACTATAACGAAATGTTTTTTCATATAAAAGTTTTTTTGACTGCTTAAGACTGAATATATTTTAATTCGGACGCAGGGGTATTTTAACTTCGGCCCAGTCGAAGATCATTTCTTACTAGTTTCATTATATTTTGTCCAAACGTTAATTTCTACAAAAACATTATTTGATTTACATACTTTAAAGTTAGTACTTTCGTGAACTCAAAACTTTAAAAACCACCAACCAGTGCATTTTAAGTATTTTCAAATGATGATATTAAGAAACCTTTTCTTTTTTTTCCACAAATGTCAGAGTTCAAGCTCAACTTCATGTGTGAATCAAATGCAAGGACAACAAGAGAGATACATAAAAAAAATGCTTGCGGATTCAAGAGAAGCTACTTTAGTCACACAAACATACTTTAAAACAATAGCCCACACGCACACAAGATCTACTTAAACCAACACTGCAGTCGGCTGCTCCCCCGCTTGATTCACACATTCAAAGACTAGCAAATCCACATGAATGTATTTAAAACCACAAAATTATTGCACAAGTTTTCTTTTGTTTCCGTTTTCCGTTTGCAAAAAGTTCTATCCTGACACAGCCACTGATGCAGCACGCTATCCTCACACACACACATACACATTCAAACAACCATACTTATACACATTAGCATAGTTAGTCATAAAAGTATGCAGAAAATTCAACTATTTGCTTAACTCACAAGCTCACTGTTAGACAGACGACCGAACTTGCAGGCAGCGGGCAGACAGCCAGGCAAACGATCCAACACATGCTAAGGCCAAGCTTAAATCTGTTACCACAGCCGCAACCAACTTCAGGTTGAGGTGGTAACAACAAAACCAACAGCAACAACAAAAACATATCTCTAATATGTTGCTGTGAAAAGCTGTTGCGATAAGCTACTCAGTACACGTCAGAATCGTAGGAAAATTTACGAAATCCACTAGTCACTAGGATATGAAGCATTTTTGTTTTTTCTCTTATCTTTGTTTTGTTGTTGTTGTTGTTGTTGTTGTTGTTGTTGTTGTTGTTGTTGTTGTTGTTATGTATCGCAATAAGATTGAAGATTTTTGGATTGTGTACTAATATCAAAAAGACTTGTTCATTCATAAATGATTAAAGGATTTTAAAACTAGCTAGGCTGTAGATTGCAGCCATGTTTCAAAAAAGTTCCAAACAAGAATTTTAAATATTGGTTACTTAATAACGTGGAGCAAGACACAATAGGGGTATTCTCTATGCCTAGGATATGCCCTTGCACGGTGCAAGAATAGGAAATCAACAATCCGCCATTGTTGTTTCTCAATTGCAGGAATTATACATTTGCTATTCTTGCACCGTGCAACGGCATATGCTAGGCATAGAGAATACCCCTACTGTTCAAGCTGCTAAAAAGCATTTGTTTGCTAGGTGTCAAATCATGGAAGATTTCACCAAAAGGATTTACAAGTTCCAAAAATTATCGATATAAAATCTTTCATATTCGAATAGTTTCTTTAATCAAAAGCTTCAAAAACAAAATAATGAACTAATATATATGTATTATAATATTAGAAAGCTTATCATTTTCATTTTTTCTATTTTGTTTTATTATCATCAATATATTAATTGCTTTATGAACATAAAAACTTTAAAGTATGCGGTAATCTTACTAAGCCGAAATCTTTTTATTTTAATTTTTTCTAATTTGTTATATTATCATAAAAATATTACTAACTTTATGAATATAAAAGCCTTTTAGCAATTTTTTCTTTCAGTTGGCAATTGTTGAGTACGCTGAATGTAGCCAATGTGTCCCATGCATTATTTGTGCAGCTGTTACACACTATGTCATATTCAATATGAACTTTACAAGCTCACCCAAACCAGTATAGTAAGAATGTTGTACAAAGCATTTAAAATTACTACAGTACCTGCAGGGCAGCATAGCTTCAAATAAAAAAGTTTAAAATAGTGCAGGGATGGTAAAAGATCATGATTGTGTGTCAAAGATTAGCGTCGACTTATTATTGATGATAATAAAATAGAAAAAATGAAAATGATAAGATTTCCAATATTATAACACATATAAATAACTTTTAAAATTTGACCAAGAAATTAATGGGAAAAATTATTTAAAATTGTTTTGACGTAGAATACGTCATTCTCGGAGGTAAGTAGGGTGGTTGATAGTGATCAGGTGTAGGTATTTATATCACTTTTTGAGCCTTTGGTGGGCCTAAAGTACTGATCGTACAATGTTGATGTTAGCACTTGTTGGTCTGCTTGATCCTCAATGCGACAAAAATTCATGTTAACTCTCTAACTTATATAAATTTTACACAATTACATGAAATATAAAGCCAACATTTGATGTTTTTGTTTGCTTAAACTTGCTATCTATTTATCGACAGTTTCCGGTTTTATCGACAAAACCATAAAATTTGTATGGGAGCCCCCCTAAGGAGTGGTAGGAGGGAATAGGTGTCAAAGGCAAAAATGTTCGTTTTGCAAAACTAATGGGGGTCGGTCATACATATTAACCCTCTCCGGCACTCTCTTAAAGGTCATATGCTCAGGTGTATGGCATAAATATACAAAAACCATAAAATTTGTATAGGAGTCCCCTAAGGAGTGGTCGGAAGAAATAGGTGTCAAAGGCAAAAATGTTCCTTTTGCAAAAGTAATGGGGGTCAGTCATACATATTAACCCTTTCCGGCACTCTTTTAAAGGTCATATGCTCAGGTGTATGGAATAAATAAACAAAAACCATAAAATTTGTATGGGAGCCCCCCTAAGGAGTGGTCGGAGGGAATAGATGTCAAAGGCAAAAATGTTCCTTTTGCAAAAGTAATGGGGGGTCGGTCATACGTATTAACCCTCTCCGGCACTCTCTTAAAGGTCATATGCTCAGGTGTATGGAATAAATATACAAAAACCATAAAATTTGTATAGGAGCCCCCCTAAGGAGTGGTCGGAAGAAATAGGTGTCAAAGGCAAAAATGTTCCTTTTGCAAAAGTAATGGGGGTCAGTCATACATATTAACCCTTTCCGGCACTCTTTTAAAGGTCATATGCTCAGGTGTATGGAATAAATAAATAAAAACCATAAAATTTGTATGGGAGCCCCCCTAAGGAGTGGTCGGAGAGAATAGATGTCAAAGGCAAAAATGTTCCTTTTGCAAAAGTAATGGGGGGTCTGTCATACATATTAACCGTCTCCGGCACTCTCTTAAAGGTCATATGCTCAGGTGTATGGCATAAATATACAAAAACCATAAAATTTGTATAGGAGCCCCCCTAAGGAGTGGTCGGAAGAAATAGGTGTCAAAGGCAAAAATGTTCCTTTTGCAAAAGTAATGGGGGTCAGTCATACATATTAACCCTCTCCGGCACTCTCTTAAAGGTCATATGCTCAGGTGTATGGCATAAATATACAAAAACCATAAAATTTGTATAGGAGCCCCCCTAAGGAGTGGTCGGAAGAAATAGGTGTCAAAGGCAAAAATGTTCCTTGTGTAAAAGTAATGGGGGTCAGTCATACATATTAATCCTTTCCGGCACTCTTTTAAAGGTCATATGCTCAGGTGTATGGAATAAATAAACAAAAACCATAAAATTTGTATAGGAGCCCCCCTAAGGAGTGGTCGGAGGAAATAGGTGTCGATGGCAAAAATGTTCCTTTTGCAAAAGTAATGGAGGTTGTTGATACATATTAACCCTTTCCGGCACAAAAACCGTAAAATTTGTATGGGAGCCCCCATAAGGAGTGGTCGGAGGGAATAGGTGTCCAAAGCAAAAATGTTCCTTTTGCAAAAGTAATGGGGGTCAGTTATACATATGAACAATTTCCGGCACTCTCTTAAAGGTCATATGCTCAGGTGTATGGAATAAATATACAAAAACCATAATATTTGTATGGGCGCCCCCCTAAGGAGTGGTCGGAGGGAATAGGTGTCAAAGGCAAAAATGTTTCTTTTGCAAAAGCAATTGGGGTCGGTCATACATATTAACCCTCTCCGGCACTCTTTTAAATGTCATATGCTCAGGTGTATGGAATAAATATTTTGCTAAATATTTTTTAAAAAAGATGTCATCAAAAGCGAATTGAATAATTCTACGTCTTGTGTTAGGACATAGTCGAAACTGCTGTATCTTTTTTTACTTTGTAGTGATTTTGAAGTCGGTTTTTTTGTTTTTTTTGTTAAAAAGTTTTTATTTCTTCCTTTTTAGAGAATATGAAAAATTTTATGTAATAGTATTCTTCAGTAAAATTTCAAACATGACACTTTTCTCTTAAACAATTTGTTTTATTAATTCCTGAAAGTTTGTTGGGTATTTTCCATTTCTGTCTCTTAACAATTTTTATTAAAGTGCCACGCCTTTTCTCTAATCCCGCCCACTTTATTAACCGTACTTTATAATGATTCTACCTAGTACTGTGCCAAATTTCAGTTCCCAAGTATCCATACTAACCGATATATAGTAATTTCTTCAAAGTGCCAAACCCTATGTACAATCCCGCTCACTTTTGTAATGATTCTACCTACCCACGCACCTGCATACCAAATATTAGTACCCTAGTGTCAATATTAACTGGGATATAGTATTTTCATAATATTGACACACCCCTTTGTTGAATAACGCCCTCTTTTTTCATCGTTATTTGTAGTAAATGTGCCTACCCATGTACTAAATTTCAATACCCTAGTGTCAATATTATTCGATTTAAAGTGTGTTTCTAATATTTCCATACCCCTTTGTCAAACGCCCACTTTATTGACTGTAATTTGTAAAAACTATGCCTACCCATGTTCCAAATTTTAGCACCCTAGTGTCAATATTATTCGATATATAGTGTGTTTCTAATATTGCCACACCCCTTTGTCGAATAACGCCCACTTTCTTTACAGTAATTTTTAAAAATTGTGCCTACCTACCCCTGTACTAAATTTCAGTACCCTAGTGTTGATATTATTTGAGATACAGTGTTTTTCTAATATGACCACACCCCTTTGTCAAATAACGCCCACTTTATTGATCGTAATTTGGAATAATTGTGTCTACCCCAGTATTTTTACTGTAAATTTCAGTACCCTAGTGTCAATATTAATTGTGTCTACCCCAGTATTTTTACTGTAAATTTCAGTACCCTAGTGTCAATATTAACTGAAATACAGTGTTTTTCTAATATTGACACGCCCCTTTGTCGAATATTGCCCACTTTTTTAAAAAGGGACCTCCGCGTTCATCGTATATATCTGTTGACAAAAAGAAAAGAGGCAAGTTCTTTAGGAGTTATCGATGTACATATGTACATTAAAAAACAAAACAAAAAATGGATAAACTCACGAACTTGAGAACCTCCTCCTTTTTGAAGTCGGTTAAAAAGGACGTGATGCGTGCAGTAAAAATTTTATATAGGGTAGTAAAATATATTGATTTTTTGTTTTTTTTTTTTTAATCAATAAAAAAGGCTACAAGCTATCGCAACTTTAAGGGAAGGGTTCCCTCATTATGGACAAAAATAAGGCAAAGTTTGTATTTTTGTTGTAGGACAATGAAAAGGCGTACGAACTTTTGGTTTTGATGATTATTTTAGTTTATTATCAGAGAATTTAAAAAAGTGAAAAAGTTGAAAAAATTCAAAATGGCGGCTACAAAATGCACATTTCCGTGGGCCCCTGCGCGCGAAACATGGTGTCCTAACTAAAATTCTGCCGCTTCTTGTGGTGGACTGAAATCAAAAATTGTTGTTATTACTTAAAGATAATGATATTTTCTATGACTGGAACTAAAATTGTTATTATCCATGTAAAATTCATTGAATAATGAACATTAGAACTAAAAGTTCAAATTTTGCTTGTTTTTTTCCATTTCAACAACGTTAAAAAAATATAAATAAATAATTTTTATACATGATGTTAGTTCAGGGCGTACAAAAAAGCATGCACTTCCAAACAGTTCTTAGATAAAGAGATTCGGATCAATAGATCAGGCCTGAGAGTTTTAGTTAGATCGGAAAACGTGGTTTCGAGATAAGCGCGTTTGAAGTTTTTTTAAAAGTTTAGTTTGGACGTAGCGCGCGTGAGATAGGTGTCTTCAAGACGTTGCCATTCGAAAAATATTCGTCGGATCGAAAAATCCATTTATACACATATTCTACACATATGTGGCTTTCATTTTTTGCAAAAAAAAAATCGATTTTTTAGTCCAAAATGAGGGAACCCTTCCCTTAAGAGAAAAACAAATTTGAAAAAGTATATGTTTTACGTTTTGCATCGTATGTATATTTAACAAAAAATATTAAAATATTTACCTATTGAACGTTTTGATAAGATCCTGTTGTTAACAAGTTAGTTGCGTAGTCCTCTTTGTCCCAAAAAGTGGCCAAAACACCTTTCAAGGAAGATTTCAAGGAAAATTTTGAGCCGCCGTGGAACTTTATCTCAAAAATTCAGACGTTTGGGAGAGGGGGGGGTGTCCGATTGGATAAAGAACGCCCCATATATTTAACAAAAAATATTTATCTATTGAGCTTTTTGATAAGACTGTTTTTACCAAGTGAGTTAAAAATTTATATTTTTCACTAACCCTCTCATGCTAAATATTACCTATAGGCAATATTATACTTATAGACTTCTAAGTCCCGATATTTTGCATGTGTTTTGTTCACAATTAAAGTTAAAACTGGCTTTAAAAAACATCCTTTATATTCAAAGAAGTTGACTTACCTTGTAAGTGAGTAGACTTTTTCCATTTTTAAATTGTTTGTCTAAACATTTTTAAAAAATTCTTTATATTTACTATTTTTTCATTGTTTTTCTTTGTTATATACTTTCAAATTCTTTATGTCTTTTCATTTTTTATTTTCTTTTAACAAGTACCCACACACTTTCTTCCATTCTTTCATTTGCACGTCGTATTAAAATAATTTCTTATAACTCACTTTCACACTCACTCACGCTCTCACTATTTACCCTTTTGCTCTTCACTATTCACAAAAAATATCACCTAAATATTTTTAAATATATTTAACAATGACTTTTCACATTGGCTGCCTAATATTAACTAATTAAAAATTGCCAAAAAAAACTTTACAAGCGTAGAAATGAATGATCCCTCTCTTTTTAAAAAGCTTTTTTTATGAGTCTGCCTAGTTGCATGCTGTCGAGCAACAACAAAAATGCAAGAACGACTTAGAGCGACAACAAGACAATGGCCGCCGTTGAATTAAATCAATATAATTTTTTTACAATATTTATATGAATTCATATATTTATTTATAGGACATATTCAAGAATTATTAACTTAATAATTTTATTTTATTAAAAATATTTTCGCACACAAATAATTAAGATGAGTGCGAAAGAACATTTTCTCTGCAGCATGTATTGTTTTTATTGGTTTTGCATGTTTGACTTCTTTGCTAAAAATCAAAGCAGAGCAACAACAAAGCCAACACGCCGGGAAGAGAATAAAATGATGACCAAAACCGCCAGATTTTTTTTTTCCCAAAAACTTATATTACAGGGTTGCGTGGATTTTTCTGAAAAACTAAAAAAATTTAAACTTTTATTGTAATTAAATAAAATTACATGTTTTATTTAAATTTCTTTAATTTCTGTATAAAATCAGAACTTGCATTTTTAAAAAAACTTTAATTTGAACAAGGAGTAATTTTAAAAACTGCGCCTTTGTCTAAAAAGCTCAGTCGTTTTCACAAATTTTTTCAAGCATATGAAGCGTTTTTGTAAACTCTTTTTGATATATTTACAGCCTTAAATTTCATCGTAGAAAGTTAAAATATATGTTAAAAATATCAGTTATGTGGTGAATGAAACGAATATCTAACTTTGGAATTTTTCACTTCTTTAATAAGGTCACAAAATGGCAAAATCTAAGAAGAACTTATAAAATGTTGAAAGGTATGTTTAAAGTCTTTAGCAGCCAACAAAATATTTTGTATAGGAGGCAGGCGTAGTTTTCATCCGATTTCGTTGAATCTCATACTGAGAGTGCATTTTAAATATCAATGCTCATATGCATAATTTCAAGTCCATCATTAATTCTTCTAGAATTCTAACCTAAGAGATTTTACCGTTTTGATAAAGTCAGTTTGCATGGGAGGTAGGATTTGTTTTCATCCGATTTGTTTTTTAAATAAAAGCTTAAATATTGAATTTTGAGATAATGGTACACGTGGATATGGACTCATGGATAACGTACATGGCTAAATCGACTCGGGTGGTGATGCTGATCAAGAATATATATATTATTTTCAATTCCTGCCACGCCTAGTTATAGGCGTTACAAACGGAGTGACAAAATTAACGTTTTACGTTTTTAAACGGCGGGATATAATAATTAAATTTTTGAAAATATGTATACCAAGAATATTATATACATTAATTTTTTTATACTACGAAGCTGTAAATGGAGAACGATTTCATTTAATGTGATATAATTTGTCACATACATAGCTTAAATATATCTAAATAAGTTGGGATTATTTAATTTTTTAAATCTGAGTTTTAATAATTTTTGCTTTTGGCCAAAGAATGAACTTCATGGCCCAGTATGCACCTGTAGACTAGACCAGCGATGCGCACAGAAATTATTTAAAGATTGCATAACAATTACCACGCTTTCGGGGATTAGAATTCCCCGTAGGTTCGAAAAATAAGCAAAAATGCCATACAAATCAAATCATTAAAAGAAAAGGTTGATATATTTCATTAGAAAAAGTTAATAAAAGTTACCCATTTTCAATATTAAATTGAAACGGAGTGACAAAATGAATGTACCCCTTTTACGTTTTTTAAACGGTATAAAAATTGCCTTAGAAATGGAAAGCTGGGAGCGTCAATTTCGAAATATGATTACATTAGCTCCATTCTCGTGGCACTGGATCAGATCAAATCTCAGTGGAACAACTTTAGTACAACTTTATAATAATTTGGCACCATTGCCTTGAAACAGTTGTTTGAATAACAATAACAATACAAAACAGCATAGTTTAGATTTGCTAACTATGTTCGTTTTTAACAAAAAATGCTTTAAACTTGGCAGCATTTTTAGATCGGAAATAGAGCTGGTTCTGTTTTTGCCTTGTGAATAAAATAGAGCCGCGCTCTAAATCAGCGATGATGACCAAAACTCAGACTTTAAATATACTTTTGATCGGCTCTTTAACTTCGGCCCAGCCGATGATCAACATCTTATAAGTTCTTAGATTTTGCCATTTTGTGAGCTTATTAAAGAAGTGAAAAATTTCAAAGTTAGATATTCGTTTCATTCACCACATAGCTGATATTTTTAGCATATATTATATCTTTCTACGATGAATATTAAAGGTTGTAAATATATCCAAAAGAATTTACAAAAACGCTTCATATGCTTGAAAAAATTTGTGAAAACTATCCCATACAAACTGTTCTATAAGACGTAATTCTACGTCAAAACACTACACGCCCCCATACAATAAAAGACATATATATAAAATTTTTTATATGTAAATTACAGTTTAGACAAAGGCGCAGTTTTTAAAAATACCTCCTTGTTCAAATTAAAGTCTTTTTAAAATGTGAGTTATGATTTTACACAACCCTCTGATAGCATTGCAGTTCTACGATTACATTACAGCACTGATTCAAAACGTCAATTTGATTGTCATTTCTTTATTTAAATTTTAATTTCCAGTTTTTGGAAAAAAAAACCTGGCAGTACTGGTCATCACTTAATGTTTTTTCCGACGTGTTGGCTTTATTGTTGCTCTGCTTTGATTTTCAGCAAAGAAGCCAAATATGCAAAACCAATAAAAACAATACATGCTGCAGAGAAAATGTTTTTTCGCACTCTTCTTAATTATTTGTGTGCGAAATTATTTTTAATAAAATAAAATTATTAAGCTGATGATTCTTGAATATGTCCTATAAATAAATATATGAATTCATATAAATTTTGTTAAAAAATTATATTGATTTAATTCAACAGCAGCCATTATCTTGTCGCTCTAAGTCGTACTTGCATTTTTGTTGTTGCTCGGCTGCATGCAACAAGTCAGACTCATAAAAAAAAAGCTTTTAAAAAAGAGAGGGATCATTAATTTCTACTCTTGTAAAAGGTTTTTTTGGCAATTTTTAATTAGTTAATATTAGGCAGCCAATGTGAAAAGTCGTTGTTTAACATATTGAAAAATATTTAAGTGATATTTTTTGTGAATAGTGAAGAGCAAAAGGGTAAATAGTGAGTGCGTGAGTGTATGACTTTAATACGACTTGCAAATGAAAGAACAGAAGAAAGTGTGTGAGTGTTTGTTAAAGGAAAATAATGTAAAAATTAAGGTAAAATAAATATGTAATACAAAAGCAAATGAAAAGATATACAGAATTTGAAAAGATAAAACAAAGAAATATCATGAAAACATATAAACAAACAAACAATTTAAAAATGGAAAAAGTCTACTCACTCCCAAGGTAAGTCAACTTGTTTGAATATAAAGCCAGTTTTAACTTTAATTGTGAACAAAACACATGCAAAATAGCAGGACTTAGAAGCCTATAACTACAATGTTGCCTATAGGCAATATTAGGCATGAAAGGGTTAGAGAAAAATATAAATTTTTAACTCACTTGGTAAAAACAGGATCTTATCAAAAAGATCAATAGATAAATATTTTTTGTTAAATATATGGGTCGTTCTTTATCAAATCGGACACCCCTCTCCTAAACGTCTGAATTTTCGAGATAAAGTTCCACGGCGGCTCAAAATTTTCCTTGAAATCTCTATTTTTTACCGCCGTTTGGCACTCCTGAAAGTTTTTATAATTTAGAGGTGTTTTGGTCATTATTTTAGACGCAACTCACTTGGTAAAAACAGGATCTTATCAAAACGTTATATTTTTATAAATAAAATATATATTTTTTGATAAATATATATTTTTTGATAAATATATTCATATATGATGCAAAAACGCAAAAAAAGTTGCGATAGCTTGTAACTTTTCTTATTTCTTTAAAAAAAGCAACGAGTTATATTTTAGTACCCTATCTAAAATCCTCACTGCACGCATCACGTTCTTTTTAAAAGTCTACTCTTATTTTAAAAATTTTCGGTTTTTAAAAATTTTTTTTTACTATTTTTGAAAAAATACATTTTAAATTTTTGTTTTTTTGTTCAAAACAATATTTTTTCACAAATATTTCTATCCCATTAAAAACTTTATCTGATTTATCCAACATAAAACATATTTTTGGAAATTTTTTATCTTAGAGTCTTTTTATGCTTCACAAACATATACAATTTTTATGTAAAAATGGTAAATTTAAAATCATCGCAGAGCAAGAAAAAAGTTTGTCAGGATTTTCAATTTGAAATAATGTTAGTACAGTCCATCATTACCTCTAAAATAATACCAAAATTTTCCATTTTAGCGAAAATAGTTCTTTCGCATTATTTCCACTGATCACCGAACTGTGGCAACAACTGAATCTGATCAATTTCATCTGAAAAACAAACTTTTCGACACATATTTTATTTTGTTTTTATTTCTATAGCTTTTTGGATTTAAGGTGATGAAGGTAAAAATTTTGTTTCATATACAGGGTTGCCCATATTCGACGGACCCATGTTTTTGTAAAAAAAATCAAAGAAAAAAATAAAAATAAACTATAAATTCTATTTAAAAATAATAAAGAAATAAATTTGAATAATTTGTACAAATTTTGTTTATATAAATCTTATTTATTCTTAAGATGTAAAGAAAATCGTTTTTTATAGAAAACTAAAAAAGAAAAGAATGTTTTTCAATAACTCTGTTGCATAATTAGAGATCTATTTCAGCGATGGTGATTTCATCGTTACTTTTAGAGATGGATTTGTTTGCGTTTACTGTTAACAAAACCCCAAAGGAAGAAGTCTAACGGTGTTCAATTACAAGATTTTGGTGGTCATTTGTAAATTCTCTTTAATAATATATAATTATTATCTTCAAATCGTTTTCTGACAATTCTGTGGGACAATTCACAATTTTGTTTATTTGAGATTGTAAATTCATGCAATTGTAAAAATTTCCCATCAATTGTGAACGTTATTTTTCGGCTTACTTTGCAATACTTCTTTTTGCCTCTATTTTTTTCCCAATCCGCTCTGTCAGTTTGCAATTCGTATAATAAGTAGAAGCTATGAGTTTTTAGTAAGCTAGTGCATCTCTGTATTTTTTGTTAGTGTGGAGTAAAATTATACTCTACCGAGAGTCAGGCATTGTCTGTTCATTTTCGTCAAGGATTACAAGTGGTTGACGCATATTTTCGTCAAAATTGGTAATTTGCTTTTTATGCAGCGCGATTCCAGGCTTATTGAAGCAATAATCGGATCAGAACTATCTATTGCTCTATAAAACATGTCTTGAATATTAACTCGCAATTTTTAGTCCTGCAATGAGTAAATCTGAATTTTTTATAATCCTTATTTCGGTGTTCAAAAGCATCTTCAGAGAGCAATCTTACTGGTAACAATATTGGCCCTTTGACGAATCTCGCATAGTTTTTCCATAATGCTCGGACAAGATCCTAGCGACTACTGTACCGAATTTCAATAACCTAGTGCAAATATTAACTCTTTAATAATGGAAGCAAAGCTCTATTTAAATTCATTCACGAGCTCCAAGTTAGCATAAGGTCGGAAAAATGCATTCCAAACGATTGGAACCTCAATGTGCTCTGCCCAATACACAAGAAAGGCGATCCCAACATTTGCGCCAACTACCGTGCGATAAGCCTTGTTAATATCGCATATAAGGTCCTGTCGAGTGTATTATGTGAAGGATTGAAGCCCATCGTAAACCAGCTAATTGGACCTTATCAGTGTGGCTTCAAATCTGGCAAATCCACCATACACCTATACCATAGATATATACGCTACGACAAATCTTAGAGAAGACCCTAGAGAAACAAATCGACACACACCATCTTTTGTCGATTACAAAGCCTCCTTCGACAGTCCAATAAGGAATCATCTATACTCCACCATGTCTGAATTTGGTTTTCCTGCAAAGCTCATCCGTCTTTCCAGAATGACTCTGAGAAACACCAGCAGCACAGTTAAAATTGGGAAGGATCTCACTCCTCCATTCGATACCAAACGAGGTTTCAGGCAAGGTGATTACTTGTCGTGCGACTTTTCTATCTTATGATGGAGAAGGCATCCGAGGTGCTAATTTGAGATGTAGTGGCACGATATTCTACAAAAATATTATGCTGCTGGCGTATGCGGATGATATCGATTGGCCATAATACGCGCGAAGTCAGTGCACCATTCTCCAGATTTGTGAACGAGTTCAGTCGAATGGGTCTTGCAGTGAACGCAGATAGGACGAAATAACTAGTGGGAACAAATAAACAGTCCCAACGTCTGGGAAACCACTTCACTTTTGACAATGTCTTCTTCGATGTTATTAAGGACTTCGTCTACCTGTGATACAGCTTAAACTCTTTCAACGATGTCAGTATTGAGATAAAACGAAGGATAACTCTTGCCAACAGGTGTTACTTTTGGCTGAGTAGGCAATTGAGAAGCAGATCCCTCTCTCGACGAACAAAGTATATGTAGCACAAACCTGGACGTTGAGCAGTTCTGATGAAAAGACTTTGGGAACACTTCGAGAGAAAGATCCTTCGTAAGATCTTCGGTCCAATCTGCGTCAATGGCGAGTACCGAATTCGATGGAACCACGAGCTGTATGAGCTGTACGCTGACATTGAGATAGTTAAGCGCATTAAAATCAAGCGGCTCCGCTGGCTATGCCATGTTGAGCGAATGGAAAACGACGCTTCAGCGAAAAAATATTTGATTCGGTGCCCGGTGGTGGTCAACGCAGAAGAGGACGTCCACATCTTTGTTGGAAGGATGCAGTGTTGGATGACCTGACTACGCTTGGTGTTTCCAACTGGCGCCAGCAAGCGCAAAACAGAAATGGTTGGCTCAATTTCTTATACGAGGCAAAAAGCGACCCACGGTTGTAAGCGCCAGATAAGTAAGTAAGTATGTACATAAGTGCCAATATTAGACGAAATACAGTATTTTATTCATAGTACCACTCCCCCTTTGTGGAATCCAGCTCATTTTTCAATCGTGCTTTTAAAAGATCTTGTTCCAAGTATTCTGCACCAAGTTTTATAAAATTCTGTCTATGCACCGCCAAGATATGATTTTTGGCCACTTTTCCAAATTTCTGGTCCAATGTATGTTGGATTGTTCTGCGAAGAACTTAGTTGTTGTAGCAACCTGTTGTTTTATGAATTATACTCGAAATATAATTCTAAAAAAATACGTCATTTAAGGTTCTAAAAATACAATAACTTATCTTCATTTGATTTTGAGTTCATTAAAAGACTCACTGAAATCATTTCGATTCATTTCAAACAATCCGACGCAATGCGCGTCATCATGAAAAATAATTTACTAGATACTTTTTCTTGGAATGAATTTAAGTAATTTTAAAATGTACTTTAAGTGCATTTGAAAGATAAATCTTCATAGCATAGAAATTAAATTGATTCAAAAGTATAAAAGCGAAAAAAACTATCGGGTTGTCAATCTGCAAATAAATGTTTGTTCAATGATCAATAATGATAAGAAAATAAATAGTAAAAGCTAGTGACATACTCTGCATAAGTGTGTTGCAATTGTTTTAATTGCCACTGCATTAGATATCCTACCAAGGATACTGAAGTTTAATACTAGCCAAAGTTTTGCTAGCGCTAGAATTGCCACAAAAATGTGGCAAAAGTTAGCCCTGTTGTTGCTGCTCTCTTCAAATTTCGGAGCTGGTCATATAGTCGTCGAAGAAGCAACCCAGAATCATGTAGCGCTCGCAGAATGTGCTCTGCTTATTACAGAGCGCTACATAGGTTCCAAGACAAACACAGTGGTTATCCAAGAGAAGTGCAGCACCTGCGAAAAGGATCTGAAAAACTTCAATTATCGTGTGCTGGATCACTACTTGAAAAATTTACAGGGTTTCGTGGCTTGGCAGTTATTTTTTGGCAAAGGCTATGGTCAGCCATGGAACTACAATATCTTCATTGTGGACACCACTTTTGCTTTCAGGTATGCTTCATATGAGGTTTAAACACAGGTTTTTTTGTTTTTATTTACGAACAATTTATTTCCCATTTAGTGAATTGCGTGTTCATATACCAAAGACATGGTATGAACGCGAGTTCTACTTCATCGTTATCTTGACGCAGAGAATGCGAGATTGGCGCGCTCGCTGGCACAACATGAAGAAGATCTTTAAAATGTGTATACATCTTAAGGTTATCAATGTCGTCATATTGCAGCAGGAGCCGGAAGTTGACAACAGCATCGGCTTCTACACCTTTTCCATGGCCGGTTCATTTTGCGGCACGACCATCTCTATCGAAGAAGTGAATCGCTATCGCAATGGCAGCCTGGAGCGAGATTATCTCTTTCCACCAACTCAGCATGATTTTCATGGCTGCATCATCAATGTAACTGCGCATATTTCATACCCCATGCTGACGTTTAATGGTGACCGTTACAATCATAAGCATCTCATGGAAATCGACCGCTTAACTGGCGTTGATGGCGATCTTTTACGCATTCTGTCCAAATCGTTAAACTTTACAATTAATCTTGAATTTCCTCGCGGAAGAAGCGATATATTCGTAAAGCGCAACTCAACGGGCTGTTTTGCTCAGGTTTGTAATTTACATTTACAATTTAATTACATTTTTTGTTAATACAGAATCGATTTTTAGCTGGAGGCTGGTGTAGCCGAAATTGCCATAGGTGGCTTCACTGGCACACATCCAGATCGCAGCAAGTTCAGTGTTTCCGTGCCCTACCATCAAACTCTCTTCGTCTTTGTGGTACGCACTGGACTACATTTTGGTCCACTCAAACAGTTGGCAAACCCATTTTGCCCCACTGTCTGGTTTACGATTGCGTTTGCGTTTGTGCTCACTTTTGCGCTTTTCAAATTTATTGAGTGCTACGAAGATCCTAGACTACGGCACTTCATCCTGGGCTCGCAAAACAAATATCCAAACACAAATATGCTTACGATATTTTTGGGAAATCCCATCAATAAACCACCGCGTCGTAACTTTGCTCGTTTCTTACTGATGTGCTGGCTGCTGGCCACCCTGATACTGCGCAATGCCTACCAGGGCAAGCTGTTCGATTCTTTGCGGGTCTCGCTTCGCATAAAAACACCAAAAACCATTACCGAGCTGATAGATGCCAACTACATGTTGCTCTCGTCCAAATGGGTCAACTACTATCCTCGCAATTATACTATTATTATGCCTGACTTGAGTGATCGTTACTCTAAAGTCGAAAGCACAGATCAACGCTATGCAACCATCTCGACACTGGACACACTAGCCTTTTACAACTGGGGAAATTGGAATACTAGTCACCTGGTCTTTGTAGAGGAGCCCATCTATACGTTGCAGCTGGTGATGTACTTCCAGAAACACTCTGTCCTTAAGCTAATATTCGATAATAAGATTCAACAGTTGATATGTGCCGGCATAACGTCGTATCTGGCCAAGACTCATAACAGGCCCAAGTATCAGACAATGAATAACGGTATCCGTTTTTTACCCATCATAAGTAATGAAATGCTGAGAGGTCTGTATGCGCTCTATGGTATTTTGATGAGCGTGTCCTTGGTATACTTCATTTTGGAGTTACTTTCACTAAGAGTTAAAATGCTACAGCGTTTTTTCACCTGGGCCCATCGCACTGAACATAGGTGTAAGAGCGCTGTACAATACAATAAGTGAGTACAAGAGGATGAGCACTGATGTTGACATCATTAACATCAACATCAGTCCGAACCATCTTCATCATCATCATCATAGTCATCATCATCTCATCTGCTTAATTCGTTCTATCTGCAGCCAGTTATCATAATCAATTCAACAGCTGAGGTTGACAGCAGTCGGTAAAGCTGGCATGATTGACGGCTTGACAGACATACCGACAGAGTGCACAGTAGCACTCATGGCGCTGACACTTATTTAGTCTCATTCATGTTACTCGTTGACGAAGGACGAACACTCCACACATATTATCTTGAAGTTTGTAAAATGTAACCAACAATGAAACAAAAAAACATTGTCATATAACATACATACATGCGAATATGTATGAGAGTGTTTAAAAATGTTGATGGTTTGATTTAGAAGCCATGAATTCGTTTGTAAAGAAAAATTAGATAATGGGTTGGATTAACAGTACGTATTTAGCTCTAAAAAATAGGAGACTTAACTGTACTTCTTACATTTAAGTTGGCTCGAGTATAGGTCAAAAAACTTTTTGGGCTAAACGTGAGCGCACTGACAAAAGTTGTATTAAATAATGGTAGCGGAAGGCCCACTTTATACAAGCCTGATTTTAAGGAACATAAATCTAAATATAATTTACATATTGGGCTCTAAGAACCTTGGTTATGTATTTAGGAGTAATGAAGGTTTCTATAATATATTCATAACGTCTTCAGGTTTTCATTCGATTTGTGCAAATTCTCAGGACTTTATATAAGTGGAGTTTTGGGATTTTACCTTTTTGATACAGTCACTTTTTGATTTTTTTTTTAATGTTGCTTTGAGCCAAGGGAATCAGGTGTTAAACCTACTCTGTCAAGTCTTCTTGGTTCGATGTGGGGTGATAGATTTATGGTAAAGAAGAGGCAAACAAACGATCACCACAACTACAGCCGTAATTTTAAAGAAATTACATTTTATATATAAGACAAAAAGACTAAACTCAAACATGAGCACAATCGGATGAAAATCACGCCTACCTCCCATACAAAGTGGACATCTCCAAATAGTAAATTCATTTCAAAATCCAACAAATATTAATATAGGGTGTTTTTAAGCTGCATAAGAAATTTCGATGGTTATTGTCTATGGTTCACCATAAATCGTTTAACGTCAGAACAATGCTTCCAAATTGTGTAAATTTACTTTGAAAAAAATAAATCTTTTCGCGAAGTTCCTAGAGCACTTCGTCCATTTTGCGGTCAACATAATCGGCCTAGTGAGCAATCAATTCGTGCAGTTATTAATCAAAACCATTAACAAGACAAAGAAATGTGCATACCGAAGAGAATATTGCTTCTGTAGCGCGAAGCTGCTGACGCCGAAATGTCGATCCGTCGCCGTTCCCAACACCCAATCCTTGGCCTTGTTCTCAACATCCGTAAGGATCTTGGCTTACGTGCCTATAAAAAAGAGCTCGTGCAAGAATTAAAGCCAATGACCATCGTTTACGTCGCATTTTTGCTGATTGGGTTAATTTGAAATTGGCCGGAGATGAACAGTTTTACCGAAGAATTGTGTTTAATGATGAAGCTCGTTTCTGGTTAAATGGCTTCGTCAATAAACAAAATTGCTGTATATGGAGGGAAAACAATCCTCAAGCCATTAATGAATCACCATTACATCCAACAAAATTGACTGTTTGGTGCGGCTAACACGCTGGCCGCATCATCGGTCCTTATTTTTTTCGAAATTAGGAAGTAGCTGCCGTTACGGTGAATGGCGAGTGCTATCGGGACATGCTGACTGATTTTTTTTGTTTCCAAAAATTTATCAGCTAAACATCGACAACACATCGTTCCAACAAGACGACGCAACTTGCCATAGCGCACGCTTAACCATCAATTTATTGCAAAATCAATTTGGTGACAACTTTATTTCCCTCGTTCGTGCGAATTAACGCCTTTCGATTACTTTTTATGAAGCTTTGTTAAGTCATTGGTTTATGCCGACAAACCAGCAACGCTTGAAGTATTGGAAGCCAATATTCAAGCCACCACATTTATTAGAAAAAGGAGTGAAAAATTGGACTTTGGACTGATCATATTTAAAAAATAAATGCCATGAAACTATCTACCAGAATATAATAATAAAAAATTCAATCCAACAATATTTCTGTCTTGTATTATTATTTAAAGTTCTCGAGTTCTTGAAAAAACACCCTTTATTACGAGTATGAGTACGGTGAGTGTTTCTATTATGCAAGTTTCATTGCTACTTTGATACATTTCGTACTAAAAGTGTACTATTTTCATGCAAAAACACAAATGTTGTGAATAATTGCACAGCGCAACACTGTTTTGATCTCGTGATTCCATATTATTTTCGAATCATTTCGTGACCATTCTGGGCAAAATAAATTCCCTCGCTCACTCTCTCAAATTTCCCTTTTACATTGAAACAACAACAATGCGTGTCCGTGATGAGCCTGTGAGCGTCTACATAACAACGGCCTTAGCGAGTAATAATTCTATGCAAGAATATTGCAGAAGCTGCTGTCTCCGCTACTTGACGATGTTTTTTTTAATTTTTTCTGTAAGGCCAAGCATGTATTCTTCATTCCTGTTTTATGAAATTAACCCTGGCGCATCTTCTAACAGAGGAATAATTCAATGCAACGCCGTTGCCTGATTGTTACATTTTTTATCTTGGAGTGGCTCTCTTCGCAGTCACTTAAAATCATGAATTTTTAACCGACTTCAAAAAGGAGGAGGTTCTCAAGGAGTATTCTCACATACATTTTTTTTTAAATGTATGTACATCGATAACTCCTACAGTTCTTACCCGATTTCCGTAATTTTTTGTCAACAGATAGATACCATGAACGCGGAGGTCCTTTTTTAAAAAAGTGGGCGATATTCGACAAAGAGGCGTGTCAATATAAGAAAAACACTGTATTTCAGTTAATATTGACACTAGGGTACTGAAATAAACAGTAAAAATACTGGGGTAGTCACAATTATTACAAAATACGGTCAATAAAGTGGGCGTTATATGACAAAAGGGTGTGGTCATATTAGAAAAACACTGTATCTCAAATAGTATTGACACTAGGGTGCTGAAATTAAGTACAGGGGTAGACACAATTAAAAATGACTGTAAAAAAGTGGGCGTTATTCGACAAAGGGGTGTGGCAATATTAGAAACACACTATACATCGAATAATATTGACACTAGGGTGCTGAAATTAAGTACATGGATAGATACAGTTACTACAAATTACGGCCAAAAATGTGGGCGTTATTTGACAAAGGGGTGTGGAATATTGAAAAAACACTGTATCTCGAATAGTATTGACACTAGGATACTGAAATTTAGTACAGGGTAGACATAATTTTTAAAAATTACTGTAAAGAAAGTAGGCGTTATTCGACAAATGGGTGTGGCAATATTAGAAGCATACCATATATCGAATAATATTGACACTAGGGTGCTGAAATTTAGTACATGGGTAGGTACAGTTACTACAAATTACGGACAAAAAAGTGGGCGTTATTCAACAAAGGGGCGTGTCAAAATTATAAAAATACTATATCTTAGTTAATATTGACACTAGCGTACTAATATTTGGTATGTAGGTAGGTGGGTTGGTAGAATCATTAAAAAAGTGAGCAAGATTGTACACAGGGTGTGGCACTTTAAGGAAATTACTATATTACGGTTAAAATTGATACTTGGAAACTGAAATTTGGCACAGGGCTAGGTAGAATCATTATAAGGTACGGTAAATACAGTGGGCGGGTTTAGATAAAGGGCGTGGCACTAAAAATTTCAAAGAAGCAGAAATGAAAAATACCCAACAATTTTTCAGGAATTAACAAAACAAATTTTTTAAGAACAAAGTTTAATTTTTTAAATTTTCCCCAAGAATAACTATTACATAAAATATTTCATATTTTCTAAAAAGGAAGAAATAAAAACTTTTTAACAAAAAAAAAAAAAATTGACCTCAAAATCACTACAAAGTAAAAAATAATTTTAAATAACTTTTCCGATTCATTTCTTGGTCATATTTTAAAAGCTATTTATATGTATTATAATATTGGAAATCTTATCATTTTCATTTTTCTATTTTGTTTTATTATTATCAATATATTAATTGCTTTATGAACATAAAAGCTTTGAAGTCGGCGCTCATCTTTGACACACAATCATGATCTTTTACCATCCGTGCACTATTTGGTGCCTTGGTGACACTGTAGTAATTTTAAAAGCTTTGTACACATTAAATTTCTCACTAAACTGGTTTGGGTGAGCTTGTAAAGCTCATATTGAATATGACATAGTATGTAACAGCTGCACAAATAATGCATGGAACACATTGGCTACATTCAGCGTACTCAAAAATTGTCAACTGAAGGAAAAAAATCGCTAAGAAGCTTTTATATTCATAAAGTTAATAATATTTTTATGATAAAACAAATTAGAAAAATTAAAATAAAATGATTTCAACATAGTAAGATAAGCGCCGACTTTAAAGTTTTTATGTACATAAAGCAATTAATGTATTGATGATAATAAAACACAATAGAAAAAATTAAAATGATAAGATTTCCAATATTATAATACATATAAATAGCTTTTAAAATATGACCAAGAAATGAATCGGAAAAGTTATTTAAAATTTTTTTTTACTTTGTAGTGATTTTGAGGTCGGTTTTTTTTTGTTAAAAATTTTTTAATTTTAAAATTAATTTTTTCAACTTTTTTGGAAGCCTGTGTGGTAAAACGTTACGTTGTCACGTCAAAGAAAAAAAACACTTTTATAATCTTTAGTGTTTAATATAATTAAAGAGATCAAAGCTAATTTCCACAAAGAACAAAAAAAATTCCTTTTCTTGGTGGTTTGACAAATTTTTCAACATTAACATTAACGGAGATATGAAATGAAATCCGTATAAATAAACTCCGGAAATCCGTATAAATATTTTTTAAAAATACGTTTTTTTGCTAACTAGAGAAATTACTCATTTTGCACTAGCTCTACAAATCAGATTTTTTATCAAAATGAGTAAATATTTGCACTTTCCTTAGCTCCAAACATTTCTTCAACCGATACAAAATTTTCTAAACAGACCCACTGTTAAATTGATTTTCGCAATCATTTTTAGAAAAACAAACCATTGTACGGAGCTTCAGAAAATAATTAACATTTTCCAATAAGGGTATTCTCTAGGTCTAACATATGCCGTTGCACGGTCTAGGAATAGAAAATGTACAATACAAATGGCGAAATATCATTGACGGATGATACATTTCCTATTCTTGCATAGTGCAACGGCATATGCTAGGCTTTGAGAGTACCCCTAATGGTTTATTCGTTACTTTACTGGATATATTTATTGTTGATTTGAAAAACAAATAAATTTATGATTTGTTTACAATTGTGGCAAAATGTGAACATTTATAGGTCCTATCCCATACAGACATCTCCATCTTTATAGCAAAAACTTTTGATATGGGCAAAAAGCAAATGAAATGATAGCATGGAAACGCAGCAACATACTTAATTTTTCTTAATGGTCATGGTCTTTAACTGGGTTGCTCTTAATGTACGCATTAAACCAGTGCAGACACAATAAAATTTTTTTTCTACCTATTTTTGCGAAACATTCCCAAACCTAGACTACAGAACGGAAACCAAGCAAGCTTACATGCTCACTCAAGACATCAAAACGACAGTTGGCACATATTTCAAATGTTCAGTTAAATTTTATGAAAAACGACTTATGTTGACTTCAGAAAGGAACAACAATGATGCAAAATGACTAAAAAAAAACGCTAAATTTTAAGCTCAAGTTTTTGGCAAGTTGCAATAGGATCAACAGCAGCGCAATTATAAAGTTCGCACAATTGGGCAAACGTGTGCGAGTGCGAGGCAGCAAGTGAAGAAGCTGAAGTTTACGCGATGTCACGTTTTGGCTCTTAGCTCTAGTTTAGCAGAAAAAAACATTCTTCAACTTTTTCTAGTTCTTCTTGTTGTTGAGCAAATTCGGCGTCATTAGTGCGTGGAAAATGGAAAGTTTTGCTTATGTGTTACTTGGGGTTTTTTCACCCATTGTTGGGCCAAATGAAAGTTTTCATTTAGGATTTGCTCCTTATACTACATTCAGGTTTTGAGCCAAATTGTTTGCTAATTGCGCGCTAAGAAAGTTACGACAATGGAAGCATTTCAAGATATTTAGGGTTAAAAAGTTAATGTGGTTTGTATGGTAAAAGTATTTGATACAATGATTTCAACTCTTAACATTTCTACGATATTTAATGTTAACATAATTGTACATTTGTATGTTTGATATATATTGTTCGATATTCAAGAAGAGTTATCTTGTTTTTCTTTTCGAAAAGTCTCAATATGCTTTTTTGAACTTTGTTTTTTAGTCACATAACGTCCATACATAGAGTTGTCAAGCTCATTTTCGGGATATTTGAAAAAGCGGTATTCTACAAATTTTTCGGATTATCCGGTTTTGTTTTTCTTGACATCAACATTTTCGGCATGTGAATGTAAGAACCGGTTTTTTTTTGTTTTTTTTTTGGTGTCTAAAATCGATGATCACTCATTTTTTTTTATTTTCGGGAATTAAAAAAGTCATTGGGTATCACATCAGGGCTGTTCGGCGGATGACCCATCAATTCGATTTTCTGTCTAGTCAAACCATTTTTTGATTTAAACTTAATGTGGCATTTTCTTTGTTTGAGCAGATGTGAGGGAACTCGCATTGCCATCAGGCAGAATAATGCGCCTCATCTTCTGCTTTTTCCTAGTTTCGAACCATTCAGAAATGATCATCCTACGTTGCTCTAACGCCACTGTCACCACAAGACCGGTAATTCCGAAAGACAGGCCTTCAATTGCTTCGATGTGCTTCTTTCGCGAACAACTTTTGTTGGATTTCAGTCATTTTGGAAGACCCATACAGTCGATTGCTTTTTGGTTGCGGGCTCATATACGTAAATTCATAATATGTCACCTGTTTAGATGTTATACACAGGCTTTGATGCATCTTGACCGTATTTTTTCCACATTTTCTTGCAACAATCACACGAAACTTTCCTTTTTTATTGTTTATCAGATATTGTAGACTATTGTAGAACGCGAACAAATCTTTTTACGGCCAAGTGATCATGCAATATTTTATTGATGCTTGCGATACTGATAGGCAAAGATGCCTCAATCTAACGGTATGTCACATGACGATCTTGCCTTATCAGGTCACGCACAGCATCGATGTTTTCTGACACAACCAATTTTGGGCCACGATTGAATTTGTTACAACAGTTTCTTACATTGCTGTAGGATGGTGCTTTATACTCTGTTCAGACTGGGAGCTAAATGCGCACTAAAAGCTTAATTCGCATTTATTTGCTAAATGCTTCTCTAAATCGAATTAGCCCATATAAAATTCTGTCAAATAAATTCACATAAATGCTACTTTAAATGAGCATTTAGCAGTTTGCGAACCTGTTTCGAAGTTCGGTTACATTTTACTCCTTTGTTTTGACAGGACTCGTTATTAACCCCATCATTCACTATCACGAAACGAGGCACGTGATATTACTCGTTTGTTTTGACAGGACTCGTTATTAACCCCATCATTCACTATCACGAAACGAGGCACGAACGAAAAATAAGAAACGATCACCAATACTTTCTTACATTCAAAAATATATTGCCTATCATGTCTTGCTTATCGTTGGTGTGCTTTTTCGTGATACAGAATGAAGGGATTAATTCAATCAGCTGTTTGCCATTCGAGTGATAAACTTCACTCGAGTTTTATTTATTTCGTTTTCTTCATTAATTAAATACACAAAAAGGATTAGAAGATTTCGTTGACCAGAACCGATCACAAGGTACTGACCTGGAAGCAACAAATTATCGGAGATATGCGCCGCTGCGTGTGAAAATATCCTCACATCTTTGTCCTTCAGGTGCAAAATATGCGCAATAATCTGCTGAAAGATCTGCGACAAGAATGGAAAGTAAACTCAAGATTTTTCTTTGATTTGGGACGCAACAAAGCTGAAGACGTTGAAGCAGATTTGCACAAGCTTTTCAACAGGCTTACTGGACATGTGGTCTGCCACTGAAACGCCAAAGCAAGAGGTACTCGACTGGGCCAAAGATTACTGGGCGGTAGACTCTACAGCGCGCAGTGGTTTTGTAGCCACATAAACGGTGGTATTAAAAGAAGGTCCACTCGAAGATTTCGCGCACTCAATGGAGCCACATTTCGCTGGGTATGCGTACTAAATTTCAAAAGGAAATTATAGCGCTCTATAGTGACTACACCGTGTGCGAAGAAGGAAAAGTATTGACACCAGAAGAGGCTCGCATACTCAAGCTGATTGCGAATCAGATGGCTAAATTCAAGCTCACAATTAAGTGCTCTTGGACAAAATCGGATGGTTTTTAGTTGCATGTAGAGGTTGATGTCAAGGATGAAAATTCCGGTAATGGCAATGGCATATAACTGAAGCCGATGCCGTCAAGGACGCTGATGAACGTAATGATAGTGATTAAAAAGATAATACAGATAAACTTAGCTATTTAATTTGTCAATCATTTTATGATTAAATTTGTTCAATAATATATTGAAAAAAAAAGAAAAAAAATAATTATTTAATATTTTTCCAAAATTTGCTGTAATTCCTTGGTGATTCGTTCCTGTAATTCCTTTTTTGTAATCACATTTTTTCTATAATTTCGGCGCATTTTCACAACAGAAAAATAATTTTAATGAATCTGTCAATTCAAATGCGCATTTAGGGATATTACATAGTTTGAACACTTGACATTTGTAAAAATTTTGAACTTCTAAATGCGAATTTAAAACTCAATCTGAACAAAGTATTATCGCCGTATAAAAAAATTAAGGTCATTGATGCATTCTTATCTTGCCCGAGATGAATTTTTTAAGTTACTTTAAACAACACAAAATGAGTTCAAATGGCAAAATGACAAAAAAGAAAAGCCAAATGTCAAGTATTGTAACTTACTGTTGCCAAGGCCAGAAATATAAATAGCAACTCTCATATATGAGACATTCTTTCACAAATCGTACGGATTTCGAGAAAAAAAATTTTCCTAATTTTAAAATCTCTTTATTTTTTTTTTGTAGGATCGTCTTATCAATTAAGTCAAAACCTGTATCGGGATTTTAGCTGAAATTTTTTTTTTTCGTTTTTATAATTTTTTAAATGTTTGATAATATCGTGTAAAATTCAAAAACACCTCATATTCATAGTTCATTATCTCCGGATCCACTCATCGGATCAAGTTCATTTTTATGTCAATTTTTTTGTTGTTACACGGGCCTTTCAAATATTTATTTAAATAATTTTTATTTTGCTTATTTTATTTTGTAAATAAAAATTTTATTTTTTGAACGATATTATTATGGTCGTCCCCAAAACGAAATTTTTTTTAAAAAATACTGTCTTTTGCGCTGTTCTTTAATCTAAAAAACGCATGTCTAATCAAAATGGAGACTTCAATAGATCAAAAGATATTGAACAACTCCCAGTGCGCGACGCGCCCGACGCCTCAAAACGTGTCCGGTTCACGCCGTATAACCAGCTTTTCTCGGGACTTTCACACATTTAGTTGTCCCCAAATTGTTCGAGATGTCAGAATTTTATGAACTCATGCACCGTTTAGATGAATATTCGAAATAGTAATGAATATACTACTGAATTATACACAAAAGAATGTTGTCATAAGAAAATTTATTTTGAATAGATAACATAATTCTACACGTTATAAAATTTTCGACTACGTATACAACAATGTTTGTAGTTATTTCATAACTTGAACTTGTGTGAATTGCTGTTGCAGAGAAAAGTGCTTTGCTTTTGCTGTTTTTTGCGTTATTGGTATTATGCAATGGTAGGACAATGTTCCTTTAACTGTTAAAGCCTTGTCAAATCGTGTCTTTAACTTCTTTTCTTCTTTTAAATATTCTTCATTTTCCACGAATTAAAACGCAATATTCGGCAGAGCCTTAGTTGCCCACTCGAACAACTCTCTTGGCGTTTGGATGATTGCTTTTTGCAGGCTGGCCCTAGCGGCTAACCTTTTCAACGTTCCACCCAAGCCATCGCACGCACCTTTGCCATGGGATGTCGGAAAAAAATGCCATTCAGCAGCTAAACCAAAGTCTTTTTGATGATGAGTGAGATTGACGAAATTCTTTTTGTTTTTATACTGCGCACCTGCTCCATCAGAAAAGTATATAATTTTCGAGATGTTTTCCAATTTTTCTTTCAAAAGTTGTACCAAATACTTCTGAAACACGTGAACGGCTATTGTATCGTGATGCAAACATTCAGATACTATTACGAAACTTTTCATTCTTATTTCGCCATCAATATGCTTGTAGTAAATAGCAAATGGGTGAACTGTTGTCTGGTCATTATTCCAGTGAATACCTTGTACAGCATTTTGAAAAACAAAAGCGTAGTTTTCAGAAAAGTCACAAGCTACAATACACTCAGTATCTTTCAACTCTTTTTTTTTAACGTCCATGAACTCATTTTGTTTTTTGACAAGGAACGAATGCAAAAGTAGTTTTTGTAAACCAATTTCTAATTTTTGTAAATACTCTGCTGCTGGGGAGATCAAAACTTGCAATGAGGTTCTATCAACGTAAATCCATTGTCTGTAAGTAATTTCGCTGATTGAATTACAATCGAAAATGTTTTCTAATTCTTCTATCAAATGTGTGATACCAGGGCACTCAGAGCACGTTCCAAAATAACAGTCGGTGGATGGTTGGACACAAATAATACGTTTCAAACAGTCGTGATAACTTTTTATCGGTTCTGGAGTATCAGCTGTCAGATTTTTCATATTTGGCCCGTCGAGTAATAACTTCACATTCTCATGTATGGCACAAACACAAACAGAATGGGTGCCACTTGCACCCGCTAGTACGCAATACTGTGGTCGTAAAGTAGCAAATTTTGAAAAACTACATTTGACTTGTGGGTATTTTTCTTTAAAAATTTGAAAAAGTTCTTTCAAATTTATCAAAAGTAATCTTTTTTGCATGTGAACACGTTCGTTATTCACTTTAACAGAAACATAATCCCTTTTGCCCGGCATTACACGACTATTTTCATCAAGTTCGTAAAAGCTGACAATTAAATCAACTACCTCTTTTTATAATGATGGGTGGCTTTTTGGATCAGGTTCACACAAGATTCCTTTTTCCTCAGCAGTTTTCTTTGCAACAGTTATCATGTGAAACGTAGCGGAAGGAAAATGATGCACGATTTTTCGAAAAGGCCAGTTTTTGAAAATAGTCAAGATTTTCATTTGTTTCGCATGATCTTTGGTTTTGTTGAAATCATCTTTAAAAATTTGTAGTATATCACTTCCATCATCTTCGTCATAGCTATCATCGGTTACTTCAGCAGTATGAAAAATATTCTCCGAAATTGCTTTACATATGCTCTTCGTTTTTTCATGCGAATAGCGCTTTTGATGAACCTTCTTTTTCTTAATCGGTGATATTCCAATCAATTGCAAACCGTTGTTGAGTGATTCAATTGCTTCAGACGTTGCTTCTTTGTCTCTTTCGAACCAAACTGGATCAACATCATTAAGAGCATCACAATCGGCAACTTCTTCGTCCTAAACAAATTTTAAAAAATTATTTTTTATATACAAAAAAAAAATGTTTACTTTGATTTGTATCATTAAAAATCTCAATACAAATGTGAACGTAAGCTGTAAAATTAAATTATATTGTATCATACCTTTTGGTCCGATTGATGTTCATTAATAGTCTTTGTTTTCGAGGCGAACTTTGTTAACTTGAGACGACACGAATTGCAAATTTTTTGCATAAGAGACTCTTTTGTTACTTTTCTTTGCATTACACACAAATTCTTCTCTGAAAGTTTTCTTAGAGTCTCAGTCTTCCGTATCTTCGGATGAGGAGTTAAGTTAAAGGGGTTACAACAACTATCCAGTCGAATATTTGAATTTTTGCACAGTTTTGATACTTTTGGCATTTTTTTCACAATTGCCCGTATTTAATAAAAACGAATATAAATTAATCCGTATTGTCCCAGAACGCTTTGTTTGACGATCACGCAGAAACTAAAAAGTTTATGTCCAGCCGCTTAAAAGAAAAAATTAACGGTACTTCTGAAAACACAAAATTGTCGCCTACACGAGTTTTTTTGGACAGACACGTTTGAACGCGCTACGTGCGGCACTTGCAGCCCGCTTGACTTGCGCTCAGAGAAATTCAATATCTTCTGAACTATTAAAGTCTCCATTTAAACTGAACATGCATATTTTAGATTAAAGAACAACGCATAAGAAGATATTTTTTTCACCTTTTTCCGTTTTGGGGACGACCATAATAATATCGTTCAAAAAATAAAATTTTTATTTACAAAATAAAATAAGCAAAATAAAAATTATTTAAATAAATATTTGAAAGGCCCGTGTAACAACAAAAAAATTGACATAAAAATGAACTTGATCCGATCAGTGAAACCGGAGATAATGAACTTTGAATATGAGGTGTTTTTGAATTTTACACGATATTATAAAACATTCAAAACATTATAAAAACGAAAAAAAAAATTTTCAGCGGAATCCCTGATACAGGTGTCTATTAATTTTTCAAATCAAAGCTTGAAACAAATTTTCAAGAAAATCTACATTCTTAAGTCATAATAGGTGTACGATTTGTAAAAGAATGTCTCATATGAACAAATAAGAAGAAAATAATCACAGGTTTTGAAAGAGTACGGACCAATGATGCCTTCAGCATGCAATCCACACCAGACACTAACTTTTTCTGGCTGTAAGGTAGCCTGGATAGTCTCTTCAGGACTGTTCTCATTCCAAATACGGCAATTTTGCTTATTTATTTAACAGTTAAGCTAGAAATGTGGCTCATCGCTTAAGATGGTTTAACGATGAAAATAAGGTTCAACTTCCAATTGATTGCAAAGGATGGTCTGATGGCTTAAATTTCTGCACAGTTGGATTTTATATATGTGTAAGCCAAGGTCTGTGACAAACCTACAAGGATTTTTATTTAAAAAAATTGTTGCCATTAGGGTGTCACGACACAAGAACAGAAGGGTGTGCATGCTTGCGGTTTTTTTTCGGCTAGGTTTCAATGGCGGGGTGGATATTTTTCTGCCTTGTGTGCTGACCTCAGTTCGTCAACGAGAAAAATACCAAATACCTATACCTTTGTACCAAAAAAAAAAATTGTTTTAGGAATATTAACAAGGGCATTTGAGATTAAAACAACATGGATTGGATTTGACCCGTTAATTACTCTCAGTTACCAAACTTCGTACCTTATCCCACTCAGTCCTCTTAATAAAGAACACACTTACACTCTCTTTGGACGTCACTGTTAGTGCTGACTTTTCACCCACTCAATCTGTTAACTCAACACTGTCAATCAAACAATGAAGTCTTAACATCTTCCATTTTTATATTGTAAAACTCTGTTGGCTGCCAAACTGTTATACGGAGCCTCTTTTAAGTTCTGTTACCCTTGTGCTCTATTTATTTTCCTCTCGAAAGCAGTGTGACCAGATAGTTTTTGGAAAAAGCGCAAACTACAAAATTTTTATCGCCCAAAACCGCCCAATTTTTTAGTTTTTAATATTTTGCAGCCCAAAAATGCGCAAATTCGGGGAATTTACAATATTAAGTCCCAAAAATGTTCTCATAAACTCATTTTTAAGACTAATTGTTTATATTTGTATGTATTGAAAATGTCATATTTTCTCATAAATCATATTTTCTGTTATTAGAAGAGTCTTGCAGCAAACTTTTAAGGCTTTAATGTGACAATTTATTCGTATAATAGACGAAAGGGATTCCAACATCATACGATTTCTCATTTTCGTTTTAGTAGCATTCATCACAGAAAGTATCACAAAAGAAGCCCAAAAAAGCGCGAGGCACTTTTTAAATAAAACTAAGCGCAAAATTATAAAAAAGATCGCTCAATTGGCGCTTTATCGCCCAATCTGGACACACTGCTCGGAAGTCTATCATAAAACCTTTCAATAGTTATATTAACAGATCTTTATTATAAGACATTGTCAACTGTTTTAATAAGCCTATATCAAGTCTTATTCTGTTAATTTGACTCTCTTGACAATATGTATAAAAAACCAAGAATGATATAAACAAGATTACGAGTTCCTCAAATGAGAGAAAGAGAGAGAGAGCATGACATCACAAGCGATATTGTCAGACTTTGGAATAATTTTACTTTGGTGCCCAATCCTAAATATTTTTTTTTTTTTCTTATTTTTATAATATGTATATGAACCTCCTAAGCCTATTGGCATAATAAAATTTTGTCAGTCAAGAATAATTTAGGAGATAAAAATCTTGAAAGTTTAAAACATTCATATTTCTTCGTATACGCTAATATTCATATTTTTATACAGAAGAATAGATATTTTTACTTTACTTTTCCGAAAGAATTTATTTTCAATTTCGTCAATTTGCATAAGCGATCGCACATTTGCATACGTTTTTGTCAAGCAGAAGTGCTGTGTGACGTCATGCACTCAATTGAAAAAGAGAGCATTAGATAACGGGACTGCCGAACGCGTAATCTTGTTTCTATCATTCTTGTGCAAAATCTTACAATTGTAATATCAACAGAGTCTTACTTATAGACTCTGTCAACAATTTCAAAGAGCCTCTGTTAACTTCTTACTCTATTAATTGAACTCTCTCGACAGTCAATTGGAATGTTATTTATAGACCTAAGCTCTGGTAAAAGAAAAAAATGTTTATGTATAATAATACAGGGTGGCTGATGAATATTGCTACATTAAAAAACTCAAATAACTTTTTGTTTAGTTCATGTAATTTATTTTTAATTTATTCATTTCAAAAATTAGATATTTCAATTAAGTTAATTTAATCGGTTTTAAAAATAAAGTTGCACCATCTTGTTGAAACCATACAGAGTTGAATGGATTCTCTTTCGGCGTAGCTCTGGAAAGAAAAACTCTTTCAGCATCTTTAAGTAACGGTCTCCATTGACCGTAACAGTAAGACCGTTTTCTTCGAAGAAGTAAGGGCCGACAATGAACCTTTATGAAACTGCACACCACACTATGACGGGAAGTGGATGTAATTGCGTCTCATGAAATACCTGTGGGTTAGAAGCACTATTCTACAATTTTGCTTATTAAAATTGCCGTTTAAATCAAAATAGGCCTCGTCAGACATAAAAATGCAGTTCAACATGTTTTCGTCGTCTTCCGCCATTTGAATGATCCACTCGAAAAATACCAAGCGAATCGGCAAGTCTGCTGCATTCATTTTGCTTGTAAGTTGTATCTTATATGGAAATAAGTTTAAATCTTTATGCATAATTGTCTGCAATGACTGTCTGCTGATACGCATTTGAACAGATAAGCTCCTTGTCGAAACACTAGGATTCGCTTGCATGGCAGCACCAATAGCAGCGATAGTTTCCCGCGTCCGAACTGGGGGTTCTCAATCATAAGGCTTTCTTGCGATTGTTCCACGTTCGGCACAATTATTCACGAGCCTCATAATAGTCCATCTGCTAGGAGGAGTGCCACCAAACGTTCGCCTATATTCTCTTTGAACGGAAACTACGGACTCCAATTCATAAAAGCAGCGCAAAATCCAAATTCTGGTCTCATTGTCCCAATTTTCCATTTTTGTTAAAATTAAAGATCACTCTATCAAAGAAAAAAAAAATGGAACAGATTAATTACACGGAAAAAAGTAATTACGTTTTGTTTTGTAGCACCTTTTATCAGCCACCTTGTATATAAAAACCCTAAAAAAAGAATAATAATAAAGAAAAAAAAAATTCTGGATCTTGTTGTTCCAAGATTCGAACCCACGTTACAGATCTTTTCCCAAAATATTCCACGTAGTGGACTGGCAAAGGCTGACTTGTTAAGAACGGCGTCGAATCGATTAATTGGACCTTGCTCACACTCACCTACATAGCGGCGATGGCTTCTTCGGTACGCATGGTGTGAGTTCGTATTTTATAAATATTGTCTATAAAAGTACACGTAGGCATAAATCGATTTATCGTATTGCGTATAACCTACTCAGATCAGTGTTGCCAGATTGAGGTAAATTTCCCTAATTGAGGTAATTTTTTACTCATTTTTTGGGCAGAGGTAAATAGGTAATTTTTGACCAAAAATGGTAAATTTTGCACTATTACCTCTCTGAACATACTCACAAATAGTTTAAGAGCCCGAACAGAACCAAAGCAGCTGTTGGTTGGCGATCCTCTCTCGGAGAAATCCGCTGAGAACAGGTAGAATTACCAGAATAAAGATAATTAGAACTATCCAGAATAAGAGCGATTGTCGGTTGTCGGATCAGCGTTGCTTTTCGGTGTGTAAATGGCACAAATGTAATTTTTTTCATGTTGTTGTTGTTTCTTTATAAATATATGTACACTAAGAAAAATATTATAACTGTTGTTAATCATTTAAAAAATTTTTATTTTGGGAAAAGATAAATTTTCTTCGAAAGTGGTAATTTTTTCCCTAATAGTGGTAAATTCCAGTTGGTCTCTCTGGCAACACTGGCTCAGATGGACGATTATGAGCACTATAATGTTGTGCGAAGTGCTCTCTGTAAGTTTCCGCACAGAACGCAAATTTTGGAAATAAATTTCGACGATTTTTATACGTTGATCCGGCGTAAGTCTTTGTATGGGAATTTAACAAAGTATACTTAGCATAAACGTCAAATACATGTGTTTGCTTTGACAACTGATTTGACAGCTATCCCTCTAGTAAATTCTGTACCTCTAGAAAAATCTCCCGATGACATTTAAATATGATTTCGCGCATGTGGCCACCGCAACTGTAGCGCATTCAGGAAGTCAAATTTTCGATCACTTTTCCAAGCATTTAGGATTGTATTTCGACAATAGTTCGCACAATGTTGTTGAATGTTTCCAAGGCATGGTTTCAATGATGCTGCTTTGTTCTCATAGGTTAATGACGTCACATAATCCGTAAATAAAAATAATATCGCATAGGTCAATGACGTCACGTCACATAAAAATAAATGATGAAAATTCAGAGAAGGCTGAAATTTTTACATTTTGATCGAATGAGAGAATATCTTTCATTACTTGGTACAATTTTTTACGAAATATTTTCTTCCTTTGCAGGCATTTTATTGTATTCCCTATCCTAAAGAATTATAGAAGGAAAATTTAAATATCATCGAAGAGGTACCCGTTTTAGTTCCGACAACTTAAAGCGTTTAATTCGCAGACACCGTCCTATCTTCACCGCTGCTTTAGAAACTGCTTCGATTGTGCAATTTTTGCTAAAAAATACTGATTATGTTAAATTGGCCTTTTTATCGAATGACTTAACTGAATTACATTATCATAATAATTTATATACATATATTTTTTTTTTAAAGCCATAAATAAATTGAACTTTATCAAGAAATGCATCCATCAGTGAAGATTGAATAATTCATCAAAATATCTAAGAGAACATAAAAAAACATCAAATATCTAATAGAAGCTATAGAGAATTAGTGCTTAAAGCGTGCAAACAGTTCATCTTATCTTCTTCTTCTTAAATTTAAGATATTCAACTATGGAGGGCAAAAAACCAGCAAATATCCTAGTGCGCATCAATAATTTATTCATTATTTTTATTTATTATGTAAATTTTTTTGCACACCCTAGAAAAACAACTACATGAAAAATAATGCGTGTCCTTCCTTCACACACAACCACAGCAAACATATATACACATGCTCATAACAACAACACAAAATAGTCAAAAGCTTACATGATACGCTTTCGATCCTTGACGTTGAGCTAAATTTGCGTTGATTTCAATGCCATCGCTGGTGTTGTTGTTAATATTTTGGCTGTTTTTGTTGTTGTTATCGTTGTTATTTGTGTTATTGTTGTTGTTATTGCTATTATTGCTAATGCATATATAGCTGGTAGCCCTGATTTAACCACAATAGGGTGCATAATTTTATTGCTGCTGCTGCCTATTTAAGCTGCAACATTGTCAATTGCTATAAGCTGCTTATTTTAGGCTGATTGTCTGCAACAATTTGTTTTGTTTTGCCCAATTTTTAGTCATGAAAATTTGTATTAGCCAAATTTGTATAGATGTATATTATATTTCACGCAATTTGCTAACTTTGTGTTTAGCCAATATTGGCTTTATATGCCACGATTCGAATACAATTTTCTTTTTTATGCTTTCTTTTTCACCCATAGTTATTTCAATTTACTACAACTAATCCATCAAGTTCAAATATTTTCGTTCTTAAATGTAGAAAACAAATAAAAATAAAAGAATGCACACATCTGTCAAGTTTATTTAGTTGGCATGACGCACAGACAGACAGACAGCCTTGCCACGCCTTTTAAGCGTGCATGTTGCATCAGTTTGAGTTGTCTTGGCTGTATTTTGGAAGAAACATAAATATACTTAAACGTGTAAAGATGAACTTGCACCAGGGTGGTGCATATTTGCATATCGGAGATTCCTTTTAAGATCTCCTTCAGATATCGCAAATACGAATAAATAATGAAGTCACCTCCTACCACTTTTTTTTTTAGAAGTGCTCTTAAGAGTCCCGTCTTTATTTATGTTTTTTTTCCTAAAGCACTGAAAAGTCCGCTCACTAATCTAAATGTGTCTGAATGATATTTTCAAACACATCTTCTGATTACCTTCTGTTCAAAATTTAACCGGACAATGCAAATGCAAAAAATGGTTAAAACAATGTTTAATTATTCTTCAATATTTATTTAATTACCTTCAAAATAATCACCATCGGAGGTGATATACTACATATGCCAACGTTTTTTCCATTTATGAAAGCATTTTTAGTAGGCCAATTACGGAATGGCCTTAAGCTTCCTCTGCGAATTTTCTTTGATGACTCCAAGCGTCTCAAAATGTTTTCCACGAAGCGACAGTTTGAGTTTGGGGGATAGGAAAAAATCACATGCTGGCATGTCTGGCGAACATGGTGCTTGTTGAACGATATCGACATTGTTTTTGGTTAAATAATAGCGTAAAATGCGTGATGTGGGAGCTGGTGCATTATCGTGGTGCAAAAATCCTGAGTTGTGCTTCCATAATTCTGACCTCTTTCGCCAAATATTTTCGCGCAAACGCTTTAAAACATTCAAAAAATATTGAGCGTTGACCAATTGACCTTGCAGTAGGAATTCCAAGTGCACGACACCTTGAGAATCGAACAAAACAGTCAACAATCACCTAAATTTTTTAAAGACTTTGTCGTGGATTTTTTGGGTTTCAGCTAACTGGTTAGCGCCAAGTCCACCTAAGTCTCGTGAACAGCAATGATGCGCTAAATGTCCGTATCGTCCATTTAAAGCATCTCCTGAGCGACAGTTTTGGGAAACTATTTTTGAAGTAAGTTCAGAAATTTTGATACAAGTCTCGCTGCAACCCGTCGCATGTCTAATCTACAAAGAGGAGCTGAGATATAAGCGAATGACCGATTTCGGTGGTCTTTGAACCTGAATATCTGTGAATATCTGAATATCTAGCGCATACATGGTATCATAGGGAACTCTTGACAAGTTGTTATTTATTCGTTAATGAAGAGGTTTGCACAAAAAAAAACAAAAAAATAGCTCCTAATTTTTTTGGATTTCAGAAAAAAAAATAAGTCTGGCAATGAAATATATAAACCGTCCGGCGCAGTCAAAAGTTATGTCGCAGAAAAAAACAAAAGATGCAGAAATTAATTTTTTTGCGCATAAAATAAAAATATATGAAGCTCATGAAGATTTTTTGCTTCCATACATTTCGTTTCACTCTAATGTGTCGATTAGGGTGACAACTACTTGTATGGCCATGAATGAAATTTCTTGGATCACCAAGTATTAGTGATAAAAGTGTGCCATTATGTCTTAATATAATACCTGCAAAGTTTCATGTAGATCGGATAACGAAAAGGCGAGGTGGATGGCAACTGAATTGAAAAAAATGGGTTTTTAGTATAAAAATTGGATTTTTGTTGACTATTTCTTATAATTAAAGTTTAGTGTCCTTAATTAGTAAACTAAATTTTAAATTTATTAGTAAGGAAATTTTAATAGCTTTCCAAAACGCCTTAAACGATCAAAATCGGTTGCAATTTGCGAAAGTGATTACAATTTACTTTTTTTCACTATGAATGGATTTCATGATGTTCAAAAGTAGTAGTTTTTGTAGAATATTTGTACGGAAAAGTAAAATGGATAGTGTATAAAACTTAAAAGAACTCTTAAAGTCGTACTCAAGTGTAAATTTTATTTGATTACTTTATACAGTTGTGACAAAAAAAAACAAAGATATTTTAGAAAAAATATAAATTTTTTCTATTAAAATATTGTTTTGCAACATAAAAAATGGGCTTAAAAGTAGAAAATTTACCTTAAACGAAGGTATTTTTGAGCATTTAGGTTTCTGGACCTTCGGAAAACTTGTAAAATGGAAATTTTTATTTGTTAAATTTGTTTATTTATTTGTTTTATTTGTTAGCTTTGTAAATCAAATGGATTAATAGTACATTGGGATTGCAAGATACTACCAGAAATTACAGGTTGCGATAAAATTGAACGGCTTCCAATTATTGGAAGCTCTGTTGGTATTGAAAAATTACTCGGTGTGCCGAAATTAGTTGATGGAACAAGTCAGGCTATCGCAAAGGGAGTTTTTGATACTTTGACCGAATGGAGACTTGCTGATAAAATTGAAGGAATGTTGTTTGATAAGACTTCCTCCAATACTGGCAATAAAAAAGGTGGATGTCTTTTGCTGGAAGAACTCCAAGTCACGACCACCATCACATCTTCGCTTGTTACCATCACATCTATGAAATTATGTTGCGACATGTGTTTGAAGTAAAATTCGGAAAAACTAAGGGTCCGGATGTTCCTCTTCTCGAAAAGTTCAAGCGAAATTGGAATAAAATTGATCTGCATAAATTTAGTAGAGGAATTGAGGATGAATTTGTGCAAAGTAAGATATCAGCAGACTTGAGCCAACAAATTATTCGATACTGTATTCAGAATCTTCAGCTATCTCACTTTCGGGACGATTATAAAGAGTTTCTGGAACTCGTTGTACTCTTTCTTGGAGGGGATCTGCCGAAATTCAAACAACTACGCCGTCCGGGGCCTACATGCCATGCAAGGTGGATGGCAAAGGATGGCAAACCTCATTAAAAATGTTTTTACTTCGAAATGAGGTCCAATATGAGCGAGGTGATTTGACTAAATTGAGAGATGCTTGCATTTTTATAGTTTCAATGTACGTGAAAGCTTGGTTTGGCTGTACAAATGGTGTCAAGGCAGCTAATCAAGATTTAAATTTTGTTAAAAACGCAAAGATCCGTACACGCCTGTGCGCAACCAAAAATGCGCGCAATCCAGCACAGAGAAAGCTAGACGTTGAAAAGCTGCAATCAAAGCAAACAGCCGAAAACTTCGCTACTCGACTCTCACTCCTGCTTCAAGAAAGCACTCCTCCGATCGACGATTTATGAGGTCCGAAAATTTTTCGAAAAAATAAGACGTCTGGCCGATGGTTTCAAGACCGGGGCCTCTTCCTGCAAGGATGAAAATGGGAATCTAGTGACAGATATCCAGAGTACACTGATGATGTGGAGGGAACACTTCTCTAGGCGTCTGAATGGCGACGACGACAGCAATCCCGCAAATAGAGATGAAATCCCGGAATCCCCAATTTTGGACGACAGCGTTGAAGCTCCGCTGCCCGACCATAGTGAAGTCTTGAAAGCTATAGCTCGGCTTAAAAACAACAAAGCCGCAGGAGCCGATGGCTTACCTGCTGAGCTCTTCAAGAATGGAGGCGAAGCTCTATTTAAATGCATTCATGAGCTTCTATGCAGAATATGGTCGGAAGAATGCATTCCAAACGATTGGAACCTCAGTGTGCTCTGCCCAATCCACAAGAAAGGCGATCCCACAATTTGCGCCAACTACCGTGTGAGAAGCCTACTGAATATCGCATATAAGGTCCTGCCGAGCGTACTATGTGAAAGACTGAAGCCCATCGTAAACCAGCTGATTAGACCTTATCAGTGTGGCTTCAGACCTGGAAAATCCACCATAGACCAGATATTTACGCTACGACAAATCTTGGAGAAGACCCTAGAAAAACAAATCGAGACACACCATCTTTTTGTCGATTACAAAGCCACCTTCGACAGTCCAATAAGGAATCATCTATATTCCACTATGTCTGAATTTGGTATTCCTGCAAAGCTCATCCGCCTTTGCAGAATGACACTGAGCAACACCAGCAGCACAGTTAAAATCGGGAAGGACCTCACTCCTCCATTCGATACCAAACGAGGTTTCAGACAAAGTGATTCCTTATCGTGCGAATTGTTCAACCTAATGATGGAGAAGATCATCCGAGCTGCTAATTTGAGACGCAGTGGCACGATATTCTACGAAAGTATTAGGCTGCTGGCGTATGCTGATGATATCGATATCATTGGCCATAATACGCGCGAAGTCAGCGCAGCATTCTCCAGATTAGCGAAAGAGTCGAGTCGAATGGGTCTTGCAGTGAATGCAGATAAGACGAAATAGTGTCAACAAATAAACAGTCCCAGCGCCTTGGAAACCACGTCACTGTTGACAACATTTCCTTCGAGGTTGTTAAGGACTTCGTCTACCTGGGATCCAGCGTAAACTCTTTCAACGATGTCAGTATTGAGATAAAGCGAAGGATAACGCTTGCCAACAGGTGTTACTTTGGGCTAAGTAGGCAATTGAGAAGCAGAGCTCTCTCTCGACGAACAAAACTCACGCTCTATAAGTCACTAATCATGCCAGTCCTGTTATATGCAGCACAAACCTGGACGTTGAGCAGTTCTGATGAAAAGACTTTGGTAGCCTTCGAGAGAAAGATCCTTCGTAAGATCTTCGGTCCAATCTGCGTCAATAGCGAGTACCAAATTCGATGGAACCACGAGCTGTATGAGCTGTACGCTGACATCGACATAGTTAAGCGTATTAAAATCGAGCGGCTCCGCTGGCTAGGTCATGTTGAGCGAATGGAAAACGACGCTCCAGCGAAAAAAATATTCGATTCGGTGCCCGGTGGTGGTCAACGCAGAAGAGGACACCCACATCTTCGTTGGAAGGATCAGGTGTTGGATAACCTGACTACACTTAGTGTTTCCAACTGGCGCCAGCAAGTTCAAAACAGAAATGGCTGGCGCAATTTCTTATACGAGGCCAAAACCGACCTTCGGTTGTAAGCGCCAGATAAGTAAGTAAGTAAGTAAAAACGCAATTTTATATGCAAATGTGGACGAAGCAATATCCAAGGCGGTATTAGATAAAATAAGTAACCATTTATGGTATTTATCCGAGGAATTGATTGCGTTGTCATTTTTCGATCCCATAGTTTATCGCGCAGAGAAGAGAAAAATGGTTCAAAATCTTAATCTCAAAGCTGCGAATTCTGCTAACAGAATGAAAGTTACCATCAAATCGTATGATCTACAACGAACATACTCAACATAAACAATAAGCGATTTTGTCACGGCCAATATTAACAGATTTTTCGATCGTTTCTGCATTAAAACGCAATTTTTCGAATTCGACCCAGCAACATGGGAAGGTCGAGAAGATTACAAAGAAGGTTACAACTACTGTCGTAATTTGCTTGTCGTAAATGATACTGCTGAGAGAGCTGAAAACTGATGACTGATTTCAATAAAATTCTAGCAAGACGAGAAAAGGAGAAGCAATTCGTTATTCAAGTCGTTGAACAGTATCGACGCGAATATCCATCTGTTAATAAAGCGACTTGGTTAAAGCCGAATTACTGGTATACTTAATTTTTATACTGATTTAGATTCAATTGACTTTTAATTTTATGTGTTTTAATTTAAATTGATTTTTCAGAATGCATCAAAATAGCTCAAACAATTAATTGTTAATTGCAATGACTTCCGCAAATCGCAACCGATTTTGATCGTCTTAGGCTTGTTGGAAAGCTATTAAAATTATCTAACAAATAAATTTAAAATCTAGTTTAAATAATTAACTTTAGTGTCCTTAATTATAAAAATAATAAATAATAAACCCAATTTTGTACTAAAACCCAATTTTTTTTCAATTCAGTCTGCGTGAAACTTTGCAGGTATTATTTTAAGACATAATAGCACACTTTTATCACTCATTTTTAGTGATCTTTGTTACTTGAAAAATAGCTGTCACCCTAGTGTAGATCTACAAATGAAGCATAATCGCGAATAACGTTGTAAACGAAATTTTTTTTAAAAAGTGTTTTTTTCGCGGATACCAGTTAGAATTACTCTCTTATCTATACTATTATATAAAAGGGTTCTCTCGGATTTTTATCGTTCAATCACGGGGTAACCGCTGAACCGATTTTAATAATTCTTTCACTATTGAATTGCTATAATAAGTGACCCTGCTACTGGGTTCTACGTTTTTGGTAAAACTTTTTATTTAATTATTTAAGAATTCTTGCATTTTAATCCATACTGCAGCACAAAATAAGAGCAAACTATAGCATAAGCTCTTTGTTGAGAGAGAGAGGTGAGATTCTACAACTCACCGCGCTGGTCTCTTGAGTGGATAGTTGCACTCAGTTAATTTCTGCTGCAGTGTTGCCATAACACCAATATATCGTAGAGATATGAAAATATGTTTTTATATTATATTTATGCTCCCAAGCAACGTTGGGAACGGGTATGCTAGTACTATATAAAAACAGAAGTAAGTAAAAAAAAATGCAGGTTGGGGCATTTTTAACGCATTTTTAAATGCCACTCAGTGGAATAACGTTGCACGTGCTTTTAAAATGAATAATAGCTGAATTACAATACTGCGTTAGGTCGGTCGGCCTTTGACCGTACTTTGGTCTCCGTTGTAAAAACTTTACGATATAAGCTGTCAAAACGGACGACCTCAAACTTTGCAAAACTAAATGTTGCGTTGACAGATCGTGCGTCTATCATTTTGGTGATGCCAATAAAAGCATCTATACTAAAAATCCCACATAACGTCCCTTTTTCCGAAATCATCAATTATAAATCAATGAAAAATTAAGAGATAATGTCATAAAATCATTAAGAACCATAAAAACTACTTTAGAAAGCTAAGATATTTTTATTAAGTGTAATATAATCTGCGAAATAACGAAAAATGTCACATATTAACGTGAAAATTCGGACTAGAAGCTTCAAAATAAATGAACGCTTTCCAATTTAATGATAAAATGTGAAATTAAATTAAAATTTTAAATGGAATTTCTGGAAACACATTTCAGTTTTTATGGCAAAAAATTTTTCTTTGATTAATCCATATTTTTATATATCGATTATATATATACATATATTGTTCTTGTGTATATTGTTTTTTTTAAAAATGTGATTGCTTGATGTCATTATTTTTTTTTTTTGTTTTTGTCAAAATTACTGCTATATATTATTATTATTACTGTTAATTTTTGCCGAGGTTTTTGCAAATTTTGAGAGCAAAATGTAGGAAATTTCTTCAACGAAAGCAAGTTGGAAATATGTATGGAAATATTCATGTAAATTTGTGTATAGAAGTTTTTTGGTACGGTGCGTGTTTTGGGGCAATTTCAATAAAGTTTTATCCACCTTGAACACCAGAGGGCGCTTAACTACAAGTTTCAAGAAAATCGGTGTATAGTGGTTTTCATGTACGCTGAGTGTTTTGCTGCTATCTTTTTTTACCCATATTGAACACCAGAGGGCGCTGTAGTACAATTCTTTATGCGATTACAATGAAAATATATATATTTTGGTTTTGAGGTACGGTGAGTATTTTTGCGCTATCTTCTTTGATCCAACTTGGACACCAGTTGGTGCTGTAGTTCAAATTTTTTTACAAAATCGCCTAAAACTACAATATGCCTACCATGGGCGTAGAAGGATATCACCAAGTGGAACTCCATTGTGAGTTTCAATGTTATGCGAATTTAATTTCCATAGCTATTCGATATCAAAACTTTGGCATGTATGGGCGGAGCCACACCCCCTTGTACAATGCCCGTCTCGGTTTTCAAGTAAATGAACATCACCAAGTGGCAACTCCATACCAAGTTTCATTATTATACAGCATTTAACTCCAAAGCTATTTGATACCATAAGTTTGACTTATATGGGCGGTGCCATGCCCCCTTGTCCAATGCTCACTCAATTTTTCCAGTCAAAGGACAAGACTAAATAATACATTCTTACCGAGTTTCATTGATGTGTGACTAATAGTTGGAAAGTTATACCCACAATTTGGGCAGCCGAAATAGTGTCACACCCTTTTCTCAACGCCCATAAAATTTTACCAGTTGAAAGGCACATGTTAATCGAGGCCGAACACCTAATTCCAATGTTGTGCGACCTATAATTCCAAAGTTATTCGATATTGCATATTTGAGCTGCCACGCCGCCTTGTACAATGCTCGCTGAATCACTTGTAATTAGTGAGTACTTGGGTACAACTTTACAAAAAAAAATGAACGGCATTTGCCAATCTACCTTGCCACAACATTCCTTTGTGTGTTATATTATTCAAACAATGATATTAAGGGTATTCGTCCTCAACCAACCTCATTAAAATATCTAATTGACCAATATATAAGTTTGCCATTTTGCATGAATACCCTTATAATATTACTTATAATATACTAAAAAATGCATAAATTTTAATAGGCTAAACAATTGAATAATATTAATATCATGCTAAATTCATCAAAATTATTATTATACTACTTAAGCAGCATGTTAATTTAAAAAATTTGATCAATTTAAAAAAAACTCGCATCAACATATAAATAATCCTATGAAAATCTGAGTTTTCCATCGGAATTCAAGAATACCCACATTTTAGCATTGCTCAACGAAAATGCAACCCAGCGTAAATATGGAATGTCAAAAGCACGAGCTAGTAGAGCATGTCGCTACTCATAGCGTTGATCGTACGTCACCCCCTCAAATTCATTTTTACGGGATGAGGTCGACGCAATGCTTGAAGTCATATTTTGTGTTGCTTCATAAGAACCCATTGTTTCTGGTCTAGCTGTCAAAGGCCGACCGACCTAACGCAGTATTGTAATTCAGCCATAAAAGCGAACAATCGAACTCGATGCTCAAAATATTAAATAAATTTCGAAAATTGGACAAATTTTAACTATAAAAGACTAAGAGATAGTGGTCAGTCTCATATTTTGAGAAATGAAGAGACCATAGAAAATAAAAATGCTCCTGTGAATGTAATTTGGAAGAACGTTGTAAGTGCAGTTAGCTAAGTCGTCGTAAGTGCAGTCGTTTTTAGTAGTGGAAAAACGTTTTAAGCACCATAACTTATGGTCCATAAGTCATATGTTATGTTCAGTGGAAAAACGTTTCATCATCCATTCAATTTTTGGATATAAAACGTTATTCCACTGTAAAAACTTCTATACGGTAAATTTAGAATCTTTTATTTAATTTTTTTTTATATTTTATGAATGGTAAAGTTTTATTAAATGAGAGTGTTTAACAAAAAAACCAAAAATAAACGCCTACAATGTTTAAAACTTTTTTATCTCTAGTCAAAAATTATAATTTTGTCGTTTACAACGTTATTCGCGATTATTTAATGGTAAATTTTCTTCTTGGAGAAGAAGGGGGCTATACAAAAAATCCTTGTTTTATTTGTCTGTGGGACAGCAGAGCTGTCTGAGCACTGGGTTAGAAAAGCTTTGGTTCCGTGCAAGCTATGGTTCCGGGAAAACTCGATGTGATAAATGAACCCCTTGTGGCCAGGGATTGCATAATACTGGCACCTTTACATATCAAACTAGGGCTTATGAAACAATTTTTTTTTAGCTTTGAACACTTTTTCAGTCAAGTCTGCCTGATTGGAAATGGGGTGATAGATTAATGCTGTGGGGCCCAAAAAATTTTAAGAGCTGGCCAAAACTTAATAAAACAACAAACAAACACAAAATGTTGCTCATTGTTGGGTTTGGGAAAAAATCAAACAAAACAAAAAACAATTACAATGCAATAAAATCACATATCATGAAGTACACTGTAAGAAAATTTGGTTTATTTTTTTTTTTAAATATATGCAATGTTTGATAGATATTACAATTATGACAAAGAATAATTTCTATTACAATAACAATGCTGGCATGAAAAATTACTCGACACACAAGTAACGGGACAATCAGTTCCAGCATCGACATCATCGGGTGGGCGTTATTTTATTTTGGCTTTGCATGCAATTAGTTTTGTAAAGTCCCTGGAAAATGTGCTGAACACTGAACGAGTGCGGTTGGTATTGTTTTTTTTCAGGTATTCTTTGATGTTGGCTCATCGCAAAGACAAAATTAATATAGAAAAAAATTAGTATGAAGGGCCACGCGGGCCATACGGGCAACTACGTGGGCATATATGGATTAGTGGGAAAGAAAGGTCATTCAAGTGAAACACGTTTAGGATGTTCTAAGCGTGGTGGAAGGCCAAAGAAACATGTGAATTTGAATCAGAGGCCAGTGTCATGCCTTTACCTCAGTCAATTCAATCTCATCCACAAACTTCTCTACCATCAACTACATCTTCAGGTCGTAAATATTGATGAATTTTCAGTTTCAGTTGATAAGAAATTAGGATGGAAAATTGCAAAATGCGAAAGGTTTAAAGCGAAGGACCATGGCCTGGCCAAGAATCGATCCCGTGACTTCTGGGGTAGCAGTCGAGCACAATACCTACTCGACTACCGAGGCCGCTCTATAATTCGAGCAGAGGGATACTTTAAGCCGGAATTTTTTATAGCCCACAAATAAAAAGGTTGATAAAGGATGAAAACTTGAATACTTACATGACTGATATTGAAAAAATGCCTGAAATGAATTCGTTCCAGCATTAAAAACAGCCCTCGTGAACCAAGTCAAGAAAGAAATCTTATAAAAGAAAATTTTTTAGTTTTTCTTAATATACCTACAATAGATTTGTCTTAAAAAACACGTTTTAATTATATCTCAAAATCTAAAGCTGATACAAACAATCTCACTTCAGATCTGAAAACTGCACCCCGAGAAAGTATAATATTAGTCATTATATTTAATGTAACAAAAATTTTGTTCCCTTGTGTTATCAAATCTATGAAATTGCGAAAGTGCTCGCTTCTCTCGTGTGTCCAATGACGCACCTGTGTTTTTTTTTTTACATATGTAACTGTATCTCTATTTATATCAATTTGATACACCGCGCCTAGACTCGTTCAAAAAACACTGCCCCTAAGGGAAGGTTAATAATATTCAGCTACTTATTGGGCCACCCTTATTACTTTTTTGTAATATATGTTTTAAGATATGCATAAGTATACGATGATTTCTTTTCTTTGTATTGTGTACTTTCGCGGTACTTTTACGCTGTTGTTGTGTAGTAGTTTAAAAATAAAACAAAACCAAAAGATGCATTTCCTCTCAAGCGTTGTTATGTTTTCTCCCACTTTTTTTAGTATTTTTTGTTTTTTGTTTTTGGCATTTTGATGAATTTCTTGACATTTGCGAGTGTTGCACATAGGAATATTTATTGCACTCATGTTAGGGGAAAAAAAATTATTGCGAACGCAATATGTTGGTGTTGTCTGAATGAAATTTTTTTGTAAAAACTTCATTTATTTCTGACAAAATACTTTGTTGTAAAAAATCTTGAACATATTGTTGAGTAAGAGTTTGTTTTCATTTTCTTAACACTATCTCGAATAAACACAGACTGCAACTTTGAGCCAATATTTTGAAAGTGACTTTATTCAATTAGTAGCACAATCGAAAGAAACGAAATATAAAGAAAAATAATCAAAAATCTATCGTTGTTTTAAAAAGAAAATTAAAGTGCTCTTAATTGTAAATCAAACTTCATTTGCATCTCTAACATAATTACCAGTCAAAGTCAAAAGCATGGTATTTTCTATTTCCGCTTTTTAGTTTCAAACCCTATCTAACTATTTATGCAAGACCCTTAGGTTAGGTTAGAAGGGAGGGGCAACCTAACGTTGCCTGCACGGGGGCCTATTGGTCCATTGTGGTTCCCTATATCTGTGGTCCTAAAAATGTCAAAACACCTAAGTCTTGTTAGTCACTGGAGCGAGGTTGGTTAAACCAACCGGTGCTCCGTATAAATTTGAAAAGATCCATCAGTGGTACATCTACGAGCTCCTGCAGTTCTCCGTACACTCTGCTTCCCATGTGGCGAAGTCGGCGTTGTTGGAGGTTAGGACACTCGCAGAGCAGATGTTTGATGGTTTCTGTTTCCTCGACATCTCCACAGCTTCTGCAGAAGTCTGGGTGCGGAATTCCCAGTCTCGAGGCCATTGTGCCTATACGACAGTGCCCCGTGAGGACTCCTACTAGGATGCGAGTTTCATTTTTACTCATTGAAAGTAGGGATTGGGTCCTTTTTTCGCAGAGTTTAGGCCATAGGTGGCGAGAGATAACACAGTCGTCCCTGTTTGACCAGGAGTTGTTTGTGTTATTTCTGGCTTTGTCATTCATTCTCTTCTTAAATTCTCCGATTGGAGCCATAATCGACCCGATCGCAGAACTTCTTTCCAGTTCTGAGCCCTCTCTTGCCAATCTGTCTGCTATTTCGTTTCCCTCTATGTCACGGTGACCGGGGACCCAGCAGATATTAATCTTGTGGGGAGGACTCATTCTGATGAGAGCTTGTCGGCAGCTCAGTACAGATTTCGAATTTGTTGTTTCGCTGCGGAGTGCTTTTATCGCAGCTTGACTGTCCACAAAGATTGTTATCCTTGATGGATTGATGTTCTTTGTTAGGATTGTCGTAGCCGCTTTTTCGATCGCGAAAATTTCTGCTTGAAAGACACTACAGTAATCTGGTAGTCTGTATGACAAGGATAATTGTAGTGCACTGCAGTAGACTCCGGCCCCCGTGCCATTCTCCATTTTGGATCCATCAGTGAAGATCTGGATGTCGTGTTCACTGAAAGGGTGGTTCGAATCCCATTCTTCTCTTTTTGGAAAGGAGAATGACATGTTCTGCCGAAACTCTATTTTCGGGTTGATGTAATCCGAGGTGGTAGCGAGATCCTCAGGACTATACTTTGTGAGTATAGAGGCATGTCCATGCGTCCAGTGCCTCCAAAGCTTAGCCTCCTTAAGTCGAAGCGCCGCTTTGGTTGCAGTGGATTTCATGTACTCGTCCAGGGGAAGAAGGTTCAATATGACCTCCAAGCCTGCCTGAGGCGTTGATCGTTGTGCACCTGTTATTCCTAGACAGGCCAGTCTCTGTACTCTAGAGAGAGAGTTGAGGTAGCTTGTCTTCTCAGTGGCCTTCCACCATACAATCGAGCCGTAGGTTAGTATGGGTCTGACGATAGCCGTGTACATCCAATGGATGACATTGGGTTTCATCCCCCAATTGGTACCGAAGGTTTTCTTGCAGGCATAGAAGGCACTGGTTGCTTTCTTTATTCTTTCATCAGTGTTGCTTTTCCAAGTGAGCTTTGAATCAAGGATTACTCCGAGATATTTTGCTTTATTGGATAGCTGCAGGGTTCTGCCATTTATTTTTGGGAGGCAGAAATTCTCAATCTTGTTTCTTTTTGTGAATAGCACCAGTTCGGTTTTATCGGGATTGACCCCTAGTCCGTTTGGTACTGCCCACGCGACAGTTTCTTTAAGTGCTGTTTCTATCATGTTGCTGATGGTTGAGAGATGCTTCCCTCCCACCAGCAGTACGACATCGTCAGCATATGCTGTCACTTTAAAGCCTTTTTCGCTGAGAGTAGTCAGCAGTTCGTTTACAACTAGGATCCAAAGCAAGGGAGATATGACTCCCCCTTGAGGTGTTCCTCTTGAAGTTGTTTTCCTTGCTTTACTGTTTCCGATTTGTGTGTTGATGATTCTGCTTTTCAGCATTTCAACAATCCACTTGGTTATCTTATCTTCCACTTGTAGATTTTCAAGAGCTGCCCTTATTGAATCTGTGCTTACATTGTTGAAAGCCCCTTCGATATCAAGAAAAGCAGCTAGGGTGTAATCTTTGAAGTGGAGGTTTCTCTCAATTACCGAGACTACCTCGTGTAGCGCTGTTTCCACCGACTTACCTTTAAGGTAGGCGTGTTGTTTGCTACACAGGTTTCGGTCATTAAGGAACGATCTTATGTGTTGATCCAGAATTCTCTCTAATGTTTTCAGTAAGAAAGAAGAAAGACTAATGGGTCTATAATCTTTTGCGGTGGAGTGAGTAGCTTTCCCAGCTTTGGGTATGAAGACTACTTTCACCTCTCTCCAATTTACGGGCACATAACCCAGCCTTAGGCAACTATTAAAAATTTTTAAAAGCCAGGTTGAGATAGCCGGTAGAGCGTGCTGAAGCATAGCGGGAGTGATACCATCGGGTCCAGCCGATTTATACGGCTTGAAAGATTTAATCGCCCACTCTATTTTGTGCTCTGTTATTAAATTGGGTATGTCAATGTGGGTTTCTGGGAAGATGCTTCTGGATCTGTACGGGTTCGCATGTATTGCGGGATCGGTACAGCCAGGGAAGTGGGCTTCCATGAGTAGTGTCACTGTCTCCTGGCAAGTTTCCGTCCACGAGTTGTCTGAGCGTTTAAGGTAGCCCGGGCCACCGGATCCTTTGATAGGATTTTGCGTAGTCGGCCCGCCTCGCTAGTGTTCTCAATGGATTCACAGAAAGATTGCCACGATTTCCTTTTAGCTCTTCTTGCAAGACCCTTACTCACTGCTCCTTAGCCTTTCAACCTTCTACAACACACCCAATCGTTGCGCTTAACATAATAAGCTCATAAAATTAATTCAACGGCAGCATTTTCACTTACAAGAGCTCATAAATTCCTTGGCGTTTAACTGATTTCAAATTAAATGGCAGCACTTACAGAACATAAAGATTTATAAGCACAAACGCACACTTACACATATAGACAATTGCAATCACATATCCTCACACACATACACACTAACACACACACACACAGCCATCGCACGCACTTTGAAACAAGCATTCAACACTTGTAAAAACAAACAAATAAACGGAATCTGCGGTATTTTATTCCACATTGCAAGGAAAGTGTTACACTGTAAAAAAAATTCATTTATAACAGATTCTTAACATAATTACAAGATAATTCTCATGAAAAAAAGGTTTGCCTTTTAAGTATTGCGCCTTACAATGAAAAACCAGTGATTAATCGGTTAATTTGTTTTTATTGTTTCTCAAAGTATTCTCCAAGATGATCAATAATACACTTTTGCATTCGTTTGGATCAATTTTCGAAACAGTTTTGCCAGGTATCTCTGAAACCAGCCCTCTCGGAAATGTAAACATAATTAAGAAGAGTTATAATTACACTAGCGATACCCGGCGCGCGTTGCTGCACCCGGCAAGTAACATATATTGGGAATAATAAGTAAATTCCAAACTTTTTTTATTCCCTTAGTCTGACTCCACGCTCATGTTCTACTGTCCGGTACAGTTTCCCAGTAGCAGAACATCATTCCCAGGTGCCAATTCCATTATGAGTTTCAATGTGCTGTGGTTTTAAGTTTCATAGCTATTCTGTATTGCAAATCGGGCGACACCCCCTTTTCCAATGCACGTACCAGTTTTCCAGTAGCAAATTTGGCAATTAATAACTTTGGCAATTAATAACTCCATACTGAGTTTTATTGTCATGCGACGTTTAGTTCTAAAGCTATTCAATATCAATAATTTGACTTGTGTGGTCGAAGCCATAGCCCCTTTTCCTATGCCCGTCTCAGTTCTCTTGTAAAAAGTACATTCTCCATTCTGAGTTTCAATGTTATATGACTTCTACTTCCAAAGCTATTCGATACCTAAATTCGAATTGTATCGGCAGTGCCACGCCCACTTGTCAAATGGTCACTCAATTTTGCCAGTCAATGCACACAACTAAATAGTACGTTTTTACCGAGTTAAATTGATATGTGACTTATAGTTCGAGAGTTATACCTTAAATTTGGACTGCTGAAAAAGTGACACACTCCTCGTCCAACTCTCATAAAGTTTCACCAGTGGAACGGCATGTGAAAATTTCATTCGAATATCAAATTTCGATGCTGTGTGACCTATAATTCCAAAAATATTCGATATCACATATTTGCAGAAGGAAGTATCCAATTTGGTGCAGTCGTTTTCAAGTTTTCAGCAACCAAACAAACCAAGATAGATAAGAATATAGATAGATGTACATATATAAGAGAGGAGGAATCCCCAGCATAAGCTATACAAATGTATAGCTCTTCCCGCATTTGTAGTACTGTTGCCAACAGAGACCATATGAACTAAATTACTAAATTTCAGTCTGATAAGACCCAAGCCGTATGAAATATAAAATTTTATTTAATTTGTGGGCGCAAAAAGGAGGTGTGGCAAAAATGTTCACATACGAAACATGGTACGGCAAATAAGAACACCGCAAAGAAAACCTCAAGCAAATCGGACGCTCCGTTCTTGAGTTATGGTTATGGTTGAGTTATTACAAACAAAAATCACGACTTTTTGGGAAAATCATTAAAATGCCATATCTCGGGAACCAATGGGGCAATTTTGTGCAAACTACCCTGAAATTTCGGTTGAAATCGGTCGACCCGTTTCCGCAGTAAGTGGTGACATAAAAATGTACACTACTTTTTATAAAAATAGATTTCATATTTACAACTATAAACTAATACGCACATACTTTTCAAGCTATAAACAATATATTTTATCAAAACTTCAACCTTTGTAATGTGAGCTTAGCAACACTGCTAATAAAAGCTTTTTATCAGCTACTTGATAAGAGATGGCAGCACCGCTACTACTGTTTGGCAGCACTGAGTCCGAGTCGAAATCATCAACAGCATTTGTCTCATTTCCTCATTTCAAAGACGAAGTATATCGCTTATTTTGCGAGAGTACTACGTCATATACACTGAATTATATATATATTTACATATGCCTTTGTTTTGTAGGGAATTTCATTAAAAAAGAAATAGATTCTGTCTATATTACAATTAACATTGTTGTTGCTTCATTAGCTCATTTTTTCGATCATGCTTATAAGCAAGGCGTTATCAAAAAGAGCTTTTAAACACAATGGAAAAGAAAGAAAAAGCTTTGTACTGTTTAATGCAGCGTTTATGAATAATTTTCAATGAAGTTTTTGATGGTATTTAATCTTAAATTTTAATAACTTTTTAGGGTAGGTTTTAAAAAATAAAGTATGCAATAGCTTAAGTTAAGAATGATGCTTTGAATTAGTAAAAGAATTATTGAAATCGGTTCAGTAGTTCTTTAGTTTAGCGTACACGAAGATACGTGATAAGCCTTTTATATAATAGTATAGATATAATTATTATATATCGTATAGTTATGTATCACAGTTATTTTTATCACACATATTGGCTAGTGATAAGACAAAAGTTGAAGTTGAAAGTACCTTTTGACCCATATTTTATGAATAAACAGAAAACTTTTTTAAGCGTAGTTTTTTCTTTCCGTGTAAGCTTGCAGTCTTGCATTTGCTGCAACAATTTCGTCTTTAACTTCACTTCTTCTTCTTCTTCTTCTCATACAACTCCGTTTCCTGACGGCAACATGCCTCTCATGCTGCATGCCATTCGAAATTATGTCTTCTGTCGCTGACATATTCGCCATTTTGCGTTATGCCAACAATGCCAGCAAATGTGCAATTAGGGTTCAGCAACTATTCTCCATTTGCATTGCTAACCATTTCCACAATAAGAAGAAAAAAAAAGTACTAGCAGAATATAAGCAATAGAAGAAAAAAATTCAGCTGCAGCATTTAGACCTTCTAAGTGCAACTTTGCGGTAATTTACGCTCGTCTTTATGCCGCGCACTCTAAGGCGTTTAGTCAAGTTTTACTTAAGTCGAGTGTCTTAAGTGTTTTCTGTTGGTGTTGCTGTGTCAATATGACTAAGTGTGTGTGTGCTTGTGTGTGCCACACACAGAGAGTATTTGTGGTTGTAATTGTGTTGCAGCATGTTTGTGTTGGTGTGTAATTTAATGAGAAAATCCGTTGCTTGTACAAATTGTTGCTTGTCATGTGCAGCAATTTGACTTAAATAATTGCAACATGCATTAAAAATGAATTCGTCTTATTTATGTTTCAATTGAGCCGCCTTTCGTTAAGTCGTTATGATCACACATCTTGCGAAAATGTGTGCGGTTTAGGTTTGTTAACTATTGTTTGCGGTAAAATATTGTATTCCTGGGAATGTCTGATAAGTTGATAATTTAAAAATAAGTCAAAATTAGGAAAAAAGCTATTAACACAGTGTGACCAATTCGACAGAAAAATACACAGATTAGTCAGATGGTCAACGTCTGTGCTTACAATAGCTCGTATACTTAGTTATTGGCTTAGTATATAAACTAAACTTAATAACAGTTGAAGACACATGCTTTCTTAAACTTTTAACTCCTGTTGACTTGTCTTGATCCAATTCCTCGTCAAAATATGGCTATGAAATCTCAATTAGCACCATACACAGCAATACTTAAGCAGGCTTACTAATGGGCATGTAAACCCAAGCTTTCTCCACCTCTGATATCTCTGTTTGTTACAATGATAAATCTTGAAACCGATGTTTATTTAATTTTTATAAATCACCCCTAGTATTAACATATCTTCTTTGAGACTTCTAACTCACAATGATAAAAATAAGCCCAGAATGGATTTTTTTAAAACATAAACTCCTTCTCCCCCTTTAAGGGAATTTCAGTCCTTCTTCATCTGAATATTTTCTCTATTTATTAAAATATAGGCCATAACTTTCAATGACTGCCGAACCACCTCTCATGTCCTTTTTTGTGATATAAAACTTCTTTCTGAGCCTTCCTAGTGAACTTCAGTTTCTCTTATCTGTATAATTTTTTTTTCATTTTTTCATAAACATGTTTACCGTAAATAAATTCAAAAGACATCATTAATGATACATTTGTAATAATTTTTTTTTTGTTTTAATTTCAATAATAAGATAGTGGTGGACGATCCTCATAAGGCAACGCGTGAGGGTCAGGGGCGGTCTTCACATGGCAACGTGTCGTCTCAAATCGATTCAAACCCCTTCGTGGAGTCCTCTCGAAAGGCAAACCGATAACCCTTAGTTTAACGAGTAATCTGAGTGGCGGGCTACCTGCGTTTAAAGGCTTGTGCGTCGGGTTTGAAGATCACCACGTAAAAAAACATTTCAATGAAAAGAATAATGACGACTAGAATCAATGAATGACGACTATTGCAAACGAAAAAATATCAACGAATTACGGATATGCACTTGGAACCTCCGAACCCTTAATTGGGATGGTGCATCTATCCAACTGATAAATATCTTAGATAGATACAAGGCTGATATCACTGCAATCCAAGAAATGCGATGGAAGGGATGCTTACGGCAAGCATCCTGTGATATCTACTACAGCGGCCATGCGGAGAAGCATGAGTTTGGATGCGGATTCGTGGTTGGCAAGAGACTACTGCATCATGTCCTGCGATTCACACCTGTGAACAAGCGACTTGCCATAATCAGTTTCAAGGCAAAATTCTTCAATATAAGCTTTATTTGTGCGCATGCTCCGACAGAAGACAAGGATGATGAGACCAAAGATAGCTTCTACGAGCGCCTTGAAGAGTCCTATGAGCGCAGCCCACGCCAGGACATAAAAATCGTGCTTGGTGACTTCAACGCCAAGGTGGGAAAAGAAAATATCTTTGGTCCAACAGTCGGAAAGTTCAGCCTCCACGGCAATACCTCCGATAACGGAATGAGGCTGATTGACTTTACCGCAGCGCGAAACATGGTCGTTAGTAGCACTAGATTCAAGCATCTCGATATTCATAAAGCAACTTGGCTGTTTCCTGATCAAAAGACGCGTAACCAAATTGATCATGTTTTGATTGACGGAAGGCACTCTTTTAGTGTTTTAGATGTACGCACGATCCGTGGTGCCAATATAGACTCGGATCATTATCTTGTCGCAGCCAAGATCCGTACACGCCTGTGCGCAACCAAGAATGCGCGCAATCTAGCACAGAGAAAGCTAGAAGAGAAACAGCCGAAGACTTCGCAACTCGACTCTCACTCCTGCTTTAAGAAAGCACTCCTCAGATCGACGATATATGCGCGCAATGGAATCATATTTCCCACTCTATGCGTACGGCTGCCGAAGAGGTGATAGGCTATCACCGCCCTCGCCGAAACCAGTGGCACGACCAGGAGTGTCGCGACGCAACTGCAGAAAAAGACGCCGCCTACAAAGCCACCCTACAGTCGGTTGTAACGCGTGCTGCTAAGGAGCGATATAAGGAGAAGAGGAGGGAAGAGAGTCGCATTTTCAGGCGAAAGAAAAGAGATGCGGAAAAGCGTGAGTGCGAGAAAATTGAGATGCATGATGACAGGAATGAGGTCCGAAAATTTTTCATGAAAATAAGACGTCTGGCCGATGGTTTCCAGACCGGGGCCCCTTTCCTGCAAGGATGAATATGGGAATCTAGTGATAGATATCCAGAGCACACTGATGATGTGGAGAGAACACTTCTCTAGGCTTCTGAATGGCGACGACGACAACAATCCCGCCAATAGAGATGATATTCCTGAAACCCCAATTTTGGACGACAGCGTTGAAGTTCCGCTGCCCGACCATAGAAAAGTCTTGAAAGCTATAGCTCGGCTTAAAAACAACAAAGCCGCTGGAGCCAATGGCTTACCTGCTGAGCTCTTCAAGAATGGAGGCGAAGCTCTTTTTAAATGCATTCATGAGCTCCTATGCAAAATATGGTCGGAAGAATGTATATAAAAATACACAAGAAAAGCGATGCCACCATTTGCGCCACCTACCGTGGGATAAGCCTTCTTAATATCGCATATAAGGTCCTGTCGAGCGTATCATGTAAAAGACTGAAGCTCATCATAAACCAGCTGATTGGACCTTTTCAGTGTGGCTTCAGACTTGGCAAATCCACAAAAGACCAGATATTTATGCTACGACAAATCTTGCAGAAGACCCTAGAGAAAAAATAGACACACACCATCTTTTTGTCAATTACAAAGTCGCCTTCGACAGTCCAATAAGGAATCATCTATACTCCACCATGTCTAAATTTGGTATTCATACAAAGATCATCTCTCTTTGCAGAATTAGACCGAGCAATACCAGAAGCACAGTTAAAATTGGGAAGGATCTTACTCCTCCATTCGATACCAAACGAGGTTTCAGACGAGGTAATTCTCTATCGTGCCACTTTTTCAACCTAATGATGAAGAAGATCATCCGAGCTGCTGATTTGAGACGATATTCTACAAAAGTATTATGCTTCTGGCGTATGCTGATGATATCGATATCATTGGCCATAATACGCGCGAAGTCACTGCAGCATTCTCCAGATAAGCATAAGATAAGTTGAATGGGTCTTGCAATAAACGCAGATAAGACGAAATAACTAGTGTCAACAAATAAACAATCACCGCGTCTTGGAAACCACGTCACTGTTAACAACATCGACAACATCCTTCGAGGTTGTTTAGAACTTCGTCTACCTGGGATCCAGCATAAACTCTTTCAGCGATGTCAGTATTGAGATAAAACGAAGGATAACTCTTGCCAACAGGTGTTACTTTGGGCTGAGTAGGCAATTGAGAAGCAGAGCTCTCTCTCTCTCGACGAACAAAACTCACGCTCTATAAGTCACTAATAATGCCCGTCCTATTATATGCAGCACAAACCTGGACGTTGAGCAGTTCTGATGGAAAGACTTTGGAAGCCTTCGAGAAAAAGATCCTTCGTAAAATCTTCGGTCCAATCTGCGTCAATAGCGAGTACCAAATTCGATGGAACCACGAGCTGTTTGAGCTGTACGCTGGCATCGACATAGTTAAGCGCATTAAAATCGAGCGGCTCCTCTGGCTAGGTCATGTTGAGCGAATGGAAAACGACGCTTCAGTGAAAAAAATATTTGATTGGTGCCCGGTGGTGGTCAATGCAGAAGACAACGCCCACATCTTTGTTGGAAGGATCACTATATGTTGTTTCGATAAAGCTTACAATAAATTCTTATGAAAACTCTTTGCATGCCTCGGCGATAGCAGTTTCACTTTTTTCTGAAGCTCTATGAGACTTTTTGATTTAAATAATTTCCCAAAAACGAATTCCCGTAGCCTTATTGCAAACTTCGAGTCAAGTCTCTGAATTACATTAAAAAAGACCCTACAAAAGCTTTTATATCAACTATGACTTCGTTAAAAGGTAACCTTACGAAGTCAAATCGAAGATATGACTGTCGAATCTTCAAATTTCTTAGCTTTTTTGATATTTGGGTAACCTTCTCCAAATGCTCAATTGGTACTAAAAGTTCCATCTTCCCTAAACTTAAAATTTCTCATTTATCCCTTTTATATGATTTATAAGAATTTAAAGGATCAAGGCAATTTACTGTCCATACCTCTTCACAACAGTGCAATAACGAGAACTACAACAACAATAATCCTCTTCAACGTGGCTCACGTACAACACATTCACCGCAGGATGCGCTGATGTTTCTATTTATTTGTGGCTGCTCGAAAGAAAACATTCAAGCAAACTTATTACCACAGAACAAACAAACATCAAATGATTCGAATGCGCTTAACAGGCCGCAGGAAACCAAACGATATAAATAAATAGAAGAAAGAATTCAATAAACGAAGAATCGCCAAGATGGTACGGCACGTAGTTGAAGAAACCAAAAGTGTTACGTTGTTGTATCATTTACAAATCATTGCACCTGAGCCATAACAAAAAAAAAACACACTCAAGTTGGAAAAAGTGGCTAATTTGACCAAAGGGCAAACAGGGAAGATTAAAGGGTAATCCCAGCAAGGCTAGCAACATATAAAAGTAAAACTAAAGCATGTTTAGAAAAAAAGGCAAAAAACAAGGCTAATAAAGTTTTAGCGAACATAAAAAACCCTAATAAAAGTGAAAGGTATAAAATTTTGAACACCACCACCTTTAAACGCGTTATTCTAGACACCGCTTCTAAGATTTCAATCAATTCCATGAAGACTTTAAAGTCTTGATATCGAAATATTCCATGACCAAAATTTTGCAATATGATTGATTACATTGGCTTAATTCGTTACCTCATCATGGCTGCATCTCTCTGGGCTCATTGCCTATCTTTCCATTTTGTTGCTTCAAATTGTTGCTTGATGTTGTTGCTCTTATCTAAGATGCTGCTGCAACTTCTCAGTCTCATTCTCATCCTCAGCCACACCAACATTCAGACCCCCACCCCCCTCCCCCCAAGTCTTAATATTCACTTATCAACAAAGCCATTAAACATTTGTGTACTTGTTCTCCCATCCTTGTGCTTCATACGAAAAGTGAAGCAGGCGATCTCGCTAAAGTCAGCCAGAGTTTCTGGGCGTTGAACATCTACAAAACAGGAAACTTTTGTCGATAAACATGCTGCTAGCAGCGGAAGTCGACGAAGGTAGACTTTGGCGTAAATTTGTAGGCAAAAATATATTCGGTGTTCCGTCATCGTCTCGAGTTGTGTTCAATCTTCATTAGTGTCGATATTAATGCATTTGCTGCTAATGATTAATTTACTTGTGTTGCATTGTTTTTGTTGCTTGCTATGTTCCTTGTATTGTTGGTGAGATTTGTTGTTCGCACAACTTTTCAGATATTGAACTTTTTGTTTGTGCGGATATCTTTTCATTCCATTCTGCAATTGCGAATTGTTGGTCAAGATACTTTCAGCCAGGGAGTAGTGTGAGCATGAATTTAACCCAAAAATGCATGAATACTTGCAGATGAGACAAATTTGGGAGCAAACATTTTTGTGGTAAATCTTCGACAAGTTACAATATATGAGAGAAAATGTAAGAAATATTTTAACATTTTATGAATTCTGTATCTTTTGCTTAAAAGAAGACGCTTCGCAATGAATCAAGACATCTGAGTGCAAAATTTGTGAGTGTAGGTGTGTACAAGCATTATTGATTACAAAATTTTGTGCAAAATTTGTATTTATAAATCATTATTTTTAGAATCTCATTCGCACTAGTCAGTACTTTAACACATAATATATACTTCAATGACAAACTTATATAAAAAAAAAAATGAATTAAAAAACTTATTTGCAAATATTTTCAGAATAAAAAATATTAACGACCAAAAAGACGTCATAACATGTGTTATGTCAAATGTCATGTCGTATGTCATGTCATATGTCATGTCATGTGTCATATCATATGTCATGTCATATGAAGTGTCATGTCTTTCTTAATATACTTGTAACTTTGTTTCTTTATATACGAAAAGAAGTAAACTACATCTACTTTTTGTGTAAAATAAAGTTTTGAGATTTTTTTATTTCATTTTTATTTCCGAATTGTCCCCTGATTGACATGACATATGACATGACATATGACATGAAATATGACATGACATATGACATGACATATGACATGACATATGACATGACATATGACATGACATATGAAATGACATATGACATGACATATAACATGACATATGACATGACATATAACATGACATATGATATGACATATGACATGACATATGGCATGACATATGACATGACATATGGCATGACATATGACATGACATATGACATGACATATGGCATGACATATGACATGAAATATGACATGACATACAACATGACATATGACATGACATATGACATGACATATGACATGACATATGACATGACATATGACATGACATATGACATGACATATGACATGACATATGACATGACATATGACATGACATATGACATGACATATGACATGACATATGACATGACATATGACGACACATATGACATGACATGTGACATGACATACATCAAGTCATTTATCAAATTATTTGATACTGAAATTTTTATTGCGTGAAATAGAAGAAACTGGGTGATTCCCAAAACTAATAAAAGTACAGACCTTATTAAAAAAAAAACGGTTTTTTGAAGTAAGAAACTTTACTGAAAATCATTTAGTGGATCCAGTAAAATTTGTACCGGATTCTTGTTAACAACAAGTTATTAAAAAATCGGAACAAAAAGTTGAGTATTTTTTTTTTAACTATAGCGACTAGCCCAAAAACCGTGGTAACGAAAAATCACGATCATTATTTATAATTGATTACACTGTGCAACAGACATTTTGGTGCCGAAGATTTTTCAGTTGATTATATATAAATTGGATTTGCTGATTTCAAATATGAAATCCGTTTTTCACTAGCAGCTCTCGTTTTTAATATAAATCAGATGACGGTCTCTACCTATGAATAAAGTTTATTTATACATATAACATAAATATCCAATATTGTCTGTGCTCTATAGACTCTGAAACTAACCATAGTCCGATTGAGGAAAGTTTTTTTTTCGAAACATTCTAAAGTGGATACTTTAGACACTTAATAATCCCTTATTAAGCTCCAGCAGTAATCTGCCATCATATGTGTGTCCCATTTTTTTTGGTAACGGTCTTCCATTATTTTCATGTCCTGTTGGAAATGCTTCCGAGTTCATCACTGGTGTTTCCTAAATTTTCAGGGAAGTGGGATAAATTGGTGAGCAGATAGTGAACCTTGATGCTCATATTACATCCAAAAACCTAAAAACAATCAAGGATATTGGTCACTAGTTCATCAAATTTATTAACTTTACAATAGCACAAAAAGTTTTTGACAACTAATTAAAGTGGCATCCATGCTTTTTGTTTAAGGTAACACTGAGAAAACTGAATGCCTTAAAATCAAAGAAATAAAGTTCTTGTAAAACTGTAATCAAAATATCTTTGCTACAAGGAAAGGATCGTTGCACTAATAATTTATTCTTTGACTAAGCAAGGGCTGCATCTTCGAAACAAAAAACTGAAGTTCTTTGAAGCTAAATCAAAGAAAAAAATCTTTCGATTAAATAACGATTAAATTTTTTGTTAACAAGGGATGGAAAAAGTATGTAAAATCAACAACTTTGTTTTTTTTTAAGATAAGCATCATTGTTTCAAGGATTTAGTTAAACGCTTTTTTCTTTAAAATCATATTTTTTCTAAAAACACACGCTTATAGTTCGCAGTTACTTTGTGGGCAATATGTCGTATATATGGCAATAGATAGTCTGTTTAAATTATAATTAAGACTAGATTAAATCGTAAATGGGGGGGGGGGGGAAGGAGGTATGAGAAGGCGAGGGTGGATGATAGAAAGAAAAGGTGGACATAGAAAGATAGTTATAAGGAAATCGAATGTTAATTTTAAGTGTTTGTCACAAGAACTTAAGTCTTTGATTTTAGTAGATATTTCATAGAAATTTAACAACCTTTGTGCGTTTGCCGTAACGATTTTTTTATCTTTGGACACAATTTAATCAATAAAAGTCTTTGTGGCAAAGTTAATTTTCTTTGGATTTATGATTTTCCTCGGTGTAGTCATCGAGATTTTAAAATGAGGATCTTTCATAAACTGCCTTATCTGACCATCCATAATACCAGCTTTAAGCTTCTCTGAACTTATTTCCGGCATTTTTATGCCTATGTAAGCAAAACATGGTTCCTTCTTTAACAAAAGCTTTCATAAATTGCTTCATCAACCCAAGTTTAATACCAGCCCAACTTAAGGCTCGTGAACTACATTTTTTACGCCAACAGCTATTTCATCTCTGACAGGTCAATATTTTTTTTCTGCCAGTGGCCTGCTCTGGCTCTGCTGTCCCAAAAGCATAGAAAGCAACGAAATTTGGTGAACCTATAAATAATCGCCAATTACTTCATTAATATTTCGAAAAGCCCATTTAAATCGACCAATATCATGATATGAGATTTTTTTTCTTGAGAAAAGAAATTAAGTATGATAGATTTTTCTCTCTTGTTCGGTACACCGAAAAAAAAACACTTATGCAAAGTTAATAAAAAAGCCTAGTATAATTTATACGATGCTTTGACAGTTTTCAGCCTTTTAAGTTTTTGGTCAAAACACCTAAGTTATACTTGTTAACTTACCGATGTTGATTTGTATGATAAATTTGCGAAGTATTTTGTACTTTACACATTAGCTTCGACAATTTATATGAGCGAACATAGTGTTCAAGTTTTCAACAAAAAACTTTGTTGAACTATCTAAGTTAAATAGATAAAATAATATACAAGGAGAAGTATAAAATATACATCTACTTAGATAAAGAACTATATATTGTTTTTGTAAAAAATTTCCAAAGACAAATATAAAATTAAAATATACTTAGGTAAAATTTGGTATATTGCTGTTGTGCAAAATTACCCAAGCACTTAGATGAAACTTTTAAATAAAATTAACCAAAAATTTCTGTTCTATTTAATGTAAATAGACATACATTTATAAAGTTTGCAACATAGATTTACAAAGTAAAAAAGTTATGCATTTAGATCGCTTATAAATATATCTTATTGAATGCCAAAAAAAAGGCACTCACGAAGCATTGCACTTTGGCTAAATATCTAGGCTATATGATTTTCATCACAAGAACTAAACGAGAACTATAATAAACCGGGAGTATTCAGCGATAAATTTTGCTCATACCATTTTGACAAAGTGTCAAAGTTTTCGGTGGTTTACCTACACTATTAGTGAATATGTTATATAGTTGGCTTGGGTGAATCAAACATTAGCAGGGTATCGAAGTATCTGCTTTCAAAGCAATGTATTAAACAATATATTAGTTTGGCGAATAACCATAAGTTTCTAATTTCCATACAATTTTGCTTACAAGTGGAAAATGCTTACAAGTGGACGTTCTATATACTGACTTCACTAAAGCCTTTGACCGCATAATTCACAAGGTGTTGGTAATGAAACTCGAAAAGTTAGGGATTCACTCGAACTTCTTACAATGGATAACTTTCTATTTGGCGAATCGTAAACTATTTGTCAGAGTAGACTATTATTACTCTAAAGCAGTGATGTTCACGTAGTACCACGCGTGGTGAGACTCGAAAATTTTATTCGAGAATCGAAACACGTACACGATCGAATGCACGAAGTTCTTTCAATCAGTTGGCGCTGAAACTTCAAGTTGGAAGATTGGTGTCTCTTGGTTGTGTGTTTTGCACTGCACGAAATTTTTGAGGCATATGAAAATGCGTTATTCGGAGAATTATAATGATAATAATGATAATGATAGTAACAATGATAATGATAGTGTTAATGATAATGAAAATGATAATGATACTAATAAAGATAATGATGATTACAATGATAATTATAACAAAATTCTAGCTTAATACCTGCACAACAATTTTTTTCAGTGGAGAGAGTGAGAGAGCTACTAACACAAGGACAAAAGTTGAAAATTGAATTAGTATGTGTGTGAACACCACTGCTCTAAAGTAGTGGTTTCAAGATCGAATTAAATCGGATAACTTTTCTTGACTGAAGCCTTACGCAGTTCCTGCAAAGTTGCTATCGATGCAGTGCTTAATTCCTCCATAGAAAGTTCTAGAAGCTCCTTAAATGTTGAAATCGATATTTCATTCGAATGAGAAACAGGACATCTTGCTGAATATCAGGATACTTTCAACATGCAACAGTCTATAGCAGCGATCGATGGTACTTGTTTATAGTAAACATAAAACAAGAAAGCAATATGAATCATGGGTGCAGCAGCAAACTGAATTCGGAGAATTACAACAATCATGCAAATACTGAAATTGTTGTAAAGAATGGAATCAGTTAGGTCGCATTTAAAGTGCACGCTTATTGTTGGGAAGAACCGAAAACATATTAGAACAATCTCGCTCTCTCTTAGAGCATCTCGTTTGCCCCAATGCGTTTTTGAGTTTTAGTTCGGCTTAGCTCGGCTCAGCAATAAGCGTACACTATAAACGCGGCCTTCGCACTGGGCATCGCTGCTTTGGAGTACTATTTAGGTTTTGATGTATGCACCTGTTAAGTTTTATTGGATGACGTATATCTGCCAAACTAGAGCTGCTGTGAAAATTTGAGCAAGAGATTTGAATTCAGTAAAAAAACAAATTAACAAATCAGTTTATAGACTCCCGGCATCAAAAAAAGAAATCTCTTTTTTTTTAAAGTAGTGTTATTTTTAACAACTTAATTACATTCAATCTGACAGCCCTTGCCCATACATGAGTCCTCCCGAAGCCGCAATTTCTCAACCTTTGCCTAGACCTAAAAAACCTCTTTAGCATGTTTTTTCTCTGAGTGTAGAACTTTTACTAACAAATTGACTAGACAACATTTTAATGATTGGGCCATTAAAATCTCAGAACTCTACATATTATTTATTTAAAAAAAAAATATTCATAAATGTAACATACATAATTCCAACATTTAATGAATAATATGAGTGCATCATCAGCAAGTCAAAGGATAGCAAAAAGTGTTTTATATTTGCCTCACGTGTTCAATTTGCATTGTTAGGCTGTGCGTCTTTGTGTGTGATCTGATATGTGTCTATCTCTGCTCATCTATGCATATTAAGTAGAGACTGTCTGACCAACCCTCCCAAAACCCGACCAAGCGCTCAACTTCTTGCCATGCATTTCTTACTGATATTTGGTGTGCAGACAAGAAGTCAACTGAAGACAGACATTCAACCGAGCAAGACCACAAAGTGAACAATGACATCATCATCATTATCTTCATCATTCTCCCAATCTTTATCGCCATCGTCATCGTCATCGTCATCGTCATCTTCTTTTTCATCACGTGACCATCATCAATCGATTACTGACCAATCAACCATATCAAGCACTCGTACAATTTCGAAAGAAAAGACCGGACCGTATCAAACCATAAAGAAAAAAAAAATTGATATTAAAGGAAACTTCGAAGTCAATTGAATAACAAAATCAAGCATAGGACAGTAGGACACAGTTGTAATGGTTTGGTATAAGTTTCACTGGGTAGCAAATAACGAAATAAAAGGAACTTCGTAACAAACTGAATTGATAGACAATTCGTCAAGTGAGAGAAGAGAAAATGTAAGTTAGTAAAGGAAATACAAAAACAAAAGAAAAACATGCAACATAGCAAAGTGACGCTGAATGGACTTTGATTGAGTGGCCTGTAGTACTCAGCAGGACGAGTGAAATTGTGCGAACGACATGACGTGTGCAGCGAAGATGCAAGAATCCGTTTTTTTTTTATCTTTTAAGACAAAGAAGGTCAGAAATTAATGGTCAACTCTTCTCATCTCATGCGCTTCTCAGAAATTTCGAAAAAAATGCATTTTAGTCACGAGAAATTTTAATATCCACCATCTTCCTTTGGTGAGCAGCTACTCTTCAATCTCCGCAGCAAAGGTTCTTGTTTTTTTTTTTTTTGTCTAGTTCACATCCTAGAATTAGTCACTTTATAGCTAAACTTGGTCTTAATATCCCGTCTGCTTAATTCTTTTTGCCAGAAACAAAGAGTTAAAAAGAGAGTTAAATATAAGAACAACAAAATTGTTTGCACCTCGTAGTTTCCTGAGCTCGTAATCGTATTCGCGTGTGCAACTTCCTGCAAAATCTATTCCTAATAATAATCCCCAGGGCACGTTACCAACATTTCAAATGCCAACAACACCTACCCCACCTCAACCCACCTGGCAACTGTTAGTTTGTATGTGCGCTTGTGTGCATTTGAGCGAAGAGTGGAGTGTGTCGTGAAAACTTCCGGCAACAGCAACAGCGGCTTAGTAGCTACTCCATTTTTAGCTGAAGATAGCAGGCAACAAGCGGCAGAAGATGCAGCGCTAGATAAAAATAAAGTAACGAAGGAGGAAGCGTCGAAATCGTGCCTTGCCAACATTTTGAAGTTCTTGGCGGATTTTCTCATGTAATCAGTAGACAGAAAAATAGACAAACTGTCAGAAGTAGGAAGAATTGTTGCTCAGGATGTGTGGAGTCACGTAACTCAAATAACGGAAGTTGCAGAACTGCTGTTATGTGTGTGCAAGAATTTCTAGAAAGTCAGGTTAAAGAATTGGTTGAAGAATGAGCAGGAAGAATTGGGCTCAAATACTACTACACGAAATATAAAAATATGGCTCAAAGAAACAATGGTAAAGGACAATGAATGCGAAGAGAGAGAAAAATTTGCAAATATGTATGTAAATGCAGCATAAAGTTTATTAAAATTTGAAAATAAAAAACAGAAATTTCAAGGAACTGTGAAAATTTTACTAAAAACATTTGAACACACAAGAATTGAAGTAAGAAACTTAGAATTAAAAAAAAATCAAACCATTTTTTATAAAAAAATGAAAAACTAGCAAAAAGTACTCGGTTTTGCACGGGCTTCTGTTTAAAACGAGTCTTTACAACAGGGTGACTCCTTTTTTAGCTTTGATCCAAGATGTTGCATGCATACGGTCAAGCCCGCCGGCACTTTCAGCAGTCAGTGACTTTTTGAATTTCCCGCGTAGTTACTTTAAATGCAACACTGGCCCTGTCAACAAGAGGCGCAACCAGGAATTTGTTTTGGGGGGGGGTTTTATCACTATATGTATATAAGAGAAAATGTACGTAACTATAGCGGCTATAGTGTAATGAGTCCAAATATTGCACTCAAAACGTTAATTCTACCACAATGGCAGCAAACATAAGGGGGCATATAGGTTACAAATTTTAAAAAAACCGACCGATTTTGTAACCTCGAAAATCGATTTTTTTTTTCAATGGAAGCCATTTTACCTACTTCAGGCGATAGCCACTCAAACAAGGATTAATTTGATTTTTTTTTAATTTTTCTTCAGATGTTCCAGACTGGTTATATCCTGCACACCGTCATATTTTTGGCATTTTTTTAAAAAAAATCAAATAACGTCAAAAACCGCTTCAAAAATTCTGAAACAAATTTTTTTTGTATTCTTTAAATGTTAATAAATATGTGTGCAAAATTTGAGAACGATTTAGAAGGAAAAAAGATACTTCTATGAAAAAAAAATTCCCGAAAAAAAATTTTTTTTTAAAAGTTTGTAACCTACATGCCCCCATAATGATAAAATTTTTATAAATAAATATTTTTTAGAATAGAAAAAATTTTATTTATTATTTTTACATTAAAAAGATTTTAGTTACAGGATTAAGGCGATTAAGAATAATAAAAGAAACTAACTTATATTTTTAAATCCAGTTTACGCTTACTTTCAGCGAGTTTATCTAAAATAATATCCACTGATGGTGTCATTTTTCTGTACAGATAAAGCAATGTGAGGCCGTTTAGTTTATCTTGCAACATCGTGCTTTTAGGTTTTGAGTCGGCGAAGTACTGAAAATGTTCATTAATTTTCACATGAAGTTACTGGAAGAGTTGCAAGGATAATAAGTAAATTATTGTATATATCGCCCATTTCAGATTGAGGTGACCTATCAGTTGCACTAACCACCTCCGATTTGGCTCAAATTTTGTTCCTAGATTGGTTTATTACTTAGAAAATCAAATCCGAAGTTATAAATTTTTAGAACCATTTTTTAAGGCCAAAATAGGATGATTTACAACGACGTAGCTCAGTCAATTTAATTCCGATTTTCGCAAATAAGGTATAATTGGAAAGGTTATTTTGTATCATTGGAAAGGTTATTTTGTCTTTTAAAAAAAGCTCAAGCCTGTGTTAGATAACACGGGCGCATAGGTCAGACGTAGAATACGTTAGTCATAAACAGCCTTATTCAATAGATTTCCTTAAACGCTTATTTAGTTACGCACTGTTTAAGGCTTTACGCAGCTTCTATGCAACCTTGCTAACATTGTTATTCATAAACATTTTTTCATTTTCTGCTTATGATTGTAAGGTTTGTGTCTCAACTATAGAAAATCTCTACAAAAATTAAGAATTCCTATGGATTTACAATGGCCGCCGCATAAAAAAATGCTGCAAAGGGCGCATATGGAGCATGTATTTGATATTAAAAGAAAAGACAAACAAAAATCATGGTTGTATTTACGTAACCTTTAAACGCCAATTTCGGCGTTTAAGTTACGCAGCTCTTAAACAACTACGAAAAATGTTTATGAATAACGTTTTCTTGTTTAAAGCCCGTTTAAAGTTACGCTGCCTCTAAATTGTTTTTATGAGTAAGGCTGTAAGACATTGAGGATGTCTTAAAGACGTGGCCAACTGGGTAAGCACAATTTTGTTTCTCTGCTTCGCTTATCAATGTTGTGTATGTACACATCGTTCGCTACTTGGTCATTATACTTCTTCTCTTTCTCACACTGGTTCTGTGATGAACACACAGATAATCGTACTGCTCTTACACATGATGTTATAATACATAAAATACAAAGCATATGAAAATTAATACAAAATTTGAAGGAGTTAAATTTTGATTTACTTAAAGAATCAAAAAAATTATATGTAGCAATATGATTATTTAAATACAAATCAAAAGAAGACATATTAAATATGTTACGACGATACTTGAATTTTCTTCAATGCATGCATAAAGTATTAAAAACTTATAATGAAAGTGACAAACATTTTCTCAAAATTTTGTGCTCCAGATTAACACCCCCGTATAACGTATTCTACGTTAAAAACGTATAAACGTAAAAAAGCCAAAATAAAGAAACTGAAAAGAAATTATAGCGTCTGTTGTTGGCATGTCGTTAAACTTTGAAATTAACAATGGGTCAATTTACAGCAATTTTTTTAAAAGTTTTATATTTTATCCTTAAAATAGAGGTGATAACCATTCCAATTATACCTAAGTTAATAAAATTTGATTCAAATTGACTGAGCAACATTGTCTAAAAATAGGCCCTATTTTGACATTTTTTTTTTAAACTCTGGAATTAGTTTTCTTAACAAATTTTGAGTCAAATCGGAGATGGTCAGTGCGACTGATAGGTCACCTCAATCTGAAATGGGCGATATATATTTGGAAATATGTCCTTATTGCAATGTTGTATGGCTTGAAAAACTGTGTTTTTACCATCATAATCTTTTTTATTACTTATTTTATACCAAACATTCAGCTCATTTTTTAGGTCATCAAAATCTCCTTCCAAATCATCTTTATAAAATGCGATTAGTTTTTCAAAAGCGCCTAAAGCTTCAACATTTAGCGATTTTTTTGCATCAGGAAAATGTGATTAAAATCCTATTAGAATGTCTCTATGTTTTAAAAATCTGTCACTCGGGCTTGTGATAAATGTATCCAAGAAAGGTATGTAAATCGATATGCGATAATACGATTCAACATATTGTGCGTTAGGGTGCAAAGATGCAACTTTTGGTCTCGTCAAAATGAATTCATTGGTCTCTGCTTATTTTTCAGCATTTATATACAATTTTTTGAATTCTATTTCAGCATTATCTCTTACATTTTTTAATTCTTGCAAACTGATATTGGCTAAATCGACTGCTTGTGTCAAATTAATGTTTCGAGTTTGAAGAAATTTGCATAAAATATATGAATAACCAAATACTTGGTTAATACACTGCAAAGATATAAGAAAGTCTGTCTTTTGTAATGCACAATTCAGTTAATTGGCTTGCCTGGATGTGTTTGTATCCTCCCAACAGGAAATTTTGCCTAATGCCAATATTAGCGAATCGAAAAAATTCACAAAACCGTTACCGAGTTGTATCTCAAAACCATTTAGTAGGACAAATTTTCTTCAGTTTTTGATGACTACAAATATTTAACTCTTCGAGGCACTGTTTCAAATCGAGGACAAATTTTCCTCAGTTTTTGATGACTACAAATATTTAACTCTTCGAGGCACTGTTTCAAAACCACTTGCAAAACCATGTGCAAAAATTGAAAGGGCTAGTATTTCTTTATTGAAATTCATCATCGTAACACAAATCGGTAAATCAGTGCAATAGATATAGCAAAATTATCAGAAAAATAACTGATTTTCATGTTTTTGCCTATAGCTCAAAAACTCGAGCGGATGGAGAAAAACGGAGTCTATATCTGAAATCAGGAAACCCAATTTGTCTATAATCAGCTGAAAAATCTCCGGCACCAAAATGTCTGTGGCGAAGTGTTATGCTTCAACAGCAATCGATTTGAATTTAAATTTGGATTTTTCGCGCTTTTGATAAAAACATGTTATTACTTATCATGTTTTTCTTTTTGTGACAATAATTTGGGGGGTTTAAACCCCAAAACCCCCCTTTGGTTGCGCTTATGCTGTCAACTAACATCTGTTAATAAACGTCTGTCAAGATTTTAGCACGCTGAATCATTTAGTTTCTGTTTGACAGCCATTGAAAGCAGACATCTTGAATTTCGACGAAAAATTAATCAAGCTTTTTTTTTGAGTAAAAGCCTATCACCAAAACCCAGGAAAGTCTTGATAAATACTGTGGGGACTTTGCACTCTCAATTCCAATGGTTTACTTTACTGAACTACTGAGCACAATTGACCCTGAACATTCAGGTCACCCAAAAGAGGTCTCCACGATAGTTCGTCTATAAAATCCAATGGACGATCGTAGAATAAAGTGCGTGAAGTGACTGGAGCTGTTTGTAACTCATCTGAGCCAGTAAATCACATTTTGCATGAATATTTGGATTTGGATATTTGAATATTTGGCACACTCGACCATAAGCGCAGCCGTGTGACCACTTCAAAGGAGTGTTTGGCAATGTTCAACCGCCATCCGAAGGAGTTTTTGCGCCGTAGATGAAATATAGATGAAACATGGATACATCACAACTCATCAGACACTAAGGAACAGTCAAAGCAGAAGACCTCTCCGGGTAAACATGCACCAGAGAAAACCAAGTTGGATCTGCCGGCCAACACGGTCATTCACATCGATTACCTTGAAAAGAGTAAAACTATTACCGGCGAATATTAGACACAACTGACAGATTTTGCTACAAAAACGTTCGCAATTAGCGAAGAAAAATGTGCTTTTCCACTATGACAACGCACCGACGGCAAATTGGGCTACGAACTGCTACGAAATCTGTTTATCATTCTTATACAGTTCGGCCATTTTTGGCTGACATAGTTACATAAATTTCGAATTTTTCTTCATATTTCCCCTTTTTTTTTTAATGCTAAATTTCTTTTTTTAAGAACCCCAATTGAATACAGCATCCGAATAATGTTTGCTTTCTATCCGAACTTTACAAATTTCGTGTTGAAATACGAATGTTCCTGAAAATTAATGATATTTCAAAACCGGGCAAAATCGGGCAACACTTTCACATACCACGTTTAAGTACACATTATCACCTTTCACCCGATATACAATTTATGGAGGGCCATTGACATAACTTTTACCCCACACAAAACGGTGTACGTGCGCTTATTGTGTCGTTTTTGGATTCCACCAAAAAAAAAAGCTTTATAAAAGACGTGAACATTTTCGTGCTATTATTTTTTACAACTTTCAACATGAATTATCTCAACAAGAGTGCATAGATGAAGTCCATTCGACTTTTGACGACGAAGCACCATCAAAAACCTCTGTTTATCAGTGTTACACAGAATTCACTTGGGGTCGCACTGACGAATGTCGTGAAACACGTTCAAAATGGTTTGTTGTGCCACAGAAAAAGGATGCTGTGCACGGACTGATAATGTTTGATCATCATGTTACATATCGCGATATTAAGGCATCCCTGGGCATAGCTACAGTCGGCGAAATAAATATATGTGACAAGTGAAATTTTACTCCCCTTGAAAACAACTGACAAAATATACTTTCTATGTTAGCATTGTTAACATGTTTTTGTAATAACATCAATAGAGCTATTTTTTTCAGAATATTTATTATATTAAGGGAAGGGTTCCCTCATTATGGACAAAATAAGGCAAAGTTTGTATTTTTGTTGTAGGAAAATGAAAAGGCGTACGAACTTTTGGTTTTGATGATTATATTAGTTTATTATCAGAGAATTTAAAAAAGTGAAAAAGTTGAAAAAATTCAAAATGGCGGCTACAAAATGCACATTTCCGTGGGCCCCTGCGCGCGAAACATGGTGTCCTAACTAAAATTCTGCCGCTTCTTGTGGTGGACTGAAATCAAAAATTGTTGTTATTACTTAAAGATAATGATATTTTCTATGACTGGAACTAAAATTGTTATTATCCATGTAAAATTCATTGAATAATGAACATTAGAACTAAAAGTTCAAATTTTGCTTGTTTTTTTCCATTTCAACAACGTTAAAAAAATATAAATAAATAATTTTTATACATAATGTTAGTTCAGGGCGTACAAAAAAGCATGCACTTCCAAACAGTTCTTAGATAAAGAGAATCGGATCAATAGATCAGGCCTGAGAGTTTTAGTTAGATCGGAAAACGTGGTTTCGAGATAAGCGCGTTTGAAGTTTTTTTAAAAGTTTAGTTTGGACGTAGCGCGCGTGAGATAGGTGTCTTCAAGACGTTGCCATTCGAAAAATATTCGTCGGTTCGAAAAATCCATTTACACACATATTCTACACATATGTGGCTTTCATTTTTTGCAAAACAAAAAAAAAACGATTTTTTAGTCCAAAATGAGGGAACCCTTCCCTTAAACTTAAATACAAAGGAACATTTTCAAGCACAAACGAAATAATTATATGGGACATTACATTAAATATTTTATTAGGTGAATGTAAATACTTTTTCATGTTGTAAAATAAAGCTTTAGTAAGAAATATGACCTCCTCTCTTATTTATTACTTCTTGCAACCTGTTTGGCATGGAGTTTACCAGTGTATGAAGAGGAGTTAGGTCCAGAGTGTCCCATTCAAGAATAATTCGATTTCTTAGTTCTGTCAAAAACTCAAATTGACGTCCATTTGCGTAAACAAACAGTGACAGGATTCCCCATGAGTTTTCCATGGTGTTTAGGTCTGGACTTATCACAGATCATTCCAGGACTGTTATGTTTCTTTCATTAAAAAAGGCTTTTGTATGAGCTGCGCTATGTATGGCGGTATTATCCTGCTGGAATGTCCAAATTTCGCCCCACAAGTCATCTCCGAAGTCAATCAAGATATTCTTAAGAAGCTCAACATATTTTAAAACATTCATTTTGTGTGAAATCTGGTCTGGTCTGGTGTGTGTCTGGTCTTTCCAAGGTAACTAAAAGCGGCTCACATCATTAGAGATCCTCCTTTAAAGTTTCGGGCATAGCGAACTTCACGATCTCGACGCATATCCCTCCAATACTTTTGGCAACCATCAGGACCATCTAAATTCACTGTTTTCCATTCCTAGTCCCAAAATTTGAACTTTTCGCTGCAGAAGTTTAGGTTTCGGCATTCGATTTTCATAATGAATGTTGTTATCTGTTGCTAAAATTTGCTGAATCCGTCTGGTAGTAACAGGAAGAGAGAGCTGATGCTTTATTTGGGCCGGGCTTATTTGTTTATTCACAGCTAATCTCTTTATTTGCCGCTTTTCCCTGTTGCTTACGAGTGATGGTCTCTTAGTTTTCCCGTATTTAGTAGGGTTTTTTATGAAGTTATAGATTGTGTTTTTGTGCCGCTGCACTATTTCAGCAATTTGCCTTATTATTTTCCCACATTCCCTATATGCTAATATTTTAGCCTGTTCTCCTGGCGTCAAAGATGTTCCTAAAGGCATTTTTGCATTTATTTTAACAATATTTCAAAAACAACTTAAAAGTAGCGACAATGAATTGAAATTTTAATTTTTAAATCAACTTGATAAAAATACTTAACAAATTGAATGCTTACGACACGTGTTAAGAGCTTAGGCTAAGTTTTCACATATAATTATTTCGTTCAGCAATGAACAAAGCTACGACAACAAAAAACAGTTTCTAACAGGACTTTGCACAAACAAGGAATATATTTCTATATCACTTTAAAAACAATACTTGTATGCTTAATAAACTACAAACAAAAGACAATTCGCACCAAGAAAAAAAATAAAAAGTATGTAGATATTAAAGCAAAAGGAAACAAACAACACAACGCGCTGTTAGAGAACGGCAGAAAAGTATCAAAACAACAAGAATTCATGCAGCAGCAAACACTCGAGTTTTAAGCGAATCATCCGAATTCGCAATCGTGACTAACTGTGCTTAGCACAAATCGTTGTTTACGAACTCGAGCTGTATGCATGCATTCATTTTTGAGTCCGATTGTGCCTGACGACGAATGTTATGTGAGTGGCAAAAAATTACGAATGGTCTTATGCAAATCTCTGATTACTACTACCAGCGTACATACCATTTAACATTAACACATATTTGTGAAAAAAGATTTTTTCATGTTGGATTCCACATAATTTGACAATCTCTCAGAGAAAAAAGGTTCGTGTCGATTGGTGCAATGAAACGCTCAATAAACACAATAGCGATGCTTCAAAAGAGGTATATAAGCTCTCGACTGGTGGCGAATCATGGAAATATGCGTGAGCCTGAAAGTAAACATCATTCGAATGTATGTGTCTTTCAAGATCCAACAAAAGGTGTTCGAGCTCGAAGCACTGCGAAGCAAATAGGTGCCTGTTTATTCCAAAAAATGGTCATGTGGCCACGGTACCACGTGAGAATGGGCAATTCGGAACGGTTGTTTGCCAGAAGTGTTCCGTTAAATAAGGATAACAAACAAGCGTCGAAGAATTATTCTTCATCAAGACAATTCGAGCTTCCACACATCAAACAAATTGGGTTTTTGACCAATCAAAACATAGAATTAATGGGTCATCCGCCGTACAGTCCTGATTTGGCACCTAATGACTTCTTTTTGTTACCGCACATTAAGAACGAACTGAGTGGACAACAATTTTCGACGGCAGAAGAAGCTGTTGACGTTTCTAAAACTACGTTTTTGAGGCGGAATGGTATAAATGTTATAAAAAATGGTTCGAACGCCATACAATAATGTCTGTATCCTTGTATATTAAACAATAAAGTTATTTTCAACGAAACAAAATTCGATCATTATACCGGGTGTCCCGAAAGGCACTGATATATTAATTTTTTTAATAAAACTTATTGTTTTGTTGAAATGTCTATGAGTTTTTATTGAATCATAAAATAAAATTATGCAGGTTATTGATGAAATATAGTAACGCTCAAATGGCCACCTCGACCTAGCTTGCACACACTGTAGTGAATTTTCGCAATTTATACGCATTGCTCGACCGTAATCCATGACTTAACAACCATACTTGCTGTTGACAGCTGTCATAGATTAAGTACTCTACGCTTGCCACAAAAAAGGAGTGTCTAAATCATAATGTCAGTAAATTTTTGGGACGACCTTTATTGATATATTGATTTATTGATTTATTGATTTATTGATTTATTGATTTATTGATTTATTGCTTTATTGATTTATTGATTTATTGATTTATTGATTGAGTAACCCTCGTACAATAAATCAATACTTTTCAATACCCATTTTTTTCTATTGTCACAAAAAGAAAAAAAAATGGTTACTTTCAGTGACTGACACCCAGAAAATGCTACGTGACCATATCGTTCCGGAACAACCGTATTCGCCTGACTTTGCACCACGTGACTTCGTGGCTATTCGCCTAACTCAAGAGACCGCTCCGTGGACACCGTTTTGAATCGATAGAAGAGATAGAAACCAAAACGAAGATGGAATTGAAGGCGTTCTACAAAAGGACTCGTATCTCAAACACTAATTAATATTTTGACGTGTAATTTGGCACAGATGTCAGTGACAGTAGTGCCAACTTAAATAATTAATTTTTGGTGATTTCGGTATTTTTTCCCACAGTATACTTCAACAAATTACCATGTAAAGACTTTCACCAGAACAACGTTTATAAATGGTTTAAAGTTATTTTCAAAATTCGCGTTCTACGAGTATGCGGCAAACTTTTAGAGCACTTTGCACACATTACGGTGCGCATAATCGTCCATCTCAAATTATGCGCAAAACGATGAATCTATTTATGTCTATGTTTATTCTTATGGATAAAAAAAAATAAATAACTGGCCATTTCAGCCCTTGAAAGGACTTTGACCTAGCTTCTTATGATCAATTGTGTTGTGCGTGTTATTAAGTATGTACACAATTGACTGAGAACCGGACCTACATGCTTAACGCCGACTCCGAACGGCGATGAACGGAATGTTCTCGTTCTCAAGAAGCTTTACATGGCATTTTGATTACTCTCTGAGGTTTGCCATTGTCTGCAGAGAGGTGGCGGCCGTACAGAAAAATTATTTTAATTCAAATAATTTTCTGTCACTGCTGGGGTTCGAACCTGGGTCTCCAAAGTTCGTTGACATAGCGGCCACGCACTTTAACCAACTACGCCACGGTCGCCACATTCTTCCAATATTCTTATGGATAATATTCTTAACCTTCGTATACTCGCGTCAAATAGTGTAATTCGTATATCCGCGTACGATCTGTGAGACTGAGATTCCTAGGTTCAATTTAGCATGTTTTTAATAACATATCATTATTAGTTAATTACATAATATTGGCTAATAACAGTCCTTTAACGTCATTTGTTATGAAAATAATAAGTCAAACGTAAATCGTCGGTCTGAGAGACCAATGCGCGAGTATACGAAGGTTAAAAAACGAGCTCATATTGTGTGTACAGAAGAAGCCAACGCCACTATAGAGATGGGTATGACCGAGAACCCAAACTTATCGATTCGACACCGTTCTCAACAAGCCTGCCCATCTACCACACGGAAGATTTTGAGGAAAAACCTTAACCTACACCCGTATAAAATCCAACTGGTGCAGGAATTGAAGCCAGTAGACCATCGTTTGCGTCGTACGTTCGGTGAATGGACTGAAAAGCAATTGGAATCAATGTTATCGTCAAATCATCTTTAGCGATGAGGCACATCTCTCTGGCTTAACGGGTACATAAATAAAGAAAATTGCCGTATTTGGAGTGAGAACAATCCCGAAGAGACTCTCCAGGCACCCTTAAATCAAGAAAAAGTTACTGTCTAGTGTATTTTGCATGCCAAAGGTATCATTGGTTCCAGTGACGGATCTAGGACTCGTCAGACAGGGAGCTGAAACTACAGTTTTGTATCCCGAAGAAGGGGGTGGGGCTGAAACGTCTTTTTGCTTTTTTTTCATTTTTTTGCTAGACAAAATATTCTCCAAGGGGGGAGGGGGGCTCAAGCCCTTTTAGCCCGTATGTAGATCCGCCACTGATTGGTTCATACTTTTTTAAAATTGAAGATGACGCGAACGTTACCTTCAATGGTGAGCACTATATGTAAATGATTCACAACTTTTTGGTTGTCCACGTTCCACCAAAAATTTTAAGTGCTAAATGGTTCCAGCAGGACGGAACAACAAGTCATATAGCCGTCAAACTTTATTGTGACGAAGTTTTAGTGACTTCAATTGGACACCACGGTCATGTAATTTCACTCATTAGACTACTTTTTGTGGGGGAACGTCAAGTTACTGGCGCACAGTGGTTTCAAAGTGGAATTAAATCATTTCTTCCATGTTGTAATTTTTGTTCGATTTTTTTAATTTAAGTTTAGAAATGTTTCAATAACATATTAAAATTAATTTTTTTATAATTATGTTTTATTTTTAATAATTTTATTAAGACCCTATTTTTTTCCCAGATTCCAAAGTTTGGTGGACCAGAACTGAGTTATCGACACTTATCGACGGTTTCTAACTATACAAATCTTAACCTGTAGGCTTTTAGTAAGCATTTAAAAAAAAAATTGGCTGCTACTTGCTGCTAGCCTGGGTTTAACGAACAAAAGAGTGAATGCATATTTATTAGATGACCTTTCTTTTGCAAAAGTATCTTGGATCCTCCCTGCAAAGGCTGATTCTTAGACTGGCGTTCAATAGTGATATGTAGGCTGAATAAAAACGAAGAAATTGCAAAAACTGAATGCGCTACTCGTAAAAATGTGATTTTGGAGAGTATTTTTTCAGACTTTTCAAATTCGATTTTTTAAAACCATGTGAGAAACTTGAAAATTAACGTGAGTATTTTATTTTTATTTAAAACTGGCCGCTGAATTTATTTTCAAAATAAGATTTTTGATAAATGTGAAATTGAAGTCAAGAACGCTTTACAAACCATAAATTTAGTTATTTTTTTCAAATTCATTCGTTCCCCACGTACAAAAGAACGCATCTTTTTTAAAATTAAATCCTCTAGGATTGTTGGTAATTTAAAGTAGTTTATAAAAAAAAAAAAAAAATGACATTCGGGACATATTTGCACAAGAAACAATTTTTCCCTGAAGCAGTCCTGCAGGTGCAATGCATAAGGTGCATAAGGTGCATAAGGAAATATGGCAATTAGCATTCGTAATCATTGTGATAGGATAACAAAATTTATACCGAAACGTAAACAATAAATAACAGATATCACCTTTAATAGTACTACTCAATAGTATAGTAGTAGTTACCTCATTTTTAGTATTAACTATAGTAGTAGTATTAAGTATTGACAATATGCTACTTATTAAACACACCTGTATTTGGCCTGTCGCCATCACATTGCCGAGTTGTTGCTAAAAAAAGCATTCGAAATGACCATATAACCGGATTCAGCTGCACCAGTAATAACCATTTTTAAAAGATTCCAAAAGGTATGGCCCGAAATCAAAATCGACCCCGGAAAAAAACAAGCAAACAGCGCAATAAATGATACTTGCATTGCTAAATTTTTCCCCCACACATTTGCAACGATCTGACTAAATTCGCGAACAAACAGTTAAATGCATATCTTGAACGTGCCGACTACTCCGATTTTGCCCACATGGTGCTTCTATTCTTAGGAGAGAAACACTTGAATTCAAAAGGAAATTTCCGGAAGATCAAAGTACCAGGTGCTTTTTCACGTGCGCGATTCATGGCCATGTCGAATTATGGTTTCAAAATTTATTTGTTTCGTGATCAATTCAAATAATATAATTGAATGTGTGGTGAATAAAACTTTCATATTTTTAAAAAATATTATGATTATGCTTATTTTACTTTGCAGATATTGAACTAGCTGCTTTAATGGATTTGAATGTTTTCATTGCCATCGTATATATGCGTTATTGGTTTCAATACAATTCACCATCTGCTGCCCCAAAAGTCGATATAACAATGATTGCAAAGCTAATTGAGTATCGCGAAGTAAATGAAAAAATTGCGAATAGAATTTTGACTGTATAGAGTCGCCATTTATGGTATTTGTCAGAGACTCTCGTTGGCTTTGCCTTCTTTGATATAACCATTGACGCAGGAACGAAACGGTTAATGGTGGCTGCTCTTAACAAAAAAGGTGATGACAAAAGCGTGTAAGAAAGCTAGTATCGCAGTGGGCTCGGTTGATGTTTCTAATTTGAGCATTGACAGATTCGTTACGTCAAACACTCACAAATTTTTTGATACATTGTTTGCGAGCGATTCAAACGAATCAGGTCTCAAGAGTTTTTTGGGAATCGATCCCAGCCGTTGGATTAACAATAAAAACTACTTGCGCGCCGAGTAAATTGTGGGAAGCATTAAAATTGTAAACAATGTCGCCGAAAGGGCAATAAATTTGATCACAAGATTCAATGAACAAGTTACTACTATAGAAAGCGAAAAACAGATGGTTCTGAAAGTCGTAGGCGCACATCAGAAACTGTTTCCTTACAGAGCAACGAAAAAGGGCATCATTACAAATTTGCAGAAAGCAAAATGAAAAACATCATGTATTCGACCTCACAAAACAAAAATTAATTTTTGTGGAAATATGTCCCGAATGTAATTTTTTTTTTTTTTTTTATAAAGTTCATTAAATTACCAACAATCCTAGAGGATTTAATTTTAAAAAATATGCGTTCTTTTGTACGTGGGGAACGAATGAATTTGAAAAATGATAAAAAAATAACTAAATTTATGGTTTGGAAAGCGTTCTTGACTTCAATTTCAAATTTATCAAAAATTTGATTTCGAAAATGAATTCAGTGGCCAATTTTAAATAAAAATAAAATACTGACTTTAATTTTCAAGTTTCTCAAATGGTATTAAAAAATCGAATTTTTTATCGAAAAATACTCTCCAAAATCATATTTTTACGAGTAGCGCATTCAGTTTTTGCAATTTCTTCGTTTTTATTCAGCCTACATATCTCTGTTGAATGCCAGTCTAAGAATCAGCTCTTGCAGGGAGGATCCAAGATACTTTTGCAAAAAAAAGGTCATCTAATATTATTTATACCCATGCCTACTGCACACATTGTCATAAAGAATATGTATTATTTTTGTTTTCTTCTTTTTTTTCTTATTTTTATTATAAAGGAAATTCCTAAATGTTATATAATAAGAAAAAAAATTAAAAAAAAAATTGTGTACTCGCCTGGTATTGAACCAGATATTTTAACATATGCTCTAACAGGGCTAATTGCAACTTATAAACAGAATTTAATCGATCTACGACGAGACGTTTCTGAGTTTTAGATGTCATGCTTATTTTGTGTGGGAGGTGGGCGTGGCAATTTATTTTTAAATATACACATATATTTTATATTCTTCTAAAGTTTTGATGTAGCTTCAATAAAAAGAAAAATATCGTTTTAAATTTTTGTGTTATATGAGAGGTAGGCGTGTTTGTAGGCGAATTTGCAAAATTTTTTGTAAGTGCTCTTATATGTTTAGTTCATTTCAACTTATGTACACTAAGTAAAAAAAATATTAAATTTATCCAAAAACTTTTTTAATGTATCAAAAAAGCGAGTCATTTTTGCACCAATAACGCATTTACTTAAATCGACCACGTAAATATTTAAAATTTATTTAAATACTTTTTTAATTAAATAAAATATTAAAATATTTAAACAGAATTAATAAAAAATATATTAAAATTATGCACGAATATATTTAAATATCTTTCAAATATTTACTATTTGAAAATAAAACTATCGCATTTAAGGAAAATTAATTATTATATTATTATTATTAAATTATTATATAAAAATATTGAAATTGAAAAACAATTTATTTGAATATTTTCCACGAGCTGCGTCCATATCAAACGCCATTTAGTGGTATATTTTATTTTCTTTTTGTGAAAATATGATTTGTGAGTCCGGTGGTGAGTGCGATGCATGATGAAATCATGTAAAGTGGAGTTACATTCTTGAGAAAATACCGAGTTGTCACTCCACCTTACATGAATTCATCATGCTTTGCACTCACCACCGCACTCACAAATCATATTCGCCAAATATTCATGATATATTACCCTTGCAACATTAACTAAATGAGAACTATAAGACCTGCAACTGCTGGTGCAAAGAAACTGCAGCAGCAACGCACAGGAACAGAGTGCGATGCTGCTGCTGCTTGGCGGCTGCTTGGCAGCTATATGGAATATGTGTGTCAGTGTGTGGCATAAATAAAATTTAAATATGGGAAAAAAACGAGTTGTAAGGAAAATATTTGATTTATCCACGTAAATATTTAAATGAAATATATGTATACTCAGGCGTGGATAATGTTAATATGCGTTATTTCCCTTAGTGTATATACCAAATTTTATTGGTATACGACTACTTCATCTTAATGCTATGCAAATATCCTATAAAAAGTGTGGGAGGTGGGCGTGGCAAATTTTTTTTAATCTACATACATATATGTTTCAGATCCTTGAGTGAGTTGTTTTGATATAACTTCAATACGAAAAAAATATAGCTTTTTAAAATTTTGTGTTATATTTATAAGACGTAGGCGTGTTTGTGGGCGGATTTCAAAAAGTTTTTTAACAATTTCTAATAGAGGTAATTCTAACTTATGTATCAAATTTTATTGCTCTACGACGACTCCTTCTATTTTTTTTCCAAACTTTGTATGGGATTAAACCACTGTGTGGCGTAGCTAAACCAGCTACAACTTACCATTTGGAAACCAACATCCTGTGTGTTATTGGCGAGACAAGGAAAGCTCTACTGGAAAAAGATGCATTCTGCATATGCTCCAAAATTGTGTTCAAACACTAAATATCATAAAGTTTTCTGACTAATAATACTAAAATATTGGCCATTACATTAATTTTTCTGTGTTTTATTGGAAAGAAAAGTTCTATATCTCAAAAACAAAAACACCATTTATAAAAAATTTAAATAATAGAAAAATTGTTCAAAATACATTTTTACCAATTTATCCAATAGTATAATCCCAGTAAGCATGACTGATAACATAATCCTAGCATGTTTTTTTTTTTTGTAAAATGGTCTACTTAAAATACTTCGCTTTTCACCTCCCATTAATACAAAAAATAAATTATAATATGTGAAATAAAAATCTGCACAAAACTCACACAATTCATTTCCTTCATCAATATTAAATTCATTATCCATCATTTCGTTTTATATATATTTTTTTTTTTTATTTTAACATGATCGAAATTATAATAAAATAATGCAAATAAAATGTACATTAAAAATCATTCAATATCCTTTGCAAATTGCAATCACAGTCTTTTCATGCGACTCAATGTAATCTATTTAAATTTTAAAAAGGCTCACCACTTGGTTGGCTAGCTGCGGCACTTTCACTGAAGCTCGTTGCACTGCCGCAGCCCCGACCCTCGCCCGCAGCCACCCATGAACATATTGGTAAGTATTGCACCGTGCGTTGATTTATTCGCATTTCATTTATTTTAAATGAGCTTCAAGCCAAAGCGCGTATGTCAAGCCATGAAGCTTCATGAAAAATATAGTTGTTTCTTGTTTTTTTCATTTAATTTTATGTATTACTTGAAAAATGTATTTTATTTTTTGCGCTAAAAATAATATGGACTGAAATATTTACAAGCTGATCCAGCCACAAAGGAAAATTGCACAGATTTGTGGAGGCATAAAGTGAATTATATTCAATTTATTTCATTTCAATTTCTTTGAAGCTTATTTCCGCTTTAATGAAAATCCAATATGAAAAATCATACAGCACGGTAAGTGAAGCGTATTCATTCAATTTGACGTACAGTAAATTTAATAGATTTAATGTAAATATATAAAAAATACTTAATTTTTTCTTAATAAATATATAAACAAAATTTAGTTAAATTTCCTAAAGTGTCCTATATAAAACCACCTACATATATAAAAATTACGCCAAAAAAAGTGCCAAACATTTCCTAGAATCTTGCATGCTCACTCCAATGCAGGTGTAAGCCAACTGAATTGGAGCTCTTAGAACTATAAACAATTTCACATGACAAGACTTTCTGTAGACGTATCAGCGCTCACAGCAGCTACGAGCACGTGTTCGTCATGCTTTGCAATTCGTTCGTCAGTGATTTCGGAGCAGACATGCGCTCTGTACCAACTCCTAAAGTCCTTTTTTAAAGAAGTATAAGAGATTATTGTGTGTCACTGAAGAGAAAATTGCCTAAGCAATAAACGTTATTTCAAAATTTGGGAATTTTTTAGAGTGCCACTCCGTAAAGTGTTTGGAATTTTATCATGAGAAGTATAAGAAAGATATTTTTCTTTCGTTTAATCTTACGATCTCCCCTCAGAGTAAGGCATGTGACCAGAAATCAAGCGAGCCGATCTCATCTTAAGTACTTAAAAGTTCATTCAGAATAGCACCATGAACACCCAGATATGGGGTCGTTCATTAACCACGTGGTCGATTTTCAGCTTTTTGTAACCTCCCTAGTCACACCAAGGGAAATAACGCATATTTGCATTATCCACGCCTGAGTATAAATTTTATTTAAATATTTACGTGGATAAATCAAATGTTTTCCTTACAACTCGTTTTTTTCCCGTATTTGAATTTTATTTATACCACACACGTACATACATATTCCACACAAGCAAGCAGCAACAGCATCGCACACGTACACACATATTCCGACAAGCAGCAACAGCATCGCACTCTGTTCCTGCAGTTTATTTCTTGCAATTGCAGTCTTATAGTTCTCATTTAGTTAATGTTGCAAGAGTAATATAGCCTGGTTTTTTGGCAAATATTATTTGTGAGTGCGATGGATGATTAAATTATGTAGGGTGGAATGACAACTCGGTATTTTCTCAAGAATGTCTTAAACCGGTTGTCATTTACCTGCATAATTTCCTTCTTATTCTGTCTTACTTTTTCTTTTTATAGTTTTAACTATTTTTGACATTTGATGGCATAATAATTCACCAACTGTCAAAAATAGCATAAATTAGAGAACGAAAAAAGTAAAAAATTAGATAAAATATACCACCAAATGGCATTTGATTGTCGCAGCTCGTGGCAAATATTCAAATAAATTGTTTTTCAATTTCAATATTTTTATATAAATTTTCTTTAAATACGATAGTTTTATTTTTAATATATTCGTTAAAGATATTTAAATATATTCGTGCATAATTTTAATATATTTCTTATTAATTTTATTTTCAATATTTTAATGTTTTATTTAATTAAAAAAGTTTTTAAATTAATTTTAAATATTTACGTAGTCGATTTAAGTAAATGCGTCATTGGTGCAAAAATTACTCGCTTTTTGGATAAATTAAAAAAGTTTTTGCATAAATTTAATATTTTTTCCCTTAGTGCACCTACGTCACTTTTCGTAGTGCATTTCAAATCCCCCTCCCCCCCTATAAAGTAACGTGACATATGAAATAAATAAATTAATTGATTCAAATTATTTTGACTTACTCTCAGTATTATCACTAGTATTACTGCCTAGTATGATCTAGATTAACGGAGCAAAATAGATCAATAGTAAACCGTCAATTTAGACGGTCAAACCTGAAGATGTAGGGATGAAAATGTTTTGATATGATGGGGTTTTATCAATTAAAATTTGTTCCAATTTTTTTGAATATTTGGTCACGTTACAATATCTAAACTCCCCCCCTTCCGTTACATATCTTAGTCCATTTCAAAATCCCTTCCACATAAATTGGAAACGTAGTTTATGGCCGGCCCCTAATGTGAAAATGAAATGCGGACGAATAAAATATGACAAAAAAAAATAAGTTGGCTTTATCAGGGACACTCCCACACGCTACAATGTATCTTTATCCTTGTTTTTAATTTTGTCCCTATGGTTTTCTTTGTTCCCAAGCCTTTTTTTTATTTTTATATTTGTCCTAATACTTATTATACTTTTTGTCCAAACTCTTGCAAACCTTATCCTTCTTCGAATCCCTTTCCTAATACTTGTCCCATTTCTTTTTACAATCTTTGTTCTAAATCTTGTCGTTAGTGTGTCCAAATCCTCCTTATATTACTTGTCCCATTTCTAATTCTTATCCTTTTCCCAAAAATGTCCTAAATATTGTTTTATTATTTTTTTTTTTTTTTTTTGTTTGTCTAAGCCTTTGTCCTTAATTTGTCCCAACCCATGTCATAATCCCTTACCCAATCCTCGTCTTAATTCTTGTCCAAAATCTTATTCAATTCCATGCTTTAATCTTTGTGCAAATCTTTGTCGTACTCCTTTTCTTATGTCTGCTCCTAATCTTTTTCGAAATCCTTGCCCTCATCCTGTATCAAATCCTAGTTTTAAATCTTATTCAAACTTAATCCTGGTTCTAATACTCCCTTATTTTAATTTTAATTGAAAATGTTGACTTTTATTTTTAATTTTGCTTTTGCACTTAATGCATTTAGGGTTACTTTGAGGGCTCCTTGAGAGTCCTCATGAAGCTATTAATTTGTTTCTTTTTTTTTATTTTTATTACGTGAACAAAAACCTCTGCTTTGCTGCCGTTCCGTAAAATTTAAAATATACCGTAACGCCAAAGATCAAGGAGTAATACTTTAAAGGAAATAAAATCAATACCGATGAATAATTGAACCTTTTTCATTTTATTGAAGAATTTCAGGTATTTTTTGATCAGAAAGTAGTTTTAAACTACAGAAAAGTTACAATACTCAACAATTAAACCACAGTTATCGACTTTTCAATTAAAAAAAAACCGTTTTTTGCTGACTATAGAGAAAACTATGTTTGAAGTGGATTCCAGGAAGATCAAAGAAGATATCTCCATTAAGATGTGCCTGGAAAATATACTTCTCTTTATTCCGACATGATCGGGTATGAGCATAACTACAATTAAAGCTTCTGTGTTGTTTCTGTGTTTGTCTTTTGTATTTGCTTTGTTATTGCATTTTGTGTTGCTACATAAGCCTTTCCTCTTAGTGCTCCGCAGCTTGCTCTGAATCTTGCTCCGATAGCTACCATTGAGTTATTACTCCGAACTAACTATGACTCCAAAAAATATAACTCTTTATACTGGGTTATCCCTTGTTGTTCTTCGGAAAGAAAAGTTTAAAAAACACACCAAAAATTCAGATATCGAAAACATTTTTTATTTCGATATGGTCTATATATCTAATATATAATAAGGGTATTCACAAATCTCTTTTAAAGCTTATATATGGGTCAATTGAAAAAAAAACGTACACAAAGAGGTTTTCATGTGTTGTTTTTAAAGTTTTTTAAATTTTTCCGTTAGAGTGGTCAAATTAAGTGAAAATTAATGGAGAATTTGAAGTTGTTTTTAGGCCCTGCAAAAATAATTTTTTCTTTGGTTTTTATACTATTTTTGTATTGAACGTCACATAGCAGATATGCGAGAAAAATCACTAAAAATTTAAAAATATTGCAAATTAAAGCTTACTGTGATGTTTGTAACGTTATTTCATCAGTTAAATCAGCTTTTGAAAAAATCGCCATTTCAATTACAGAAATAATATATTTTTACCAAAAATACCTACTTATTTTACAATTTTAATGGGAAAAACTTGAAATTTCTCACCAAAAAGACATCAACGTAGAGGTTATTTTTAAAGTAGTTGAATTGCAGCAATGAATAATAGAAAAGTGTTAAATAATAAGCAATTTTAGAAAAAACAACAGGGTGACGTTCAATACATTTTGTGACGTTAAATACGTTTTGTTGCGCTTAACCAAATAATATAAATCAGATTGGGAGTTTAACAAAAAACAGGTCTTTTGAATAAAAAAAAATAAAAAGTAAATATAAAGTATATAATTCAGCTATACATAAAATTTTCATCCAATTTTTTTTTTTAATTTTTACAAAAAATTAAAAATTCAAGAGCTAGTTGAATTTGTGTTGAAAGTTTATTAAGACTTCACGTTTTACAATATAACTTCTGAACCCTTTAAAACCACATCTTCATTTTATATCATTGGAAAGGTATAACCTAACGTTAAAACGTAAAAAAATGAAAATTATAAAAAAGAAAAAAATTATAGCACGTGTTGCTGGCATGCTATTAAACTTAAACAAATTAATAATGACTCAACTTATTGCAATATTTTCAAAACTTTTGTACTTTTCCTCAAAATAAATTAAATAACTTTTCCAATGATACTATATTACCTGTAATCGGTCTTAAGTTGATTGAGCTACGTTGTTTCTAAATAGACCCTATTTTGGCAGCGAACAATTATTCTAAAAATTTAAAACTTCGAATTTGGTTTTCAAATCAATAAACCAATGCAAGAAAAATATTTGAGAGAAATCGGATATGGTCAGTGCAACTTATCACTTCAATATGAAATGGGCGATATCAGTTAGTAAAAACAAAAAGCAAAAATCAGGTCAAAGTCATACATAGGTACCATTCTTTTTGCTTTCGTTTATATTTTTCATTTCGTTCCTTATCTAGCGTTATTTTTTCCCGATATCTTCGTGCTGTTTCAGCAGGCGTTAATTTTGCTATTTTACTCTTAAATATACAAAAACGAAATACAAAATTAATACTTCAGCCGGTGGTGTGACATATCTTAAAAGTGACGTTCAATACATTTACCACTTTTTAGTTTTTTTTCTTAGGAATTTTATTTTGCAAATATACTAAAACAATGAAATTAATCAAAACCTCTGAAACAATGATTTGAAACTTGTATTTTTTTTACTTACTATTTTTGCTTTAATAAAACTCCGCGTGACGTTCAATACATTTTTACACGTACTTATCATGATGAACTGAGAGAACACACAGAAATTTACTTTAATATTATTTAATCGTCTTAATTTTTAGAATTTCATGAGAAATAATCCCTGCACTTCCTTAATATAACTAACTTGTCATCTATACCACGCCTAAATTAAAACTAACGAAGTGTAAAAAAAATGTGACGTTCAATACAATGCTTGGGGACTATATGTAAATCGAAAGCCAAATTCGCGATGACAATGTTTTGAGAATAACAACAAAATAAAACATAAGAAATAAATGCTATCATTTCAAAACAGGTATTATTTGTTATATATTTGCATTGTTTTCAACTTTTTTTTCACGTTTTTCATCAAAAAATGCAACTGGGGACATATGTTTTTGTATTAAGCGAGTACGAGAGAGCCATATAATATTCTTAAAAACAAATATGCAAACAATTTTAAGATTCAATATGTTTTGTCAATAAATATTCTTCAGTAATTACTTTCTCATTTTTTATTTGTTTTTTTCTTTTTGTTTTTACCTAAAAACAGAGTTAAAAGAGCGAGGACAAAAAAAGAGCATTTTGTATGCAATTGACCCATATACTTTATGAAGATATAACTTTCGAACGATACTTAAATCAAATTGTGAACACCCGTTTACCTAATTCATTCGAAAATTGACACAAAAGCATTTTGAAAAGAGAAGTTATCTTTAATTTTTTAATTTTCATTTCAAAATTTTAAAGTTTAACTTTCTTTTTTAACTGGCGGTTTTGTTTCCATTTTTTCTGAATAAAATAAAATCAACTTTCAGAAATGCCAGTTTACTATGAAAAACAATCACGTTTGAAAGCAAGACAATTTCACCAGTTTGTGTTACTCTACGTTGCACGCTAAACAAAAACAAAACTAGTTGCCACATGGCAAAATGTTTTAGAGTTACCAGACGGCAAAGTTAATACACCAGATAAAACAAAACTGTGAGCACCCTAAATATATCGTAAATATGTTTTGTGGCGCAGTGGGTAGAGTGTGTGACCCATACGCCAGAGAACCCTGATTCCATCTGACATAGAAAGTTTTTTTCAATTGAATTAATTTTTTTGTTCGGTGGTCACCTCTCTGCAGACAATGGCAAACCTCAGAGAGTAAATAATGCCACGTTAAGCTTCTTGATAACCTGCACATTAGCCGTTCGAAGTCATTATAAAACTAATAGGTCCAGTTCTCGATCAATTGTGTACAAACATTTAATAACATGTACAACACAACTTGATCATAGAAGCTCGGTCAAAGTCCTTTCAAGTGCTGAAATGTTTTCATGTTTGCCATTATACGTGAAATACAATATCATTGAAATGTCACCAACGGGAGTTTTTGCAGGACTCAATCCTTTTATTGTAATTTTCAATGAATTTTGTGCACAACATGGGCAATTGCTTGACGACAACTTGATGAATGTTGATTTTCAATTGCTCAAGAGTTTGAGGTTTATGCACGTAAGGATGATCTTAGAGGAGTCAAATTACACAATCTCGGAGGCCAATTGACATCGCCAAATCTCGAAATAAATCGTCCTGCAAATTTCTGTTCGACCCAGGTTCGAACCCCAGCAGCGACAGAAAATTATTTGAATTAAAATAATTTTTCTGTACGGCCGCCACCTCTCTGCTGACAATGGCAAACCTCAGAGAGTAATCAAAATGCCATGTAAAGCTTCTTGAGAATAAGAACATTTTTCGTTCATCGCCGTTCGGAGTCGGCGTTAAGCCTGTAGGTTTCCATTTCTCGGTCAATTGTGTACAAACTTAATAGCACGCACAACACAATTGATCCTAAGAAGCTAGGTCGAAGTCCTTTCAAGGGCTGAAATGGACAGTTATTTTTTTTTTTTTTTTTTTTGCAAATTTCTGTGTTTTGCAACAATTCCCTAATTGGTGCTGTTGTGTGGCTTCTGGCCCCATCTTGTTGAAACCACATATGGTCCAGATCCATATCATCAATTTCGAGTCTAAAAAAATCGGTTAACATACCGCCATATCGGTCAGAATCGACTGTAACCGTTGCTCCTTGATAGTTAAAAAAAATACGGAACAATGACACCACCAGTCCATAATATGGCTGCACTTTCAGAAACCCTAAATGGCTAACCCTTTATAAACATTGTCGATGACACTTAAGTAGTGCCTAACATCAACCTGCAATACCGCTTACTATAAACAGTAACACATTTTGTATTTAATAGCCCCCAAAATTCCCCACAATTATTTGAAAAAAGGGTGCAATCATAAATGTAATAAGCATAGTGCAATTTCCTAGAGCAATATTCCAACGAAATTCGCTCGAAAACACTCTAGAAATGTTGCCATTGAATTTTTAAAGAGTCTTTCAAGAAGGGGTGTCATTTTAAATTTCCCACCATTCCTCCAGGTGGCAACATACAACTGTCATTTGATAACGTTTCACATAGAAAAACTAGGAGATTTTCAGATATGAATTAATACCACTCGTAGAATGTACTGAATTAGTGAAAATTCACTACAAAAACGGTGAAAATATCGCGAACACGATTCAAAAAGTTTGTACTGTTTTTCATTATCATCAAGCGCCTTCTCGCACAAATATAGTCAAATTAATCGATAAACTCGAACTTTCCGGACAAGTTAGTGAGATAAAGACCGCAACTTGTGCTCGTTCGACTAGGTCAACTGAAAATAACGCAGCCGAGAGCGTGGCTGAAAACCAAGGTTTGTCCATTTCGAGACGATCTTAGAAATTGTGCCTATACACAGCCACTTTGCACCATATTTTGTATAAAGATCTTGGCCTATATGCTTATAAGGTGCAGTTGACACAAGAATTAAAGAGTTTAGACCATGGAAAATGCCATACATTCGCTGATTTGGTTCTGGAAAGGCATGAACAAGATATTGGATTCCCAAACAAAATTCTTCTGAGGGATGAGGCACATTTTCATCTGTCTAGTTACGTAAATAAACAAAACTGTTGCATCTGGGGCTCCGAAAACACAAGAGAAATAGTCGAATACCCTTTGGAGAAATAGTGGTGGTGTCATTGGGCTTTATTTTTTAGAAAATTATGTTGGTGCGACTGTTGAAGTGAATGGATTGCATTACCGAACGATGTTGACTGACTTTTTTTGCCTAAAATTTATGCTATGGACGTGGACGACGTTTATAATCAGCATGACGGCGCTGCATGCCATACAACTGGTGAAGCAATGGCTGTATTGCGTGAAAAAATTTCTGGACGTGTGATTTCCCGAAATGGAGACTTCGATTGGCCACCGAAATAGTGCGACTTAACACCATTAGACTTTTTTCCTTTGAAGCTACGTTAAAGATAAAGTCTACGCCAATGCTTTAGCAAATGTTCAAGCACTCAAAGACAATATTAAAGCTGTTATTCGCGAGATACAGCCGCAATTATGCGTAAATATAATGAAAAATTTCATCAAAAGAATGGCCATATGCAAGAACAGCCGGGTAAACTTTTGGCAGATATTATACGTCATTACTAATTTCAGAATTTGTACTTTGGATTGAAATGAAATTATCAGCTATTTTCCTTAAAATATTGCATTTTTTCTTCAATTCAAAATTACACCTCTTGTTGAAAGACACTTTATTATTGGGAATATATCGAATAACTAAAAAAAAAGAAACACAAAAACGTAAAATTCAAAATATTTTTAATGAATAATCAAAACGAATCCAACATTAAAATAATCTTCGGCAATAATCCAAAATATATCCTTTAGGGTTCGCCCAAACTATGTCAGAATTTTGTGAATTATGTATTGGCAACTTAAAGTTCAATAGTCGTAGTTCACCACATGACCACATCCGAAAAATTGTTAACCTATATTCACGACTGCCAACACAAAGCGGGAGAATGGAATACAAAAAATTCAAAGGCCTCAATAAAATAAAAACGGAACGATGGCGATATAAAGAGTTCTGTGCCAACAATGAATTAGAACAATTTTAAGCTGTTATCGTGGTCTGTAGAACTCAAAAATGGCAAAAACTCAGAGAGCCACAACAACACAAACACCAACACACTCACACAACAGCAAAAAGCGCCACTGCATCATATCTTCCACTTGTGGGCACAACATAATCGCTGACCAATGTTGTTCGGTGGTAAAGCGTTGAAATGAAAAAATAATAAAAAAAAAAACAATTTAATTTTTTTCAAAATTGTGAAAATTGTTGTTGCAACTTTTTGAATTTTTCTCCGTTGTGGATGCTTGAATTAATGCGAGCCTAAGTGGTTCACAGAAAAAAAAACACACACACACTCAGACGCTCGTAGACTAAAGCTAACGAATGTGCGCAGCACAAATGCATGTTGCAAATGCTGCATGTTGTAGGTGTATGTTACGGCTCGGGAGGGCAACCAACAACTAGCAATGTTGCTTGCTGCTTGTTGTTGCGACATGAGCAACATGAGCAACAACAAAAACAACAAAAAACGCCCAGACCACAGCTAGTAAAAAGTAACAGAAACGATTTTCATTTGTGCCGGAAATTAAAATGCTCATAAAAGTCGTTAACAGCGTGTGAGGCGGAAAAAATGAAAAGTTGCTTGATGCTGCTGTAGACATCGTCCTTTTACATAAATAGTCCTTTATCTGCATTTGTCGTTGGTAGCGTGTTTGTGTGTGTATTGCCGAGTGTTCATTGATGCGTTCTCCTAGAAATGAAAGTGATATGCTAGCAAAAAGATATGCAAGAGATAAAGCTTGGAATGCATTAAACGATTTGGTCAATTGGATTATTTTATGGGTTTGTTGCCTGTTTTTTCATTTTTATTTTGTGAGAACTTTGATGCATGCGAGTGTTTTGCTGGAAAATTAAAGCTGTTAAAAAACGTTTTGAACAAGTCATGAATTGAACCGTAAATATGTCGACATTTTTTGCATTTTTTTATACATATAGTCTTAAACGCTATCCTCCTAGAAGTATTAGAAGTACTTAAGCAGTATACAGAGGGCGATGATTAGTTCTGCCAACAAATCCAAGAAGCTCTTAAGAACTGAATGCACTACTTTTCCTTTTGTACTCTTACATTCTTAGTTTTGGAATTTGAGAACTTAAATCGACCTTGACAATAAAGGTTATTTATTAATTAGAAAACAGCTTCATGAAATACAAACTTTATATAATTAAAATTGAGAATGACTGGACTGTCATGTCATATGTCATGTCATATGTCATGTCATATGTCATGTCATATGTCATGTCATATGTCATGTCACATGTCATGTCATATGTCATGTCATATGTCATGTCATATGTCATGTCATATGTCATGTCATATGTCATGTCATATCATATGTCATGTCATATGTCACACAAGTATGGCCTGGTATATTCCTAATCTTCAACGAAAACAACAAAAAACAAGTTTTTTTATGGCAAGATTATTGTTATATGTTTATTTTCTAACATTTTTGAAAGAAGTTTAAATGAGGACGAGACAGAAGAAGTCTTTTTAAACCGTTATTTTCATTGTTATAATGGCAAAGCTTAGGAAAGGCGACACACAGGAATAATTCTGTCGTTAAAAGTTATTTTTTGAGCAAAACGCAAAATGCTGTTCTGAAAACAATTGAAGCAACCACCAAATAGACAGTGGTTAGTGTTAGGTTCTAGAGAAACTTCCCTTTGGTTTCCCTCCTAAATTATATTAATTAAAGAATCCTTTCAGAACTCAAATCCTTCTTCAGTTCTAGTTGTAGACGTTTTTCATATGTCATGTCATATGTCATGTCATATGTCATGCTAATGTCATATCATATGTCATGTCATATGTCATGTCATGTGTCATGTCATATGTCATGTCATATGTCATGTCATATGCCATGTCATATAACATGTCATATGTCATGTCATATGTCATGTCATATGTCATGTCATATATCATGTCATATGTCATGTCATATGTCATGTCATATGTCAGTCATGTTATATGTCAAGTCATATGTCATGTCATATGTCACACAAGTATGGCCTGGCATATTCCCAATCTTCAACGAAAACAACAAAAAACAAGTTTTTTTTATGGCAAGATTATTGTTATATGTTTATTTTTTTAAATTTTTTTTTAGGAGTTTAAATGAGGACGAGACAGAAGAAGTTTTTTTAAACCGTTATTTTCATTGTTATAATGGCAAAGCTTAGGAAAGGCGACACACAGGAATAATTCTGTCCTTAAAAGTTATTTTTTGAGCAAAACGCAAAATGCTGTTCTGAAAACAATTGAAACAACCACCAAATAGACAGTGGTTAGTGTAAGTTTCTAGAGAAACTTCCCTTTGGTTTCCTTCCAAAATTATATTAATTAAAGAATCCTTTCAGAACTCAAATCCTTCTTCAATTCAAGTTTTAGACGTTTATCAAACGCTTAAGATTGCATTTCCACTCTTCGACATTTAAATTGCAAAAATTTTTAAAAGAAAAAACAAAATGAACGACAGAACATTGTATCCACTAGTCGGTGCTCGTAATTAAATTGTCTGCTTTTGTGATTGTTTTTATTGCCACTTTTTTTTGTTTGCACAACTTTTCGCTTTTTGTTTTTTTTTTTTTTTTTGTTTTCACCGCTAATCATTTGCGGTGGTAATCGTCCTAATTGAATTGTAAATGTTTGTGTTTAAACTGATGCTTCTTCTCCTTCTTCTTTGTCTCCTTTTTCTTTTTATTTCCTTTTTAAGAATCTTAAAATAGCAGCATAGTTACCGCTACCGCTTCATAAGGCAACAACAGAGCAAACGAAGATGTCTAGATAAGCTAGAGAAACAGAAGAACGAATAAAAAATACTGTTAATTAGCGCAAGTAGCTAAGCCACCAACCAGTAAGGATTTCTTAAGGATTAAAATAATTGAAATTAAAACTCAAATTAAATTAAAACATTACAATTCCTTATTTCTCGTTACTCTTATAAAATATTAAAAGCTGACTCTTAAAGTCAACTAACAACAACATTGGGTGGATGGATATAAATTTTTCTCATTGTTAAAATTCTTGCTACGCCCAGTTAAGCGAGCATCCAACAAATTGTCTCCACTTTACGCTGCGCGTTCTACAAAGTCAAACCTCATAAATCAAAAATTCCACACATTCTACACTAGATGCTGCTGACGGGACTACTACTACTGCGACTACTTGGCTGCTTATAAACTCCGCTTAATGTGGCTCGTCGCAAACGGGATTTTTCAACAAATAACTTAACATAGTCTAAAAAGTTACATGCCTCAGCTTTTTACCGTTTTTCTTTTTTCTATACACTTTTAATTTTTTTCCTGTCCCATAAAGTAACTCACCATATGAAGTACCGCGCACAGCAGAGTCAAGTTGTCTCCATAACCATTCATTATCTAGCCGTTTACATGAATTCTTTTGTTTGCATTTTGTTTTCAGGCTTTGCTTCCGTTTTCTCTGTCTCGTCCTGCTAACAGGATTAGAGTATTTTTTTCTTCTTATTATTGTTGTATTTATTAAAGTCTACAAATAAAATGTCGTTCAGATGTTTTGAAGTTTGATTTATTAGAGAAGTTAAAGATAGCCATATTATTAGGGGGAGTAAGGAACTGCTTGAAATAACTTAAATGTAAGGGGTATTCACGTTATGGTGTAATGCATTTTAAAAAAATATACAACATTAGTGCCAGATAAGGATGTATTCTGCAGCTAGTTTAATTGTCTTTAGTTTTCTTAGTTTTTTTATTTTTTTATTTTATTTTAATGATACAGATTTATCCATTTTCTCCTTCGGAATATAATATCATTTCTATGTCTTCCTCGAGCGTTTTTATTGGACTCAATTCTTTTGAAGTAATTTTTGATAATTACTTTGATGATTTCTTTGCAAAAATCGGGTACTAGCTCTGCCATAACTTGACGAATATTGATTTTAAATTGCTCAAGAGTTTGAGATTTATTCACGAAAACACGATATTTTGTGTAGCCCCACAATAAAAAGTACACAGTGTCAAATCGCACGATCTCGAAGGCTTATTGACATCGCCAAATCTCGAAAATAGCATCCTGGAAATTTCTTTTGCAACAAAGCCCTAATTGGTGCTGCATCTTGTTGAAACCGCATATTGTCCAGATCCATATCTTCAATTTTAAGGCAAAACAAAAAAAAAATCGGTTAACATACAGTTAACTTAACAAATTAAAAAATTTCGGTCTTCAGTCACACTTTCTCTAACAGCAGCGATATTTTCGATAGAGTGTACATTACGATGATGCAAACGACTTACAATATCTGTAACCGATCCACTTTCTTCAAATTTCTTCACTATATTGGAAATTGTGCTCTAAGTAGGGAGTTTATGACGACCATAATCTTCTCGTTCACGAAGTTATTAATTACTTATGATGCACCCTGTGTTAAGCTTAACATTAATCATGTTATACTTTTAGGCATGCTCTGATAGCGGTAAACCACTGTGATCGAATTTTCTAAAAGTATGACACGAATGTAAAAAGCGTTCTCTTTGTTACTGCCGGGTAACTTTGTCCGCATATTGGCAGTATAAGGAGGAGCTTAGTAGCTTGAGTGGATCACAGTGAAAAGTCATGCAAGACTACTGATGAGTTGGTGTAGCTGCCAACGAAACAGTCTGCCTAGTCTGCTGTGTGATTTGTTCTATACAGAGCCGTTGATGTTGTTGCCTTCATTGTCTTCATGTTGTCTTGTTGTCAACATACTTGGCCTAAAGCTAAAATTTGTTTTCGAATCAAAATATCTTATTCTATTAAATATATTATTTATTTGTTATTTGCAATATTTATATATTTGTTTTTAATTGAGTTCTCGAAAACCGCTCTAACGATTTCGATGAAATTTACAATATAGATGAAGAGCTGACTGAAAAATCGATCCAGCTAGTTTCATCTCTTGGAAAATTCTTTTTTCCGAGTTTTCGCGCATTTAAGAAATATCTTTATTTTCCTGCTGAATATGTTATGTTAATTTTCCTTTTAAAAATATAACGTTGATAAAGCTTCTGTCTATCATTGTGGGGATCGTGGGTTCAACCCGGGACGTGGGCAATAATTTTTTTTTTGTTTTTTTTTTATTATTTTTTGAGTGAAACTTCTCTGTTGACATTTTTATTAAAACGTTTTTATTAGCTTCACTTCATTTGTCTGTCCCGTACTATTTCCTCATTTAGAATGTGTTTTCCTGTGAGCTCTGTAGCTCAAAACGTAAAGCGATCACCTTATTATACGATAGGTAATGAGTTCGAGCCCCAACAATGTGAATGAAAATTTTGTTTTTTTTTTTTATGAAACAAATTGAGATTTTTTAAAATACACCACTGCGTGTGAAAAAAAAATGGACAAAGACTAAAAAACAGAAAATAATAATTTAATTAAAAAAACATTTTTAATATACCACGTTTTTAAATCGAACTAAAAAGTATAAAATAATTTTTGCTAGAGTGGGGCTTTTAGTTCTCATAAAAACGTGGGGCGCATGCTATAGAGAATAGTGAGAATTTTATATAGAGAATTGTATAATAGGTCTGTTTCCGTACGCACACTGTGTAACTTGTGGGACACTATTTTCTGTTTCCGTACTTTCTGTGCTTAAAATGGGAGAAGAAGAACAAGCATAAAATCGCTCTCTCGAGCACACAAAGTGCACAGAGAGTGCTAGAACTCGAGACTTCGAGTAAAGTAAGAACAAGCATCAAGAAGAATAAGCATCAATAAGAAGAAGCAAATGTCAAATTCCATTTCATAATTGTTTATGTTTTGCGATAAATACATGCACAAATTGTGCGCCTAAAAAGAAATTTACGTACAATAAATAAATAATAATAAATAAAAATTAAGTAATTGTTCAGTTTTGCATTAAAAATGGCTTTTAATAATTCGAGTGAAAGTGTTTTAAATTTTGTGCTGCCGTCTGCAGTCAAAATCAGCTGTTTTGTGCTTGAAACTTACTAGAAGCTGTTTCCGTACTTTTGCAACTATGCTCACATTTCGTTTTTACTCTCTTGCACACATTTTACACAAATCTTACACAGTGTAAAGTACGGAAACAGACCTAATATAATATGGTGAATAATATAATATGGAGAATTTTATATGGGCATAACAGATTGTCTGTTACGACTCGCGTTAAATAACACGATAGCTAATAGTTACTGTTCTAGCTGAGTAGCAAGGAGTCTTTTTAATTTCGAAATTTGGACCTAATTTTTCGGCTCCAAAACGGCGACAACATGTAATATGAAATAGAGACATTTAAATTTTCATCTCAATGAATAAAAGAAACACTTAAAAATATTAAATAACCTTATATCATTCAATCACACCGCATATATTTTTTGCGTCATTTTGAAAATAAAATTTGAAAAATTACTCTATTTCAAATTTACAAACGTTCTAAAAAAATCGGGTTTTTCATTTTAATGGCTGATTGTAGGTAATCTTGAAGTTTTTGCCATAAATAATATGAGGCAAAAAGTTTTACTTCCATTTAACTCGTAGTTTTTCTTTAACCATCCACCGGTTCTAAAAAAGCTGCTTTGAGAAAATAGCGTCTAAAATTTTGTTTTCCTTTTTTTTTGCTAACAAAAAATATCAAAATGAAATTTTACACATGTATTCTACACAGTTAGCTACATTTTTATAAAAAAACATGAATTTTTTAAATGAAAAAAACCACTAAAAAGAGCGCTTCACCACACAGTGACACAGTGAAGCTTCTGACTTCTGCCAAACAGCTGAAATAGCCGACAAGCAGCAACAACATCGTACTCTGTTCCTGCTGTTTATCAATGAAGTTTTTTGAATTAAGATTCTTGCTTGTCGTTGAATACTCCCGGTTGTTATAGTTCTCGTTTAGTTTTTGTAATGAAAATTATATAGCTTAGGTGTTTATCCAATGTGAAATACTGCATAAGTGCAATGGGTGAGATTTTGTGGGAATCGGAGCGTAGCTCGGTCGCCCAGGTACTATTAATATTAAAAATTGCTTCAGCTAATTTCATATTGCACACATGTTACCGGGACAATATTTATGAAAATTTTCATTTCTGATTTGAAAATAGTAGTTGGAATGTTTGTTCAGAACTGTTTTTAAAGAAAAGCATTGGCAAAAACATTAAAAACAAAAATATTTTGTAAAGGGTGTTAATTAAATGTTCCATTTTTCGATAAGAATAAAACTGGCATACTTTGGTCAGATCTTGCAACACTATTATCATTTGTGCTCAGTTGAGTTTACGATTTTATGGTGAATACTCGTAGGTTAACGTCAGAACAACGTTTGCAAATTAATTTCAATAGGAAACATGCGCTATGTCTATTTAACGGTCGACATAATTGTTTATCCGAGCAACTAATAGCCATGCCATGATCATACGCATCCGCAAAGTCGTCGCACAATGTGCATCTAAAAAACAATTTCTGCTGTAGAGCATAGTATCCTCAATACTTTGGGTATGCAATATACATATATACCCAGATGAGCCAATTCGACTTCGCGTGAAGAAATTTAAGCTCTCTGGCGATGCCCAATTCAGCTAATCGGCACCGACTCGATGTTTATGGGTCTTCTTCGACACTGGCCGATACGGTGGCTATGTTTTCTTCACTTCGCAGCATTCTCTGTCTGGTTGGTAGCATGATACAATTATACAAGGTAGGAGTGACAACTGGCTATTTTCTCACCAGTGTCTTGCACAAGCTGTCATTTCCACGTATATTTTACTTTCTATTTTCTTTTGTACTTTATTCGTTCTCTAATTTGTACTATTTTTGACAGTTGATTCAAGACGTATTAACTGTCACTCCTACCTTGTGTAATTGTATGCCTGGGTACTGAAACCATGGTTACGACCAACCTCACAACGAAATTTACGTTGCGAATTTACAACTGAGCCAGAATTTCGATAATAGTTTATAATTATTTTCAGACGTTCGGCAACAGTGAAACGATGCTTAGTAATCCCCAACTCACACGGTGATTGGCAATCAAACAATCTAATCGTTTTGTTGTTGCTTTCAATGTGAAATTATCAAAAGCTCTGAGAGCCGGAGCGGATGAACACTGATTGCAGCAATCTAAATTTGTTCATTTTGAGATTGCTGTACATGTGGGCAATCAGCAATCTGAATAGTGTTGCTAGGTTACGAAATAAAATGTTCAAAGAAATGCAAAATTATGATTGGCGTGTCGTGTGAGCTACCAACAATCAGAATGCAAAAGAGAGTAAGAAAAGTTCATCGATTGCCAATCAAGCAATCCCGTGTGAGTTGGCCATAAGATGCCAATCCTTATTGAATATTTTGACAGCTAGATTGCATTGGTAACTTTGGCAGCTACTGAAACATTACGAATGGAACAACTATCATTGCTATCTGGTCACCCTTTAGGTTGAGTACTTCACTTTGTGATGCTCATGGTATAATAATACAAGGTAGCATTGACAACAGCTTATTTTCTCTTCTTCAAGAAAACATATCCTGTCAAAAACAGTTGTTTGTGAAAATCCATCTGTAGCTGCTGAGGTTGTTGTTTTTTTTTTCACTTCAACGTTTGCAACATTGTTTGTGTTTTCAATGGCCGATTGTGAGCGCTCTCTTTTTGAGTATATTTTTTGACAAGAGATGTTTTCCTAAGCAACTGTCAATGCTACCTTGTAATTATTATACCATGGTGATGCTAATCGTTAAAAGTGGATTCACTGACAGCCTTTTAGGAAGTTTTTTTGCGAACGCTCTTTTGCTCTCTCTCTCTCTCTCTCTCTCTCTCGCAGGTCAATTCACTGACATGTAAAAAGACCAGCTAGTTTTTTGTTTTACTTTATCATATTCAATTTGTTTTCATTTTCGTATCAAAACAATTCAATATTGCCAGATGCAATGCATCTTTATTTTGAAGCTTCTAAAAAATAAAATATGTCAATTTTTAACTCGATTCTGGCATTTCCACTAAAAAAGTTCGAACAGATAATTTAAATTAAATAAATCAAGTCAAAAAGATTGCAGCAAGTTCTTGCCACTCTCTCACATCATATAGTTACTAGGTAAGCTCATTTTAAAATGGCTGCTCAAATGTGAAATTTTGCAACAACAAAGCTGTAGGAGCTATAAATGTGAAACGACAAAATCAACAACAACAATTAGAAAAACCAAAAATTGACTAGTTCTGAAAACTCATATCATCGCACTCAATGAGCATGATACAATTACAAGGTAGATGCAGGGCTGCTTGTGCTCTCTTTTTTTGTCAACCATAACTGTCGAAATAGCAAAAGAAAGCAAAAGATACACAGAAAATAATTCTGTGTCAATAAACAATAATAGTTTAAGTCGGTTTTCAATGTTTTGAGAAATCTTACTTCAAAGTTTTTAATCGCCAAATAGGTTCTATGAAAACTTCATTGGTTTTTGTGTCATAACGTTGGATTGGTTCACGATAGAAGCACCAGATTTTGTGTGTATGTAAAGATATATACATGGAATATAACAATATAAATAACTCAGTTCTGACTTTAGTCGACTTAAGTCGTTATTGCTTGTGGACACAATATTCAATAATTTCGATTTGACAGTTCTGAGTCCACGCTCTCTCCCCTGAATCCACCTTAAACGGGTGGATGACATATTCATATGTTATTTACAAATTAAATGTCTTTACAGGGTTGCCTATGTTCTGGCTGTAATGTTCCTAAAAAGTCCTTTTTGTCTTTTCTTTACAAAAGATCATCGCCATTTTTTATTTTAATTGCTTTATTTACTACAATTGATCATAAGAAGCTAGGTCAAAGTCCTTTCAAGGGCTGAAATGGCCAGTTATTTATTTATTTTTTTTTTTTTATTTTTTTATTTACTACCCTTACTTAAGACTTTACTAGATTGTATATCAAGAAAAATTTCACCAAAAGTAGGAAACTTCATACTTCAAGTAGCCAAAGCTTACAAGTTACTTGCATCTTCCTTCGTTGTTGCACATAAACTCTTTTGTGGTCATTCTCTTTAATAAATCTCGCCATAATACAGCAGATTAAATAGAGCAGAGTACAAAAAACAAAACACAGAAAAAACAAATGCCATAGTTAAATATAGCAAAAAAAAAGTTGTACAAAAACTAATTAACATGTTAAGTGAATCCTACGATGGTAGCCAGGGTGCAGAACGACTAAACGAGAAGCAACAAAAATGGAACTAATTACAAGTGTAGAAAAGTGTAGAAAAGTGAAAAACTCATTAGAGAACGGCTGGCCACTTCAACATAAAAAAAAGTGCTGCAAAATTATTGTATTTCAAAAGTTTCGAAAAGTTAATCTTAATGTTTACGTTGAACTTGAGGAGACGACGCCGCCTCAAAAGCTCATAAAAGATAAGTTTTGGCAGATTTTTTTTATATAATTTTATGGTTTCTATGCTTCCTTTTTGGGCCTGGGTGAGCGTTGTGAAGGGTTATTAAATTTAAAGAGTGATGTTGTGGACATAGAGTTGTCCAACGCTGTCATGACGGAGATGAGTTTTTTAAGGACTTTAATTTAAAGGCATCATCAGCAAAGCTGATTGCTTCATGGTGATTTCTTTTTTCATCAAATTTTCAAAGTGAAACTTCTTGTGGCTCGGGTCCACAAAATTAAACGGAATCGAGCTCAAACTGTTATAACTATGGATCTATCTGCACTAGGAGAATGAAGCTTGGTAAGCCTCTATTTTTTGTATAACTGACAAAGATTGTATGGTTCAATGGAAGTGACACGCCTACTTATACATAAGATCTGCATCTACATAATCTACATAACAACGGAAGTGCTGCTCGGCCAGACCATGGGTCATGGATTGGAACAGGTATTAGTCGGAAGGGGCAATGTCTGCTAAATACGGCGGGTAGGGTAGGATATCCCATTTCAGTCTTTCCAAGTATATTTTGACTTGCCTTGCAACATTGGGTCATGCTGAAGAATCACTTTGTCATGTCTTTGTTGGAATTGCGGACGTTTTTCCTTCCATGCTTGACTCAAACGCATCAATTGAAGTCAGTAGCGATCTTCTGTAATTGTTTCGTTAGGTTGGAGCCTATTTATTTATTTCACAATAAATAACTCCTAGCTGATTCCACAAACTACAGAGCATGAGCCATGGAACCATGTATATTCGACTTTTCCATCGATGTTGAGGCATGGTGATAACCATATGACTTTTACGCTTTGGATTATGGTAATAGATTCATTTTTCATCGCCAGTGCTAATACGATGCAAGAAATTTTTCCGATTTTGCCGTTGGAGCGGCTGTTCACATGCGAAAAATCGTCTTTCGACGTCTCTTGGCTTCAAATCGTACGGCACCCAGTTTCCTTGCATTTGGCACCCAGTTTCGCCTGCAAATGATTGCCTAATCAACTCCCAACGAATTTTCAAGTTCTTGTTGCATTTGACACGGGTCTTCATCGAGCAATGACTCCAATTTCCCATCTTCGAACTTTTTTGGCTGGCCAGGAGGTTCTTTGTCATCGGTGTCGAAATCACCACTTTTGAAACGCGCAAACCACTCCTGACACGTTTTAATCGACGGAACATATTCAGGATGCGCTTCGAGAAGCAAACGATTAGCTTAGGATGCATTTTTCTTTAAATTAAACAGATAAAGTAAAACTTTAGCAAAAGCTGTTTTGTTGGCACTTTATTCGACATTTTCCAGGAGATAAATAACTTGTGTGTATGACCAAATATTAAGTTTGACAGATCAAATTTAATGTATTTTTAGGCGCTTTTTAAGATGCAATAGCTGTCACTGTCAAAAAAATGACAGGTATCAAAGATATTATGAAGTTGGTTACGAAATGATTGGTATATAATGCATACTCTCAATAATTATATTCTTGTATGACATTACTTGGCATAGCAAGATTTTGACAAATTTCAAATAAAAAATATTTATTTACTTGATGTCAAAGATTATTTGTTAAACTTCAAGACATTAGATGAGTGTTTTTTGAATTTTTAGAGCTTGTAACGTTTTTGTAAAGTCACTTTATATGGAAGGTAGGTTTGTTTTTCATCCGATTTGGCTCATTTTCGAACTAGATCTTTACTAGTATGTTCAATAACAGCCCTATTCTGTGTTTTCTTAACAAGCAATTTATCAATAAAATTTGTAAAGATTTTTATCTAGCCTTAGCTTTATTAGTATTTTGCAGCAACCTTGACAAATGAAAAGCTTTCGAAATTCACCAGAGGAGGTGAATTCCTATTGACAGCTAATTGTTCTCATAAATAGCATGAAACAAGAAAAGATCGTGAAAAGCAGCTTAATGTCAGTGTTGCTGTTTTCACTTGTGTTTAACTTCGTTTTCGAAGCTCATGCTTCGACACTTCCTCTTTGGCATGAACAGTTCCAATTTGTAAAAAGTGCAATTTCTTTTTAAAAATTGTTTAAATTATGTTCCGGCATTGCTTGAAACTCGTCTGATTTCACTTATTCAACTTTTTCCGAATTCGGCTAAAGAAAATCAAATAGAAGAGTCGGAAAGGGAATGGAGAAATTTTGGATATCTGATTTCAAATTTAAAAATGGTCTTGGAAATTTGCTGTATCCACAGCTTACACAATTTGTTGGAGCTTCATTGTGCTTGCTCCATATCATCGCTACAGAGGAACGGGTATTTTCTCAGTTGAAACTAATAAAAAGTAAAATGCGGAATAAACCAAATGTAAATACAGTTAATTCTCCTATGCTTATTAAAGAATGTATTTCAGAGGATACACTTCTTGTAAACATCTGAACACGTTCTTCAAAAACATAACAAAAGCATCAAAAATATAACGGGCTGTAATAGTCTGATTATGCAAACTTGACGTAACATAGGTTAACATGACGCAATGTACAAAGACTTTTTGTTGATAATGCTACCAACATAGCAACCACAGCAAATGTTCTTCGTCTACCATTCTGAAACATATTTCAATTATTTTAATAATTAATAAAAAGTAATTTTAAAATAAAATATGATTTCGCTTCCATAATTATAATTAAACATAAATAAACACAAAAAATAAACACACCAAAGAACCTTACAAAAACCACCTAAAAAATAAATAAATAACTGGCCATTTTAGCCCTTGAAAGGACTTTGACCTAGCTTCTTATGATCAATTGTGTTGTGTGTGTTATTAAGTTTGTACACAATTGACCCAGAACCGAACCTACAGGTTAAACGCCGACTCCGAACGGCGATGAACGGAATGTTCTTGTTCTCAAGAAGCTTTACATATCATTTTGAATACTCGCTGAGGTTTGCCATTGTCTGCAGAGAGGTGGCGGCCGTACAGAAAAATTATTTTAATTCAAATAATATTCTGTCGCTGCTGGAGTTCGAACCTGGGTCTCCAAGTTCGTTGACATAACGGCCACGCACTTTAACCAACTACGCCACGGACGCCACACAAAAACCACCTTGTATGCTGAAATGTCAGTCGACATAACATAGAAATCAAAATTCAACAGACTTCTACGTCACGTCACGTCTACGTCATGTTTCGGCTAATTAGATAGACACAAAACACGTTCAGTAGATTTGTATGTAACAAAAGAAATGGCTGTGTTGCTTTGAGCTATGTTTGGCTAATTAGGCCATAATTCTGTGGTCAGACTTTAATAGATGACATCGATCAAGTCTTTTATGATCTGCCATCTATTAAACGATGACTGTCAAAATTTGAGCCAGTTCTACACAATAGTTTGTGAGTGACAGTCATCTGAAGTAAACAACTTGTGTTCTTTTTGTAACAATAGAAAAAGTTCATTAAGATTTTTAATAAAGCATTGCTTTTTAAAAGGAAAATACACTGTGTACCATGTAAAGGAATGGATTAACAACTGTTATTGTGAACCCGCTGCAGTGAAATCAAGCATAATTTATTGATTTTCTGAATACAAACAGGGTCGTACAAGCACTTCTGATGAAGAACGTTCAGATCGCCCAACAGAGGTAACAACTGCAGAAATGATCAACAGAATTCATGATATCGTATTCGACAATTCGAAAGTGAAGTGCTTGAGATATTTGAGGCTACAAAGAAATCTACTGGATCGATGGTTTCCATTTTGCAAGATAATTTGGGTATGAAAAAGCTGCTTGCAAGATGGCTGTCGTGTCTTCTTGTACTCTCTCGCATAATATGGGCTTTATTTTGACGATGGCGACTTTAACGTTCGCTGTAAAAGTTTGTAAATAATTTGCTTAAGGTATAATAGACGTGTAGCAACCAAAAACAGGAGCTGTTTTAAAAAAATTTTTTAGATATAAGAAGTTATTATTTTTTTTTAATTTATAGGTTATTGTAAATAAAAAATACTTTATGAAAATGTTTTTTTTTTTTTAAAATACAGTTCTGGCTTTTATATAGATATGGCCTTTCCCATGTATCAGAAACAAAAAAATCAAATGACATTTTATAGCATAGACCTTATATTAAGCATCCCCCCTACGCAAGACCCCCGGGGTTTTTTTTTTGAATTATGGCGGAAGTTGAAGTAAAAAGTTCGAAAAATAGATACATTTCGCGCGCTTTTCTGTTTATATAAAAAAAAAATAGATACTTGAATTTAAAGGGGATGCTTAAAGGACAAAATAACGAACAAAATGCAAAAAAAATCATTGAAATTGATCCAATATATTTCGAGCTATCTATCGAACCGTTTTAAAAGATCTAGTTTCGAGGAAATCTCGTTTAAAATTTTTTATTTGTTGTATGGAGCTTAGATATAGTTTAACGAAAACCGTTATAACTTCTGTTTTTTTTTCAAATATCGATTTAAAAATGTGTATGAATATTCTTAAAACTATAAAGAACATCCCAGCAAGAAATTTCAATGCGCATTACTTGTATGCACATAAAGAGCGCTTCATTCTCCTTGCAAATAGTTCTGTGTGTATAGCGCTATATTTGTAGCACTTTCTGTAACGACAACGTAGCACTTGAAAAAAGTATTAGAGTTTAATGTCAAAAAAATTAATATCAAAAACTGAAAAAATCATCAAAACGTTACATGTAAATTAATTTAATACTTTAAGTCTAGCTTTCCATTCGCAAATTTAATATTTTAAGTACTATTTTAAGTTGAAATTTTTGTAAACTATGTAACAAAATCTTCTGTTTTCCTACTTAAAATAAATAAAATGCTTAAAAATTCAGAAATTTTTATATCAACAACAATGAGAACAAAGCGCACGGTTCTCGACACATTTTTATATCAAATACAAGGAGAGCAAAGCGCTCGGTTCTCGCTACGATTTCATATTTGCTACAGCGAGAGCCGAGCGCATTCATCTAATGACATGATAATGTTAAAAAATGAGCTATACGCAAGGAGAATGGAGTGCTCAAGTGTTTTTTTGGAGCACTCGGTTCCCTGCTGGGATATTAAGCAAAAAAATGTTTTTTTTCGAAAAATTTACACGTACCTTAATCCTTACTTTAACGTGTTTCCAAAAGCAAAGGTCTAAGGATGTGTCTGTCGGTGGCCAATTGGTGCCTTCAATTAGCGCAATTACATGGCCACGGAATTTTATGCACCAAAACTCGATTGTTTCGCGACTTACGGCCCATAGCATCACCCCCCTGTTAAAAGTTGATGTCGTCTATGTTTGTGTACTCCATCTCGGACTACAAAACATTTTTTATCATTGCTCTGTAGCGCACTCCCTTACTTTAACTGTAATGGCTTTTCCTGCCTTATTTTCGAAGAAGTGAGGTTCTATGACGCCTCCAGCGCTCAATCCGTGCCCAAAAGTCACTCGCTGTGAGTGCATTGGTATTTCCTGAATCCCTCGTAGAATGTCTAATTCCCAAATGTGGCAATTTTTCTTATTAACGTAGATGCCAATGTGATGGGTGTTGTTTTTTTTTAAGAAAATTTATAAATATAAAATACTATTGCATACTTTTTGGATGAGAATCCCTGAAATTCTTCTAGTTTTTTTTTGTCAAACGTCATTGTATGACAATTTTATGATTTGACCTGAAAAAATGGTGGAAAATTTAAAATAAAACCTCTTGTTGAAAGACCCTTAACATTTCCCACGTTAATTTATGACAAATGTCAACATTTCACAACTACCAATTGACCAGGTGTTTAATAATACGTCTTTATCACCCTACTGATCTTGTGGATATACTCTTTATAATAACCTAGAAAATAACATTGACCTTTTTCTTTAGTAATTTTTGATATTTTGATACTATTGTTATTTTTGCTTTTTTTTTTTATTTTGACTGTGCTCGGTCAAGAACATTCCATTTTTGCTAAAAAAAAAAAAAAAAAAAATAACTGGCCATTTCAGCCCTTGAAAGGACTTTGACCTAGCTTCTTATGATCAATTGTGTTGTGCGTGTTATTAAGTTTGTACACAATTGACCGAGAAAGGGTCCTACATGCTTAACGCCGACTCCGAACGGCGATGAACGGAAAGTTCTCGTTCTCAAGAAGCTTTACATGGCATTTTGATTACTCTCTGAGGTTTGCCATTGTCTGCAGAGAGGTGGCGGCCGTACAGAAAAATTATTTTAATTCAAATAATTTTCTGTCGCTGCTGGGGTTCGAACCTGGGTTTCCAAAGTTCTTTGACATAGCGGCCACGCACTTTAACCAACTACGCCACGGACGCCATTAGTCCATTTTTGCTATACTGGTTATTTTATCAAACGTTTGACCAGGACTCTGCATAAGTTTAACTAATGAACTGAGACGACATCGACCCATACATGTACAAAAAAATCAGAATTTTCCAAAATTGTCGCATCTGGGGCTCGGAAAACCCGCATGTCATTCTCGAGAAGCCGATGCATCCACAAAGTGTGACAGTTTGGTGCGAATTGTGGAGTGGTGGCATCATTAGACTATTTTTCTTCGAAAATGGGGCAGGGAACAAAGTTTCGGTCAACGGTGGGCATTACAGAGCCATGTTAACCGACATTTTTTTACTAAAATTGGAGACATGAATTTGGACAACCTCTGGTTCTTGCAGGATGGCGCACCATGCCACACAGCACATGCCACAATCGATCTTTTGCGCATCAGCCATCTTGGCGATGTCAATTGGTCGCCTCGGAGCTGCGATTTGACCCCTTTGGACTTTTTTTTTGGGGGGAACTGTGAAGGACAGATATTTTGCCAATAATCTGGAAACGATTCAAGCACTTAAGGCCAGATCACTAAACAATCCGTGAGCTACAGCCCAAAATCATCAACAAGGTCTTTGAAAATTGGAGTGACAGAATGTGCTGCTGCAAAGCCAGCCGAGGCAGCCACTTGAACGACATTGTGTTCCATAGTTAATGAGAATGTTTGCTCTTACTAATAAAGCCATTATACATGGAAAAAATTAAATTTTGTTCATTTTATTGCATTTAAAAAAAAAAACTTCTATTTGGCCCACCCTGGGGCAGAACATGTCTAAAAATTCATGAACCAATATGAAGAGGTTTAAGCCTCATAATTGTTCCCTAAATCAAAAAATGCCCAACAGACTAATTTGCCGTGGTAAACTTAACGTGCTTTCTCCTACACATCTGCACCTCAACCTAACCTGAGCAAAATTAACATCTGTGACGTAGTCTTAATAAACTGTCACAAGAACTTAGCGCTCCAAATGTCAGACATGGAATGTGAATAGTTATGCAGTATGAAAATATGTATGTATATCTCCAACTGTGTTTGTGCAGATATATGTGTGTGTGTGTTTATGCTTAGAAGGATTTCAATATTTTGCTCTAAATACGTATGTGTGTGTGCGTGTTTTCTCTGAACGGAGTAATTGTATGTTTATTTGTATGACAGATGATGGGTACAATGAAATGAATGACATAATTTTACAGCACAACAAAAGTAACAACAACAACAACACCAACAACAACAACAACAAATACAACAACAACAACAATGATAATAATGACAACATAATAAATGCAACCACAATATGTACAAGCGACAAAAGTCAAATTATTCATTCAGCCAAACAAGCAAGTACAACAACAACAACAACAACAACAACAACAACAACAATTAAAAAACCAGACAGAAAAAACAAATAATGTTTTTGTTTAGCTTCGTATAACAACTAACCACAGCGACAATAGCTATTCGGCAGCAGGCCAGGTTTATCAGGCATAAATTTATACCAGTTATGATGAGTTTCATTTGGGTTTTAGTTGATTCAACTTTGAATAAGTTAACGGTTAATTATTTAAATCTGGAATTGTAAAAAAAAAATAATTCTGAATTTTATTAATTAATTATTTAAATAAAGTGCATAAACATCTGGATAAAAGGACATAGGCATTTTTTTTTTCTTTGCAGGCACTGCTCAAAATGATGTGAATCAAATTTTATTTTTGGCCTTTTTCGATCGAGGCCTTCAACACTCTTCTCTAAATTCAAACTTGTATTTGGCAATGAAGCAGAAAAACAGCTTAAATGCAAAAAGCAAAACAATAACAAAAACAACAACAACAACAACAACAACAACAACAACAACAACAACAACAATAGCTTAAAAACAGCAAACGTTACAAGTGCAAAGCAGCTTAATTGCGTTTTTGTGTTATTGGGGTGAATGTAGCGCCGAATGGCAGGCATTTAAATATTTCAAGAGTTATTTGTACCGATTTCAGCCATGTTTTCAGCCGGCAATGTTCGATTTTAGGTTTGATAACGCGTAAATAAGCTTGAAGAGATTGCAATTAATTGAGCAGCACGTGGTTAACGGGGCGTATGAGTAACACTTAATTAGCTGTGGTGAATACAGAACAAGTAGTTAAGTTGTGTCATGGTGTAGTTCGAGCATTGGTGGGTGGCCTTGCTGAAATTTTATGTTTTCACTTAAAATGTTTCCAAAAATGCTTCTGTCCAGCTTAAGAGCAACTGAAATGCTAAAACAAAAACAAAAAAAAATATATTACAAAAATCTTCTCAGCACGTCTATCAAGAGATGCTTGTCTGTCTTCAAACTACTGGATGGAAGGACAACGGAATGGTTTATTTACTTAATTGAAAATAAATGTTGCACAAGGATCAGCCAGGATGAGGCAAATCGATGATGCAGCAATTATTTGAGCCATTACGCACGCACACATAACACACACACACACACGCAGAGACTGACAGGCGATGCACATGCTGTAATTATATCGACAGCACTTCAATGTAGCCGGATGTGCGTACACAGGAGTACTTGCAGCAGCAGTGCCAGCAGTAGCAACAACAACTATATCAATTTGGTTTTGAATATTTTCGAATAACAAATTTTGCTTGAGCTTATATAAATTGAACAACAACATATGGTAAGCTGGTCACATATACACTCGAGCAAATAAGTTAAGAATATTTCGTATAAATTAACCATTTATACGTAGACTGCTATTTATATTTCTAGATCTGGCCAAGCTAGTGTCACTTCAGTGAAATTGACATTTCCATTGGAGAGTTTGACAGTTATAAGCTTATAAGGACACCTCAAACGTGTCAGAAATGCAGTATGTCAGATGAACATGTAGTTCGACACAAAAAAGGGACTATTTTCGTTGGTTCTACACATGTCGGATGAAGTTCTTTATTTTAAACTTGCCAGCAAGAAAACATCGCACAATTTTGAAGTGTTAAGATGGCGTACGCGTTGGTAACAGCTATTATTATTAACGAAGTTTTAGTTTTTAGTTTTTAGCTTTTATTTTAACATAGACTTCTATACAGCTTCGCTATTCTGCTGCGCGATGTTTCTCACTTTAAAAACATTTATCTTATGAGAAAACACACTAAGTTGGATAGATATGGACTCAAACGATCGAACATGTTGTACGCATGTCGGATAGACCAAGCAAAAAGTAAAATTGTTTTTATCGAACATGTCCATCCAACTTAATTTTGATCACACGAACGATTCTTTATATATGATGTCATGACAGGTTCATCCGACATGTAGTATTGTTTGGGTTGTCCTATACGTATTCACAAAATTGTATTTCAGCAAAAAAAAAATGGAATCCTCAATGGAATGGAACATTCTCTTGCGATTATTTTGTACAACTTTCGACGTGAGTTATCTCAAACCTATGAATTTAATTCGACTTTTGGCGATTTGAAATTTGGTCTTAATATTTATTCCCGAAATATAAATAGCAACCCTCGTAGCCCGAATGGGTCTCGAAATTAGGACTTCTAGATGGCAGACGATCAAGCTAGCATTTGTAATGCCGAGAAAACTCGAAGGAGTTTTTGCACCGTTTCCTAACCGTAGACGAAACATGGATACATTACTATACACCAGAGACCAATTAACAGTCAAACCAATGGGTTTCTCCAGGTGAACGTGCAGCAAAAAACGGCCAAGGTGGGTCTGTCGGCCCTTCACTTTTTTGTTTACTTACTTACTTATCGGGTGGCGTCCGTAGCGTAGTTGGTTAATGTGCGTGGCCGCTATGTCAAAGAACCTGGAGACCCAGGTTCGAAACCCAGCAGCGACAGAAAATTATTTGAATTAAAATAATTTTTCTGTACGTCCGCCACCTCTCTGTAGACAATGGCAAACCTCAGAGAGTAATCAAATGCCATGTAAAGCTTCTTGAGAATAAGAACATTACGTTCATCGCCGTTCGGAGTCGGCGTTAAACATGTAGGTCCCTTTCTAGGTCAATTGTGTGTACAAACTTAATAACACGCACAACACAATTGATCATAAGAAGCTAGGTCAAAGTCCTTTCAAGGGCTGAAATGGCCAGTTATTTATTTATTTTTTTTTTTACTTACTTATCGGACTCTTAGTTGGTCGGTTTTGGCCTCGTATAAGAAATTGTGCCAGCCATTTCTGTTTTGCGCTTCCTGGCGCCAGTAGGAAACACCAAGCGTGGTCAGGTTATACAACACCTGATCCTTCCAACGTAGATATGGACGTCCTCTTCTGCGTTGACCACCACTGGGCACTGAATCGAAAATTTTTTTCGCTGGAGCGTCGTTTTCCATTCGCTCAACATGACCTAACCAGCGGAGCCGCTCGATTTTAATGCGCTTAACTGTGTCGATGTCAGCGTACAGCTCGTGGTTCCATCGAATTCGGTACTCGCCATTGACGCAGATTGGACCGTAGATCTTACGAAGGATCTTTCTCTCGAAGGCCCCCAAAGTCTTTTCATCAGAACTGCTCAACGTTCAGGGTTGTGCTGTATATAATAGGACGAACATGATTAGTGACTAATAGAGCGTGAGTTTTGTTCGGCGAGAGAGGGCTCTGCTTCTCAATTGCCTACTCAGCCCAAAGTAGCACCTGTTAGCAAGAGTTATCCTTCGCTTTATCTCATACTGACATCGTTGAAATGGTTTATGCTGGCTTCCAGGTAGACGAAGTCCTTAACGACCTCTAAGGAGATTTTGCCAACAGTGACGTGGTTTCCAAGACGCTAGGACTGTTTATTTGTTGACATTAGGTATTTCGTCTTATCTGCATTCACTGCAAGACCCATTCGATTCGACTTTTTCGCTAATCTGGAGAATGCTGCACTGACTTCGCGCGTATTATGGCCAATGATATCGATATTATCAGCATACGCCAGCAGCATAATACTTTTGTAGAATATCGTGCCACTGCATCTCAAATCAGCAGCTAGGATGATCTTCTCCATTATCAGGTTGAAAAAGTCGCACGATAAGGAATCACCTTGTCTGAAACCTCGTTTGGAACCGAATGGAGGAGTGAGATCCTTCCTAATCTTAACTGTGCTGCTGGTGTTGCTCAGTGTCATTCTGCAAAGACGGATGAGCTTTGCAGGAATACCAAATTCAGACATGGTGGAGTATAGATGATTCCTTATTGGACTGTCGAAGGCGGCTTTATAAAGTACAAAAAGATGGTGTGTGTCGGTTTTTTTTTCTAGGGTCTTCTCCAAGATTTGTCGTAGCGTAAATATCTGGTCTATGGTAGATTTGCCAGGTCTGAAGCCACATTGATAAGGTCCAATCAGCTGGTTTACGATGGGCTTCAGTCTTTCACATAATACGCTCGACAGGACCTTATATGTGATATTAAGAAGGCTAATCCCATGGTTGTTGGTGCAAATGGTGGGATCGTCTTTTTTTTTTATTGGACAGAGCACACTGTGGTTCCAATCATTTGGAATGAATTCTTCCGACCATATTCTGCATAGAAGCTCATGAATGCATTTAAATAGAGCTTCGCCTCCATTCTCGAAGAGCTCAGCAGGCAAGCCATCGAATTTTTGTGGCTTTGTTGTTTTTAAGCCAAGCTATGGCTTTCAAGACTTCACTATGGTCGGGCAGCGGACCTTCAACGCTATCGTCCAAAATTGAGGTTTCCGGGATATCATCTCTATTGGCGGGATTGTTGTCGTCATCGCCATTCAGAAGCCTAGAGCTTTTATGGGCAGAGCCACGCCCCGTTTTTCAATGCCCGTGCCAGTTTTCCATTAGAAATACCTGACCGATTAGTAATTCTAAACTGCGTTTCATCGTTATACGACATTTACTTCTAAAGCTATACGATATAGAACATTTGAATTGTAAGGGTGGTCCCACGCCTCCTTGTCATATGCTCGCTCAATTTTGCCAGTCGAAGGAAACGACTAAATAGTTCGTACCGAATTTCATTAATATTTGACTTATAGTTTGAAACTTATACCGAAAATATGAGAAATATGGACTGGAAAAGTGACACGTCCCTCGTCTAGTGCCCATAAAATGTTACCAGTGGAGCATCACATATAAACTCAGGTAGAATACCAACTTTCAAGGCTGTGCGATCTAAAATTCCAAAGCAATTCAATACTGCAAATTTAGATATATGGGAGGTGGCACACTTCCTTGTCCAATACCCGCCCCATTGTTTCGATCGGAACCAAACTTCAAAGGAACACTCTCTAGACTTTTGCTTTTGCTTATATTTTATAAAAATTTCATAATATTGGTTTAGCGGTTTCAGAGCCCATACCTGGCATACACACCCACATACATGCATTGCATACATTCATTATTATATATATAGAAGAATCTATATTTTCTTATGCTAAATTATAACTATATCTCCTAAACAAGTAGTCGTAGAGGCCAAAGTTCTTTCCTGTGAAAAGGTTTAGTTAAAGCCATTATAAAGGAGTTTTTTCAACCTTTTATTTTATAACAAGCATGATCCTGTAGGAAATAGGCCGCTATAGTTAACCTTGGTTTATCAAAATTAACATATTTTCTCGTTATTTATCAAAATTGGTTTTGAGAAAAACGTGTTTAAAATTTTAATAGTCGGAGCTACAGTCTTAAAGGAGAGTTGACTAACTAGCTTATAACTTCGAGAGTTTTGTTCTGATTGACTTCAAATTTTGGGACTAAATTTTTGAATTATTTGAATATAAGGTAAGATATCAGCGTAATGCTGTAACTTTTTGAGAGTAGCTTCTTTGAAGAAATATCGTTCTTGCTAGAACAGTCCTAAAAAATTAAGTCTTTGTACTTGACCACCTTAACTATAAAGGATTTTTGTGTTTTTTCTACTGTCGACAGTCAAAAGTACTGTTTTCCACTTATTGAAATCTTATTCCTATCTAGAATCAGCCAAAATTGACTAAAATGTCAAATTTATCTTTCTCATCATTCTCAAATTCTTGGGATTCATCGCTTTTCGACTAAAAATCAAATTTCTCTTTTTCTACATTCTCAAATTCTTGCGATTCATCGCTTTTGTGTTAAACTCTGCATTTATTTTTCGTTGACTGTAAGTAAAGGCTTTTGGTATTAAATTGCTCCACAACAAAAACAATAACAACGATTACAACAAAACTACAGACATGCTCGTCAGGGAAATAACTGAATATAGTTGTAGTTGTTGTTGCTGTGAAAACGGAAGTGTTAGAGTTGCTGATAATGATTTAAATAACCATCACGATGTCATCATGATGAAAATGCGATGATGATGAAGTTGACGATGTTGAAAATAAATAGCTTTACAACAACACAAGCAGCTGCCACTCCTGTTGCTGTTGGACTTGAACTGTTTCCATGAATTTAGATTCATCAGACTACAGCTGTTGTCATATTTAAATACATATATGTATATGTATTTGCATAGTTGTGTGAATTCAGGATTGTGTATGTAGGGTTTTTTAAAAGATGGCTTTTGAAAAATATTACATTTTTAAATTAAAAAATTTATTTTTTTTTTTTTGTTCGGTCAGACCAACGAAGCTTTTAAGTAGATCTCTTAGTGTCACGTGAAAACAATTCCGTCTGTTCTCATGAGCAGCCTGTCGTATAGCCGGGATAAAGGAGGATGGTCGCAGGCAACGGATTCGCCCTTTCCGTAAATGTAGAGGGACTACCTAGTTCCTGGAGTTGGGCGACCAATCTGGGAAGTAGGTGAACCGTTTGACTTGATCAACGGTAGCGTATGCCTACTAAGGAATAGCAATGCTCCTTAAAATTTGTTAGCACGTGGATAGTCGTTTCTCTCGACAGACGTGCGAGCACATTTCCACTGCACGTTTGAAAACACATATGATTGGGACAGTCTTATAAAGGCTAGTAAAAACAATGTTTTAACTGTTGGTTAAAGTCGTGTCAGATTTGGGTACTCCGGGGTGAAAAGTTTTATCTTAGTAGTCTCGGAGTACCAGAGTTGAAAAGTTGAAAATAGTGGTGACCTATGTGTCACACATGGTCATGTGCGATATGGTCTACTTTGTAGCATGTCCACTAGTGGTGATTCTGTCATCACTGTCGAGAGTGATATGTGCTAATGTGCCGGTGTGTGTGAGAACGTGTCAAGGTAAATTCCTTTTGTCCGGGAAGACTATAGCAGGCATGGACCTTTGGGAAGTATCGTGCTGGCTGTGGTAGCTCAATTTCGAAAACAGGTCTATGATGATTGGGGTGGAGTTGCGCTAATACAACCGAGTGGCAATGCCCATAAATTGTCAGAGATGTTAGATGGCTCTCGATTTCCACCAATAAATGTGTATCATAAATAAATTGGTATTGTTGCATTCCAAAATTGGTTGCTATCCATACAGCATATTTATTTACTTAAATATACTCTTAAGTATGGTGTAAGACCGGTGTTGAAACTACTATGAGGGCGTTGGTCGCGTCTAGAGTCATGGAAGTGACGCCCAGGAGATGATCAGATGGACGTTAAAATATTCATTAGATTGGCATTAACGTCCGGAAGATCTATCTGTTGGGCCTCAATTCCATGAACCTTGACTCCATTGCCATAGGGCAACGTGAAATTAAGCTCTTACGGCAGGTGTTCACTTTCAACAAATGGAAATTTAATCTGTCACATGAACACTTTTTTTTTTAACTTTGAACCAAAGGTTTCAGAGGCAATACGAGAGTTGTCTTTTAAATCCTGCGCCTAACAATGAAATATTGGTTAATCAAGGAAAATGCTTTTATTGTTTTTCAAAGTATTCTCCAAGATGATAAATTTCTAATTTTCGAAACAGTTTTGCCACTCTGAAGTTGACACCTCCGAAACCAGGTTTTTCAAGGCATCAACAACCTGTCAGGGTGTAGAAAAACGCTCGACACGCATTTTTTTTCTTAATGTGAGGTCACAAGAAGAAGTCATTGGATACCAAGTTGGGTCTGTCAGGTGAATGATTCATCGATTCCACGTTTTGAGTGCTCAAAAACTCGTTTGTTTGAGCTGATGTGTGGGAACTCGCATTGTAGTGATGGAGAATGATCTTGCTTCGGTGGTTGGTTTTCATCAATTCTCCAAAGACTTCCGGGAAACAAATGGTTTTGTAGCACTCAATATTAATAGTATCCAGTTGCTCAAGTAGTACTGATCCAAAAATATTTTGGGGATTCAAAAATACAAAGAAGAAATCCGATCCCCTTCATCACTGACGATCCCATCATAATTTGTGGCTTATTTGCAAATCTTTTTAAAGACTCATTTTGTTTAGATTCTTTTGAGCCTGATGAAGGGTATTTTGAATATATGAATTCCGCATTCAGGGTTTCTTTGGGACCTATATTCTTTACATCAGATGATATATTAAAATATATTGGATCAATCGATGAGGATTTTGTTGCTGGACCTGATAAAGTTTCTGCCACAGTGATAACTCAATGCGGTTCCGTTTTGTGTCAACCTCTTTCTTTATTATTTAATTAATCTTTTAACGAAAGGTATTTTCCACTTTTTTTGGATAAATTCATTTATTAGTCCAATTTACTAAAAAGATTCCAGGAATCTGCTTATTTATGCAGATGATGTGAAAATACACAGAACAAAAAAATTCTCAAGGTGATTCAGACCAACTCCAGTGTGATCTGAAATCAGTTTGGTGTTCTAAAAATAATAAGTATTAAACCCAGATAAATGCCAAACTATGACCTTTTCGCGAAAAAGGAATCATTTAAGTATCGATTATCACATTATAGATATAGTCGTGTACATGTTGATCGTATAGAAAGAATCCAAAAACGTTTTGTTCCATTTGCACTAAGGGGCTCAAGTGGATTTGCCATTATAAAACTTTCTCCTTATGAGGATCGTTTGAAACTATCAAAAATTAAATCATTGAGTGAGAGAAGGAAGTCTGCAGATATTGTCTATTTACACAAACTCATAACCGGTGTATTCGATTCTCCAGAAATTCTTTTTCTTATAAGTTTTAACTCTTATCGTAGAAACAGTAGTAACTTTAACAATTTAATTATTTACCATTGAGTAAATTCACCATTTAGTAAACTTGTCTAAAGGTCAACTCAAAAGTAGATTAAAAACTATTTTGTAATTGCATGGTTGGGTTGAGTTTGAAATCCCCAAAAACAGAATCCCCAAATTCAAAATCCTTAAAATCGAAATCCCCGAACTCAATATCCCCAAAATCAAAATCGAAATACCAGCACTAAATTGGGGCAATTTCAAATCTAATCTAAGCGCATTTCTCACTTGGAAAAGCAATACAGAAGAGAGAATAAAGAAAGCAACCAGTGCCTTTTACGCCTGCAAGAAAATCTTCGGTACCAAATTGGGGATGAGACCCAATGTCATCCATTGGATGTACATGGCTATCGTCAGGCCCATACTAACCTATGGCTCGATTGTATGGTGGAAAGCCATTGAGAAGACAAGCTACCTCAACTCTCTCTCTAGAGTACAGAGGCCAATGCCTGTCTAGGAATAACAGGTGCACAACGATCGACGCCTCAGGCAGGCCTGGAGGTCATATTGAACCTCCTCCCCCTGGACGAGTTCATGAAAACCACTGCAATCAAAGCGGCGTTTCGACTTAAGGAAGCTATACTTTGGAGGCACTGGACGCATGGACACGTCTCTATACTCACAAAGTATAGTCCTGAGGATCTCACCACCACCTCTGATTACATCACCCCGGTAATAGATTTTCGGCAGAACATGTCATTCTCTTTTCCAAAAAGAGAAGAATGGGATTCGAACCACCCTTTTAGTGAACACGATATCCAGATCTTCAATGATGGATCTAAAATGGAGAATGGCACGGCAGCCGGAGTCTACTGTAATACACTACAAATATCCCTGTCATACAGACTTCCAGATTACTGTAGTGTCTTTCAAGCAGAAAATTTACTTTTTTCCTTTCCCAGTTCTTTGATGATTCCATAAACACCAGTTTTTCCTTCCAACAACAACTTTAAGTCTTCGATGCCAGTCCTCGTTGACGTTTTGAGTGCGCGAATTATTGTTAATACTAACATACATAAATGAAATGGTAAAAAAGCTAAAAATCGGCCAAGTGAGTTATGGATGACCCCTTAAATATATGTATCAGAGAACTCCATAAGCCTACTTGAAATCTATTTCAAGTACTTGCTTAAAATATGAGTTCAAGCTTGCTTGAGCTTGATAGTTTTCAATCAAGTAAGACTTTCACTTCAACATAAACAAGCCCACGACAGCTTGCGACTTGCAACTACGCTAGTTTACAAGCGAACGGCACGAACTCCTAAGTAAAGGAAAAACTTGATATGTAGGGCAAAAAACTTGAAAAGCTTGAAATTGAAAGCAAGTATCTAATGAAATCATACTTACTTACTTACTTATCTGGCGCTTACAGCCGTTGGTCGGTTTTGGCCTCGTATAAGCAATTGCGCCAGCCATTTCTGTTTAGGGCTTGCTGGCGCCAGTTGGGAACACCAAGCGTAGTCAGGTCATCCAACATTTGATTGTTACACCACCGGGCACTGAATCAAATATTTTTTTCGCTAGAGCGTCGTTTTCCATTCGCTCAACATGACCAAGCCAGCGGAGCCGCTCGATATTAATGCGCCTATGTTGATGTCAGCGTATACCTCATACACCCCGTGGTTCCATCGAATTCGGTACTCGCCATTTACGTAGATTGGACCGAAGATCTTACGAAGGATCTTTCTCTCGAAGGCTCCCAAAGTCTTTTCATCAGAACTGCTCAACGTCCAGGTTTGTGGTGCATATAATAGGATGGGCGTTATTAGTGACTTATAGAGCGTGAGTTTTGTTCGTCGAGAGAGAGCTTCTCTATTGCCTACTCAGCTGAAAATAACACCTGTTGGCAAGAGTTATCCTTCGTCTTATCTCAATACTGACATCGTTGAAAGAGTTTATGCTGGCTTTCAGGTAGACGAAGTCCTTAACTGCAGTGATGTCAACAGTGCTGAGGTTTCCAAGACGCTGAGACTGTTTATATGTTGACACTAGGCATTTCGTCTTATCTGCGTTCACTGCAAGACCCATTCGACTCGACTATTTCACTAATCTGGAAAATGCTGAACTGACTTCGCGCACATTATGGCCACTGATATTGATATCATCAGCATACGCCAGCAGCATAATACTTTTGTAGAATATCGTGCCACTGCATCTCAAATCAGCAGCCGAATGATCTTCTCCATTATTAGGTTGAAAAAGTCGCACTATAAGGAATCACCTTGTCTGAAACCTCGTTTGGTATCGAAAGGAGGAGTGAGATTGTGGAGTAAAGATAGTTCCTTATTCGACTGTCGAAGTCGGCTTTGTAATCGATAAAAAGATGGTGTGTGTCGATTTGTTTCTCTAGGGTCTTTTCCAGGATTTGTCGTAGCGTAAATATCTGGTCTTTTGTGGATTTGCCAGGTCCTAAGCCACACTAATATGGTCCAATCAGCTGGTTTACGATGTCCTTCAGTTTTTCACATAATACGCTCAACAGGACCTTATATGCAATATTACAAAGGTTTATCCCACGGTAGTTGACGTAAATGGCGTTATCGCCTTTCGTGTGGATTGGGCAGAGCACACTGAGGTTCCAATCGTTTGTAATGCATCCTTCCGATCATATTCTGCATAGGAGCTTATGAATGCATTTAAATAGGGCTTCGCCTCCATTCTTGAAGAGCTCAGCAGGTAAGCCATCGGCTCCTGCGGCTATATTATTTTTAAGCAGAGCTATAGCTTTCAAGACTTCACTATGGTCGGTTAGCGGAACTTCAACGCTTCTTAATTTCAAATTGTAAAATTCTGACATCAGATTCGAAATCAGCGAATCCCTAAAAAACATATTAGTAGATGGCAACCCTTTGGTTTAAAATTCGCCCAGCACTTCACCCAGGAAGGTGATTGTAAACCTCGCTTCTGCGGTTTTCATCAGAAAAATAACTTACCAGCCAACCTAAAATGCTTCGAACATATATATCGAACTTTTTAAGATTTATATATAATACATATATTTGAAGTCTTGAAAGTTTTGTTTTTATTTTTTGTAACATAACAATTTAACTTTATTTTTTTATATAATCCTGATATTATTTTGTTGCTTTATTTCAGTTTAAGCTACAATGTTACATTTACTTTTTTTTAAGAAATTTTTAAATACTCTTTAAAATTCTGAAAGAGGTGTTAAAAATAAAATAAAAAAAAAAACACAAATGCACTAGAATTTGTACGGCTTGCTTAGCAAAAAAAATCTCTTACATGTTTTGTTGTTAATATTTTGAAATCGGAAATATGTGCCAAATAAAATTTAAGCAATGTTTTACACAAAAAATAATAATTTTTACTACTTTTTTTAATTTGAGCTGAATTACTCAGAGGCTGTTAGAACAATCTGCTTGCTATGCACTAAGGTTTACTACTAATTTGGGAATAGTTGCATGTGTGTGTGTGTGTGTGTGTGTGTTTCTGTACACAATTAAACCTTCTTTTATTATTTTTCTTAGCAATAATTTAAATTGATAAAAATTTAAATTTCTTTTAATTTGTTATAATAAAAAATATGTTAAACTACAACAGGAGGTAAAGGAATCAGGAAATTGTCTCAAGCGACAAAACTGGTGACAATTTAAAATGCTGCTGTGGCTGCTTATAATATTATTGTTGTCGTTGTTGCTGTTGTTGTTGCTGTTGCTGTTGGTTTCATAGGCAAAATCCTTGACGCAGCACTGATTGCGTGCATTTTTGTTCTTACTTTCTTGTTTTTAGTTTTTGTTTTTGTTAATTTTTTTTTCTTTTTGTAACTACAACTTGGTCTCGTCTTAATTGCTTTTAATTGAATTAAATTAAGGTTAATCTTTAAACTTTCAATTCATTTCCAAATCAACAGCAATTGAAGAATTAAAAGTGTTAAAGCGACGTTTTGTTGTTGTTGGATTTGTTGCTGCTACTAAGTTTATTTTGGTTAACCAATTATGAGACCACAGCCAAGTCTAAATTGATTTTTGGTATGATTCAAGCGTCCACTTAGTGCGAAAGAGAATGGCAGCGGTTGCAGACGTTTCTCAAGAACGCCACAAACATTCCAATTGGAGTCGAAGGAACCTAAAAAATAATAGAAATAAACATTAGTAATCCATAGATTTTTTTTCCATAATTATATGCAAACGCTTCATATATAAAATATTTATAAAAATTACGGGACATAATAACTACGGGACTACTAGACTTTTTCAAACTTTTGAGATTTATATTTATGTTTAATAACTTTCGAGAAAATGGTCAACAGTGACTGAAAAATTAAAATGCTCGAAAGGTCTTATAAACCTTCAATAATAAAGCTCAAATTAATTAATTTGAATAATATAAAAATAAGGATAATTTTTCTATATCTACATAGGTTGCCTTTGAATTTTTGGGCCTAACAATGAAATATTGGTTAATAAGTGAAAATACTTTTATTGTCTTTCAAAGTATTCTCCAAGATGATCAATACACTTTTGCACTTTTTTGAACCAATTTTCGAAACACTTTTGCCGCTCTGAAGTTGGCACTTTCGCAACAAGGTTTTTGAAGGCTTCAACAGCCTATTCGGTTGTAGAAAAACGTTCGCCACGCATTTTTTCTTAATGTGAGGAAACAAAAAGAAGTCATTGGGTGCCAATTCGTCAAATCACATGTTTTGAGTGCTCAAAACCCTTTTGTTTGAGTTGTTTGATAATTTGTTTCGGGCTCATAAGCAGATTCTTGTCAATCTACATTGAAAATCGTAAACAATCATCACCCAAACGTGTTCACGTGTTAATTACATTTTATGCAGAAATACAATTTTCAAACCACTGTATACAGCACAATAAGCGCACATACACAAAAACGTTGGGAGTATGTTTATGCTAGAAAATGTAAAATTTTTGAATGGAAATGTCAAAATTGAATTGGCAAATGTTGCCGAGGCGCAACATATTTAAACAAAGTCGCTGCACAATTTAAGAAAATAAAGGGTTATCCTTTTAAAGAAAGCAAAGTTGTGGCGGCTGTAATGGAGTACATAATACAATTATACAAGGTAGCTATTTTCTCACGAGTATATTGCATCGACTGTCATTTGCCGGTATATTTTACTTTATATTTTAATTTTTTACTTTTTTCGTTCTCTAATTCGAATCCTCCTCGCGAAGTCCGAGGCTCGAATCCTACACCAGACACAGAAAATTTTTTCAATCGAAATTAAATTTTCTGATCGGTCGTCACCTCTCGGCAGACAATGGCAAACCTCAGAGAGTAAATAATGTCATTTACAGCTTCTTGAAAACATGGCACATTAGCCGTTCGAAGTCGGCATAAAACTTGTAGGTCCAGTTCTCGATGAATTGTGTACAAACATTATAACACTCACAACAGAATTTTGATCCTAAGAAGGTCGGTCAAAGTCCTTTCAAGGGCTGAAATAGCCAGTTTCTTTTTTTTAGTTTTAAAAAACCATTAAAAATGCAGATTTCGATAAAATTTTAATAGAGCCATCCATTAATTTGTTGCATCTTGGCCAAGAACATATTCTACAGGAGTTCCATGCTATTTAAGTATGCTGTTGATTTCAACACATTGGTCGCAACACAAGAGCAGTGAGTGTAGCATTCTCCTTAGAAAAGTACTCACTTTGAGGAGGTCTGGTCTGCTGCTAAACGAAAAATAATTTCCCTTTAAGCAAAAAGCCCAGTGTTTCGGAACCCAAGCCAATGTAGTTAATTAAAACATTGATGCAGTAAACGAGTTAAAAGTTCTTCGGAAAGTCTTTGGATCTATTTGCCCCCATAGTGAATACCAATTAAGATCTGTATCTGACGACAACTATGTCAGCGAATTAAAATTCAGCAAAGACGCTAGCTAGGACATCCTGAATGAATGAATGAATGACAACACACTGTCTTTCATTCCACGCTGTAAGAACGAAGTAATATGAATTCTATTGATACCTAGAGTTTCAACAGGCTCTACTGTGATACCTCCAAGCCCGACCGCAAGTTTTGATGACTATATATATAAATAAGTAAAAACTGAAAATTAATGTATAAATTAAAATTATTACGACTTATTTGAAGTTTGACTGAAATAAAACTTGAAAAGTTATACGCCCACTGGTTAGATATGCAGACCTGTTAACCTTCATCGGTCCCTAATTTCTAGAAACGAATAAGTTCCTTGTGTGTAAATTTTACACACTTTTTCAAGAGCCATATTTTTATCGATGAATGAAATAAATGCGATCTAGGCGTTAAAAATTATTTATTATTCATTATTTTATTTATTTAAAAAAAAAATTTTAAAAAACCAGCCAAAATCCTAGCTCGGTCGATTTGCTGAAATTATATTAAAAAAATAACAGCTTGAAGTTGAAAAGTGTGTGTAAAATTTACACAAGGGACCGATTAAGGTTAAGTAGCTATTCCGAGAAATCAAAAAGTTAACCATAGAAATTTGTATCCCGGGAATTTAACCGCTGGTTGAATATAATGTCCTAGATGAGTCAACGGCTAGGAGTGTTGAAATATCCAGAACAATTGAATTACTTTTTTTTTTTTTTTTGCACAATTATTTTTACACATTTTTTAATCATTCAGAATCTGAGATTTTTCAAAAGATATAATAGAAGTTGCAACTTACCCCTAAAAATGAGATCGGCCTTCGGCAAGTCCACCTGATAACCAATCGTAGCGACTGATTCTTGCATCCTTAGACTAGTTTCCACCTCAACACCCACCTGCAACTGTTCGCTCGCCTTTTGGTAGTAGCAAATGTGAACTCCGGTCAGACCTAGTGTGCCAGACCAAGTGGAGTCACCATTTGTGTAGCGACCAACGGCAGAGACAACGGCTATCTGGCCACCGGGTACATTAGGACCATACTGGTAGGCCAGCTCACCACCTAAAGCTATTTTATCGGTTACTGATTGCAGGTAATGGCTGACAAACACGCCTGAGTTATTGAAAATGTTGGGATTTCCTATGGTAAGCGAGGCAGTGAAGTCATTGCCGCGATAATCAGTTGTCAGCTGGGCGGCAGTAAGTTTGCTCTCCTGAATCTGAAATGGCAATGAAGAGTTTATTTTGTACTAAATAACACTATAAGCCATTGTCAGTTACCTGAGAGGCGAATTTACAGCGAACGCGAGGTGTGAACTGATGTATAACGTTTGCATTTAGGTTGCCCGAGGGATCAATATCACCCAACAATACTGGAAACGCTTCGGATGGGCTAAATTGCTTGGTGCCTACATAGGTAGCGCCAAAGCGATACCCACTAGGCTGCGTGCTGCACAAATTGAGTGTATGCGACACCTGGAAGTGATTGCTGAGGCCCTTGTTTAGCATAACTTTGGCACCTTCGAAGGTTATTGCTTGGATATCTAAGGAGAAAAATATGATTTATGATTTATTTAAATTGCACACAAAACAAAAACAATAAGCATCAAAAATACAACACCAATGCCAATGATTTATTTCACATGCTTGTAGGTTATGTCATCAATGTTAAGACGGACTGCTAGTCCGGCCGCTTGCTTACCTTTGCATTTTTTGTGCAATTCTTCGACGGTACCGGGATTTTCTAACGTCGTTCGATCCTGGCTCGCAGCATCCACATCTGTCGTTCCAGCAACACCCGTTTGTGGCTTTACTGGCTCCGGTATGCCAAAGTTCATGGAATCCAGTGATTTGCTGGTGGACGAGGCGGCCAAAACGTTTCCCATCTTTGTTCCGAGTTAATCTCTTTCACTTGAAATTTTTTAGAATATTCTTAATTTACACTTTGTTGCGCGTAAATTTGCCAATAACTTCGGGTTATCCGCGCTGATTTTCTTTTAAATTTTTCGTGATTACGCTCGTTTGAAACCCGTGGAAAAAATTTTTCTCATCACATAAGAAAATTTTTATCGAAAAAGAAAAAATTATTTGACAATTCTAGGGTGAGTTTAGTTTAATAGTGTGCGTCTGATTGGATTTTTGTGTGTTGCGATGAGTGTGTGTGTTTACACGTGAGTGGTGAAATTAAATCAAATGTCAAATATTAAACACATCTAACATAATTCAAGCCAATGCAGTTCGATGGAAGTATACACTTAAAAAAATTTATTTAAATTTTATATGAATAAATTCTCAAATCATTTTTAAACTTTATTTATATTAAAAGTTAATTTATAAATATCGTTAAATCTGAAAACGATTCAACGCAACCAACTCACTGAACTTTGAACATACAAGGCGCTGTCGGATAATACAATTTAACGGGCTATAGAATACTACTACTAACCCCTTGAAGTCCGGAACTTTTTTTAAAAGTATTACTTTGTAATCCAACTAATTACATACATACTTATAAAAATCTTAATGTTGCAAATGTTTGAGCACGCATTGTCGAGGACTTATCGTAATAAAAGTGGATTCTAGATATTGTTATAGACATGTCGGATTACAGGGGATGCCGGATTACCGCGGGTCTACTATATAACTTAACGAATTAACATCTTACAATCAAACAGATGCGACTTGTATAACATCACCTCCGAATCGAAATATATATACCCCTATGAGGAGTATACACGATCCGAAGCTCTTGGTTGTTCTCTTGTGCAAAAGAGCTCTCTAATAACAAAATACACGTGCTGTCAAAATTTTTCTCTTCAGCACAAACGCACTTACGATACCCTGTGTTTTTTTTGCTGTGCGTTTGTGCTCTTGGATACATTTTGCGAATTTTCGACAGCAAATAAATAGTAATTGTGAATTGTTTACACTTCTCAGTAATAACTTCTTTTTAACATACATATAACGCAACAGATCAAACATATACCGTTACACGGTAAACAGCAGGAATTTAACAAAGAAGTAATAAAATGTCGAAACCCCGAGTAGATTTTTATATATAATACAAATATTTGGTATAAACTTGTTGGTTTCGAAATGTCAAAGCATTTTTATTTTATAATTTTGGTCATAAGTACCATATAAAAATTACACCAACAATCAAAGCAGAAAGAAAACGTGAAAAGTTTAATGACAGCAACTTTAATTAAATATTCAACAATTTCGGATTTTCCGCTTTTCTTTTTCTGCTTTCTTTTTTAACTTAATCCTTTTGAACAAATAAAAATATAATAAACAGTTGACTGAAATCAACTTCGACTACTAGTTTAATGTATTGGGTGTGTTTACAGTTTTTTTTTTTTAATTTACTATTTTGCAAAAGAGCGCAAGAAAGAGCCCCAGATCGTGAATATACCCCTTATGAACCTGTATGTAAAAAAACAAATTTAATTTTTTAAAACACGAAAAGAAATTGAAGATTTATAACAATTATAGCCAAACTAAAATGTAGTAACTAATCTTCAACAAAAAACTAAACTTTCACCTAAACTAAGGTGAAACATCGAAGTAAAAATTTGAATTCTTAATACCAGATTTCAGTTTATATTACGTTCACACCTAAGCCAAATGAGCAAATTTGAATATCTCATTAAAAAGTGTTCACAGTTATAAATCTCATTTTGTTTGGCGGTTGTTTTTGTTGTATTTTCATATTTTGTTTTGATAAAATATTTCTGTGTACAAATTTTTCTTACATTTTGCTTTGAAAGGTTTAGTTTAAACAATGATTGAAGTGTTTCAGTAAATTTTACATGAGGTCAAACTTAGCTTAAACATACAATATTACTAGTTTAAACTAAGATTCAGTTTCCACGTACTTCGTATAAATGATTTTTTATCAAGGATATTAATAAAAGTGTAATAATAAATCTCTATTTGAATCTATTTGGGAAAGTATGCATGTGAGATTAGCCTAGGATATTGATCAAATAAATGTTTTATTGTTCAATTTATAATAATCGACTAGTATGTGTTCCTGATGAAATGATTTCGAGGAAAGTCAAAATGTTCATGTTGCAGATGGATTGAAAATATACAATATTTATATAATTTTTCGGCGGCTTTGGCCGAGTGCATTAAAAAGGTTGTGGACCATTCGATCCCAATTTTCGAACCACACGATCCGAGGTTCGAACCCCAACGGACACAGAAAATTTTGTTCAATTGAAATTGATTTTTCTGATCGATCGTCATCTCTCTGCAGATTTTGGTCTAGAGGTTAAAATGGACCTAATATTTCTTGTGGCTAGCTCTGCAAAAGTTTGAATACAAAAGAGGTTCACTGTATCACAGTAAATTTAAAATCAAGAATTGATATGTTAGGTTGACGCGGCTGTCTCTATAAGACACACTTAGGCCAATTAGGCCCGTTGTGGTACCAGGGCTTAGTTATTTTCTACTCTATCTAAACCAGTTGAAGCCATTTATAAAGCTGAGAATTCGTTAGACCGAAGATTTTGAGAGCTCGTCTAGGTCACTGTGGAACCAGTTGGGAAAAGGTGGCGTTTTCTGGCCAGCACTGGGCATGTGGAGAGAAGATGTGTTGTGGATTCTACTTCCTCCTCGTCTCTGTATCTTCTGCAGAAGTCGTTGTGGAGGATATTTAGTCTTCGGGCATGGTTTCCAATTAGACAGTGTCCTGTTAGAAAGCCTATGACAATATTTATTTGGTCCTTTCTAAGGTAAATTTGTTTCTTTAAGCGTTTTAAGTTCAGGGTTGGCCAAACCAGACGCGCCGTATGGCATTTGCTACACGTAGACCACCTAATGTTGGTGCTTTCAAGAGATAGTTATTTGTGCGTAATTTACATGTGGCGAGAGGTATTCCAATTTGTTCCTCATCTGTCGATAAGGGTTTGGTAGTACCGTTACAAGCGAGTTCGTCTGCTTTGCAGTTTCCTGGGAAGTCTCTATGTCCGAAGATCCAACATAGAAATATATTGAGCATCTCTGCCATCTCATTTAAAGATCGGCGTCAGCTTAGGACTGACGTTGTTACAACAGATTCCAGGGCTTTCTAAGCAGCTTGACTATCAGATAGCATAAAAATATCTCTAGTTGATATATTATTAATCTGAAGCCAACTAACGGCTTCGTGTATCGCAGTAACTTCCGCTTGGAAGACTGATATGTAAGGTCAAGGAATAATATAGACTTAACCAAATATAACCCATATTTTCTTCTGTGAATATAATTATACACCACTGTTCACAATTTTGGGACTAACCAACCCCATGTGCGATAAATTTCACATATTAAGATTAAAAATTTTATTAGAAGGGGCACGCCCCATTCCTCATTCTCGACCAAATTTTTTGTAATGATAATGTCACAGTATTTACCCCCTTTCTCAATTGTAAAACTTTTAAGGACAGTTCAATCCTGAGAGTTGTATGGGAGGTACCATGCCCCACTCCACAATATATGCACAACTGGTATACAATTCTACATGATGGTGCGAACCGCATCAAAATCGAACATTTCAAAGTATATCGAATTAAGACAAAATAGTTACACAAGGAATTTTTAGTTTTAACATAAACACTGCATGATAATCACGTTTCAAGGCATCTCCACATAAATACTGAGCATAAAAATAAAAACAATTTTATTGTCATATAAATGATAATACAAATATTATCTATTTAAAACTGAGTGATCAACTGAGAACTAATTTTAGTGTGATTTCAATTTGGTTGCATTGCGAAAAAGTTATCAAACAAATAAGAAAAAAGTCATTTATGCAGAGCTATTGATTGTTGCACGCATGAAATTCCAAAAATGTAAGTTGAAGCATTAGAAGTCATGAAGAATATTGAAGATATCTATTATCTTCAGCTTGACCAATAGATACAATATCCGAAGTAAGGAAGGTTTTGTTATTTGGGTGACGTCAGTCTATATTGGGTAACAGCATTACATCTGAGCCCATCAAAGAATTTGATCTACCAATGGCCACATCTACAATGAGAAACGGCTAATAGCACTTTACTTGTTTCGCTTTTTTGTAAAAATACCTTTTGAAAATATTTGATATATCGTTTGTTTAAAGTGCATTATATTAATGTAATATGTAATCACAAATTATTTAATGATCACTTTACGTATTACCAACTGCTAACTGGGTCTGTAAGCAAATACCTTAGAAATCTATTCTGAATTTCTTTTCAAATTTTATTTTATTTTCGAAAACATTTCCGGAAATTAAACTGTTTTGCTTGGATTGGAATTAAATTATGTCAAAATAAAGTTTTGAATATATAAACAAAATCCAAAATTTTTAGTCTATTCATCAAGAAAAACCAAAAAATAAAAATAAATAAACAAATTATAAACAATGCGTGAAATTATAACAATGCAAATCGGTGGCGCTGGCAACAGCATTGGAGATGCAGTTAGTTTTAAACTAGCTTTTAGTTTTATAATTTTAAATTATTTTACCACTTTAGTTCTGGCACGTGATCTCACACGAACATGGTGTTGACTACCGCACAGGCTGCTTTGTTGGCACATCGGCGCTGCAACTGGAGCGAATTAACGTATTTTTTAATGCAACGGCAACGAAACGTTTCTATGCGCGTGCAATATGCATCGATACGGAGAGAACCTCGATTGAACGCATTCCAGACTGCGCTCTCTACCATCCGGAGAATTTTGTTAGTGGCAGCGAAAGCTCAGGCAACAATTTTGCACGTGGTTTCCATACCGATGGAGCTGAAATACTAGCAGATGTGTTGAATGTTATACGCCGCGAGGCTGAAGCGGTGGATTCGTTGCAAGGTTTTCAACTACTGCACTCTATTGGTGGTGGCACTGGTTCCGGCTTGACGGCATTGCTAATGAACAACCTAGTCGAGGAGTATCCGGATAATTTAATATCAAATTATGTAACCATACCTTCACCGAATATATCACAAACGGTGGTGGAGCCATACAATGCTCTGCTCAGCATGCCTGCTCTGGTGAATCACTCGCACCTTACGTTTTGCCTGGACAACGAGGCTTTATTTCAAGTTTGCATAAAAAAGCTCAACATAAAGTTTTCCGGCTATGAGCACATCAATCACATCGTTGCACTCACCATATCTGGCATCACGACCTGCCTTCGATTCCCAGGTCAGTCGAATGCTGGACTGCGCAAGATCTATGTCAACATGGTACCATTTCCGCGGCTTCATTTTCTTATACCCGGCTTTGCACCACTGCTTAGCTGTAAACATAAGCAGTTCTATCAAGGAACTGTCGCTGAGCTTGTTCAGGAGATCTTCTCGTCGAATAATATGCTCTGTGCTGTTGATCTGAGTCAAGGTAAGCTGCTTACCGCAGCAGGTATTTTTAGGGGACGCATGTCACCGCGCGAAGTTGACCAATTGATGACGAATATGCGGAACAAGAACATGCACAACTTTGTTGAGTGGATACCCAACAATATTAAGACAGCGATCTGTGACATACCGCCGCGTGGGCTCAAGATGTCGGCAACTTTTATAGGCAACACTTCGGCAATTCTTATAATGTTCCAGCGCTTGTACGATGGCAGTTCCGTAATGCTAAGGCGCAAGGCACATCTGCATTGGTACACAGGTGAAGGTATGGAGGAACAGGAATTTCTCGATGCACAGCAAGAACTACTAAATATTATAGACGAATACAAGGAAGCCGGTGAAGATAGTGAAGACAGTTTGCCAAAGGATAGTTGTCCTGTGTGTTCGGTGGGGAAAGTTGAGAAGGTTTGAGTGAACGAATGAATACCGTGTAGTCAACAAAGTGTTATCCTCAATATGATTTTATAGGTTTTATTCTCTTCAATGGAAGACTGTTAACATTAATCATTTCGACGCCTAAAATTTTTGTTTGTTTCCATAAAAAGTTGAAGCATATATTTTTTGGCTTATTCAATATAAAAAAAGCAAATCCTGGCATAACCTAGATCAACATCAAGCTATGACAAATAATATTCACAGCATTCACTGCTTATGTAAAGCTTTATCCAATACTGTCAATTAGAGCAGCTTGCACCAAGTGTATCCAAGGAATATAAAAGTGCTTATAGTAAGAAAGAAAACTTAAGGTAAAACTAAAATCGAATCAATAAAAATTAGATGGGCAAAAAAGTTCACCACGCCGAACTCCTAATTAAGGTTTAATTCTAGCGCAGGTCATGAGTGCCACAGATGCTTCTATTTACTACTCGTATAGGTGTTTTGGTATGGAGGTCTCATCCTGTTCGGGCATTTCTTCCTTCACTTGAGTTTTAAAACTTTCTTGTGTCTCTTGCATATGCAACACTTTTAAGAGTTCCCCCATAATACCATCGACTTCTGGGAATTTCTGAGCACGCGGCGTACGCTTATGACCGGACCAAAGTTCTACTCGATCATCCAACTGGGTTGTGGGCTTTGGAGATATAAATACCTCGAACGAACCTCTTGGTGGCACTCCATTCGCATTTAGAGCCAACTGCAGCTGAATATCACTTTTAATATTCTGTAAACGTTTTAGAACCTCGGCATGCAGCGCTTGTGCACGTCGCTTGAACTCGGATCAGCTGCGGCAGTGATCGACGTACAACACTGCGCTGTTCTTATCAAGCTCTAAATCGTCCTGATTGGGTTTTGCTACACGTGCACGTTTTGGGCTAGATTCTTGATTCTGAAAATGACAAGATCTTGTTATCTAAGATCTTGTTATTTTATAATTTACCTTTGTTGAACTATGCACAGCCAAATCTTCCGCCAAAATTCGCTGCAGTGTGGCCGTGGAGAGGTCGAGTGCTCGAGCACGATGACGAATTGAGATACTAGGGTCGTTTTCAACACTTTCCTTCACCGCGTCGATAATTTCAGTCGAGCGTACTGGGCGAAATCGTGTCGGTAGCTTCACATCTTGCACTGAGCCAGTCTCTTGAAATTTTTTTATTATCTTTCGCACACAAGTCTCAGAAGGAACATGATTACGAGGAAAATTTGCTTCAATTTTGCGCATCGTAGCTGCGATTGAACGAGAATTTTCGTAATAAAATATAACGATATCAATCCTTTCTTTCACTGTGTAGCGTTCCATGGTAATTTTCTGAAGTTTATAAAAGATTTATGTTTTATTATTTACATCCAGAAGATGAACAATCTATTTTCAATCATGATATAATTATACAGGTAGCATTGACAAGTATAGATTTTCTCAGCAACAAGGCAACGACCATTTGTCAAAAACAGTTGTTCGTGCAACAAGAATTAAACGAATGTAAAAATAAATAAATTCCGCAAAATATGTGCGTTAAATACACAATTATAATAATGAAAGTTGTGAAAAAATTATGTGTGATATGTGTTTAACGTTTTCCAGCCGTGGTGTTTTAATAATAATTGGAAACTTCTTTAATTTCGTCCATATGCATCTGCAGCTGCTGAGGTTGCTACATTTGAACGTTTTCAACATTTTTTCTTATGTTTGCACTTAATAACACAAAGTTCACAAGTTATCTTCGTTGTAGTAATAATAATTCACTATTGATTAAATAAAATAGGCAATATTTTGTAAGAAAATGTTTGGTTATTTGCAAGCGCTGAAACATAAACAATGGCGAAAACATAAGAAATAATTGAACGCTCTCTTTCTAGACATTTTTTTTGACAGATGGTCGATGCCCAAGCAACTGTCAATACTACCTTATATTATTATACCATGATTTTCAATTAAATTTTTTCGATATAAATAAAACATCCCCAATTTGTTTGCATTTGTTATCAGTGTTGCCAGAACTTTTTTGAGAAAAGCGCGAGATTTAAAAAAAATATCGCCCAAAATCGCCCAATGAAAAAAAAATCGCCAAAGTCGCAATTTTTTCTAAGAAATTTATTATATTAGAAAAAACCAAACAAATTATATACATTTTGTGAGCCTTCATGAAGCATTTTACTCGAATGATTGAAGTTAGCATATCTAATTTCATTCTGTTACAGTTTTTTAGTTTTGGTCAAATTCATCACAGAGAAAATAGATGAATGCCAACTTACAAATATTGCCAAACATTCATTGGCTGTCTTAATTTTGTATGCCGATTCCCAAAATTCTTCACTTTCAGATGGCACTTTGTTTTTGAAAACATTGCTCCATGGAAATGTCAACAAAGATTCGTATTCGATTTCTGCTGCACATCACTCTTCAAGAGATATATAATAAAGAGAGAGTTCATGGAAAAAAGGTCTTATATAGTTTAAACATCTTTCACGACATAAAATAAAAGCATTTTCAAACATTTCTAAATGACTAGGTAATCGTTTTAACATTTCCTTGATTAAAACTATAATGAAATTCTGGCATTTTGATAGTATGTCTATCATAACAATATCATCACTTAATTTATGAATTTCTTCATGGAACTGATAATGAAATGTAAGGTCAATCATTATTTTATAATTGCTTTTATCCGCTAAAATTTTATTTAAGCTGAATGTAGCTAAATTATCAAAATTGAAATTTTGGACAACGTCTTCTTTTATAATTTTTGAAAGAAGTCTTTGATAAATGTTGTGATTTCAACGTTAGCTTGAAAAAAGTTGACTTTTTCTCGTTGAGAATATAAATTAAGTGAATTGATGTTTTGAAGAAACGGTCTCAAAAAAATAAGATTTCGATATTGTATATGTAGAAAACCTTTTTATGTCTTAACATAAATCATTATTGCTGCAATGAACTTCAGTCACAGATGGCGCATCTTGCATTTTCGAATATGCGCCATTTTCTATTTTTGAAGACATGATTAGGCCTTTTCCTACCATTTTAAATATACTTTAAGTCTCTTTTAAATATACCATTGTCGAGGTAAGACAGAAAAAACCAAACGCTAGTCTTTTCAATTATTCTAAATCCAATCCTATTTCTATTCCTAATTTTCTATGTCTCAAAACCGCCCCTGGCTTCTTTTTTGAGACCTAGAGTTCCACAAGCGATTATTACATCGGGAGAATTTCTTTCAAGTTTCCACAACTCTACATTTTGGTCCACATCGAGCCAGATCTACTTGCTTCACCTAGGTCTCCCGGAGAACATCGCTACATTTACTCTTTTTTGTAATTACATCCACTCCTTTTTGTAATTGCATCCACCATCCATCAGCAGAAGAAGAGAAGATCACCGACATCAACATAAACAGGTTTGCTTAAATTCAGTTTTAATTTAGTTGTTATATAGTGCATACGTACGTAGGCGGTAAAATTAAAATTATCGTACAAAACAAAATCGTCCAAACAAAATTATCATAAAATTAGTAAAACGCTAAGTGAAAAACAAGAAAACTTAAAACTAGGTCTTAAATAATCCAAAAAAGCTACAAAAAAAAGACTAAAAAAGTCTGTCCAAGAAAAACTAAGTTTCTACCATTTAAAACAGACTAGTTAAAAAACGAAAAAAAAGTCACAAATCCAAAAACAAAACTAAAAGTTTAGTGAAAAAATTAAAAACCATTTCCTAAGTTTATGTATTTTTCATATACATATATACATAATATTAAATTCTACGCATCGTTATATGCATAACGCCAGTAGCATAAAACTATTTGTTTGGTGAGTTTTTCTTTGTTCTTTGTTTCAATAAATTCTCAAATTTCTTTAAAAAAAATTCATTAAATAACTTAGTTTAAAATAAAAGTAATCAACAAGAAATTGATTTATCCTAAAATTCATCTACATATATGTATATGTTCTTGCGAACTGAAAAAAGCTCTTAAAATCCATAAAATCCTAAATATAAAAATAAAAATAAAATAGTACTAAAAATATAATTTATGGAAAATTTCATTAAAATTAGTTTCTAAATGTGGTTGCTAAGCGTGTATAACGGAATTACATGTTAGTATATAAAATTCCACATGGCCATAATACATACTTACATCATATAAGTAGTTGACATAAAGCTGGTTAAATAAATGTTTACATTAACATACATACATACAAATATACATATTTACCACTCGATCCGCTGTTAAAATTTGCAGAGATAATCGGAAACATTTTCTTAGTTCCACATTTTCTGTTATCCCTCATCTGCAAAGCGTAACAGCAGCAAATTATAACATTTCGTGACTCTCCTCTCTTCGTGAAGATGTTAACATAATTCTGTTACCATCGTTTAAGTGAGTGAGAAACGTTCCACTTTCTTTTGTTGCGCAACATACTTAAGGGTATTTTTAATCAACATTTTCTACATCATATTCACTCATCACACATACAGCATCTTGAGAAGTTCAAACAATATCGCTAAGGTGTGTAGAAAATCTCTATTTTATTTTTTTTTGTGTGAAACATTCTCTATTGTTGCGAAAGTGTATTTTTTATCAACATTTTTCTAAACTCATCAACATTTTTTACTCAGGTTACTTGAGGTCAACTTTCATCAGCTGTTTGTTAGAAATATGTATATATTATTGTTCGCATCTTGTTGAAATCAACAGTGAAACAAAGCTGTCCATACTCAAGATAAATTTTGATTAATCTTTAAAATATTTCTGACTTAAAAAAAAAAAAAAAATAATAATTATCGAGATTTAAGAAAAAAAAAAAAACAAAAAAAAAAAAAATAAGCAAAAACGATATACGAGGTTATCGATATCCAACCTGTATACAAATTTTCAATTTATTGTGTTTTTATACGTTTTGCGTTAAAAAAAAAAAAACTGCTTAATTTAAATTTTATAATTATTTCTTCGTATTCTTGAACTATAATTCGTTTTTTATTCGGTTTTGTATTGAACTTTACACAAAAAAAAAAAAAAAAAAATCATAGAACCTTTATACATATTTTAACTTCAATCTACAAAATTTCAAGTTTACAATCAAATATCTCCATTTCTAGAACTTTTAGGCATGGTCATTGCTAATTGATATCCTGCTCTTATCAAATGATTAATCACTTGCTGAATTTTAAATTTTAACGCTTCTTTAATTGTTTTTTGGATTAACTTAATATTAACAATTAAAGTCGGTTTTTTCGTAAATTTTTCTGTGAAATTCCTATACAATTTCTTTTCACAACTTCAAATTTCTAAGGCTATAACAAGGTTCGCTCTTGTTATTGAATTCTATCATTTCATTACTGATTTCGTGGTTCGCTGTTCAATAGTATTCTGAGTATTCAGTATTCTATTAAGCATTCAAACGGTTGATAGCTGCAGTAATTTTCGATTTATTTTGTCCTGTACCTGAAGATTCTTCAAAATTTAAGGCGTTGTCAAACTTCGATTTTGACAATTGATTTCTATTTCTATTTCAACCAAACTAAGGCATTATCAAACCTCAATTTGATAAGTGATTTCAATTTCTATCATAATTCTTTTCATTTTTCGCTGAAAATCTTTGAATTTTCGATTTATTTTGTTCTGTACCTGAAGATTCTTCAAAATTTAAGGCGTTGTCAAACTTCGATTTTGACAATTGATTTCTATTTCTATTTCAACCAAACTAAGGCATTATCAAACCTCAATTTGATAAGTGATTTCAATTTCTATCATAATTTTTTTTTATTCTTCGCTGAAAATCTTTGAATTTATCGATTTTTTTGTTCTGTTCCTGAAGATTTTTCAAAATTTAAGGCGTTGTCAAACTTCGATTTTGACAATTGATTTCTATTTCCAGAATAAGTTTTTATTGATAGTTTAAAAATGTTTCTCAAGCGTCAACCAAACCAAAGCATTATCAAACCTCAATTTGATAAGTGATTTCAATTTCTATCATAATTCTTTTCATTCTTCATTTCATTCTTCGAAAATCTTTGAATTTCAAAAACTAGTTCTTCCAATCCAATTCCAATTCTATAATCAACTTCAAATTTTTTGTTTAGTGAAAGTTGTTCGGACATTGCAGCTACGTCTTAGGGCTAGCACCGTTCGGTTCTTAGCAAATTTCTTATTTCGTTTTCGTTTCCATTGCTTAACTTCAACATGAATACGTTGGAAACTTTCATTCGTCTTACCGATAACCTGGTTGAATTCGAAGCGGAGTTCAACGCAATCTCAAGCGAACTTCATTCAACATACTCATTAGAAGTTCATCGAGAAGAAGTCAAGTCAAGCTGGGCTATTGTCAAGTCTGGCTATGAAGCCTGTCTTCGAGAAATCGCAGCGAAGGATGAAGACGGAGATCTTGACGTGGATTTAGCAAGCGTTAAACAACGTTATCGGAGTTCGTACCAAACTTACGTGAGATGCGTAGAAAAAATTGGAGAATTCACCCAGCTTATAGCCGACACCTCAGCTGTTACCACCCCTAGAATGAATGAAGTACTTCCTCCTAGTTCTAATTTCCATTTACCACCTTGTGATACCCAGATATTCCACGGGGATTATTTGTCGTGGCCCTCATTCCGTGACATGTTCACGGCAATTTATATCAACAACACAAGGCTGAGTCCAGTAGAAAAGCTTTTCCATTTGAATCAGAAAACGCGAGGCGAAGCACAAGATATAGTAAAGAAATCCCCGTTGACTAATGATGGTTTTTTCATAGCATGGAAAAATCTTAAGGATCGGTTTGAAAATAAACGGATTCTCATCAATAGTCAACTTCGTATTCTGTTCAATCTGTCTTCCATTCCCAATGAATCTAGCACTGCAATCAAAAAACTACAGAGGGATATCAACAGTTGCGTGTCCGCTTTGCAGCTGCATGATATAAATATTGAAAATTGGGACCCCATTTTCATATATCTCTGTTCTTCTAGACTTCCAGATGCGACCCTAGCACTCTGGGAGCAATCTATAAACAATAAAACAGAAATTCCTATATGGTCAGATTTAGATTCCTTCTTGACAAGCCGGTACCAAACACTCGAAACTATCTTTGATATCAAGTCTTCGGCTAGTCAAAAGGCCCCTTTTCAAAGACTTAATTCAAGTCATGAAGTTCGTAGCCATCAAAAAAGGATAAACTCCTATGTTACAAATCTTTCTAGTTCTTCTTGCAAACTTTGTCCAAAAGAGCAACATATAATTCGACAGTGTCCTCGATTCTTAAACATGAATCAAGAAGCTAGACTATCTTGTATAAAAAAGCTTGGACTCTGTCTTAATTGCTTTGCCGGGTCTCATAATATAAGAGACTGCAAAAGTCAACATAATTGCTTTAAGTGTAATAAACGGCATAATACTTTGCTCCACAGTGATGCCTCACATAATGTTTCGCCTGGAAATACTTATTCACCTTCAACATCAAAAGATGCAGCTCGACGCTCTGGCACCAACATCACTTCTAATTCTGCAGGACCTCGTTCCCATGCAACCCAGATACAGTCCACTAAAACAATTCCAGTAGAAAATATCCAATCATGTTTTGCATCAAACTTCAAGAGTGTTTTGTTGGGGACAGCAATAGTGCATGTTTGCCACCTTGGCATCACATATTCAGCTCGAGCACTCATAGATTCTGGTTCCGAAGGAACATTCATTTCCGAAAGACTTTTTCGTTTACTTAAACTTCCGTTTAGTAAAACTTCAGCCCAAATTTCTGGTTTGAACAATGCAATCTCTGCTCAGGTTCAGAAAATTTGTTCTTTTACTTTGGCCTCTCCAATTGATTCCAAAATTTCTATTGAGGCAAATGCTCTTGTAGTTCCTCGTTTAACGGGGAATCTTCCATCACGTCCACTTGATCCATCCCTCTTAGCAAATTTTCCAAATATTCAATTAGCTGATATTGAATTTTTTAAAAGTTCTCACATTGATCTGTTGATCGGTGGTGATCTTTTCCCATTAGTTCTGCAAGATGGTATCCAACGCAATATTGGAGGCTCATCATTGCTTGCACAAGAAACAATATTTGGATGGATTCTTACTGGCCCTATACCGAGCGATCCTGTCACTTCGGTGACAAGATGTGTTTCATTCTTCACTGAAATTTCTCTAGATAAAGAAATTTCACGTTTTTGGGAGGTGGAGGACCTTCCACATAAACATCACATGTCTCCATCTGATCGTTTCTGCGAAGAAAATTTTGTTAATACAACAAAAAGGAACACAGATGGAAGATATATAGTAAAACTTCCATTCAAAGAATCATTTCCTGAATCAACAAACTTAGGTCATTCTCGTGCAATTGCTCATGCACAACTCACGAGAAATGAATTCCGGTTAGCTAAAGATCCTGATTTCAAAATCGAGTATAATAGCGTCCTATGCGAGTATTTGAATTTAAACCATATGCAGTTAGTTCCTTCACCAAAATTCCAACATTTTCCAAGACACTATTACTTGCCACATCATGCAGTAATTAAGCCCGAGAGCACTACAACCAAAGTTCGAGTAGTGTTCAATGCTTCTAGCACCTCTTCCAACGGGATGAGTCTTAACGATGTTCTGCATATTGGTCCAACTCTTCAATCTGACTTGACCATTTTAATATTAAAATGGCGGTTTTTCCAGTTCGTTTTCAACGGCGACATTCAAAAAATGTTTCGCCAAATTCTAGTTCATCCTGATCACACACCTTTTCAACGTATCCTCTTTCGAAACTCTTCTAATGAGCAAGTCCGCGACTATGAGCTAAAAACGGTAACTTTTGGAGTAAATTGTGCTCCTTACTTAGCCATACGAACGCTTCTTCAGCTTGCAGATGACACCCAAAAGTCATTTCCACTTGCAAGTCATATCTTGCGAAAATCTATGTATGTTGATGATGCTCTAGCTGGAGCTCACGACATCTCCACAGCACGAAAAGCAAGAGATGAACTTATTCTTGCTCTATCGTCCGCTGGTTTCTCTCTTCGAAAGTGGACTTCCAATTCAAAACAAGTTTTAGAAGGGCTTCCAAAAGATCACCTATTGCATGATGATTTTCTTAAACTAGAAGACAATAGCACTGCTAAAACCCTAGGAGTGCAATGGAATGCTAGTTCCGATCAGTTTTTCTTTTCTACAAAACCATTAGAGCATAAGTCAGAGTTCACAAAGCGGGAAGTTCTATCCCAAATTTCAAAGCAAATAGGTTGGGATGAAAATATTCCTTCTAATTGCCTTAAAATATGGCATTCCTTCCTTACAAGTTATCCATATATCAACAATATTCGAATTCCTAGGTGGATAAACTATACTCCTAGTGGCAAAATTCAATTCCATGCATTCTGCGATGCATCGGAAAAAGCTTATGCGGCAACTATTTATGTTCGCATTGTCAACTCTGAAGGAGTTTCCACTCATTTACTGGCTTGTAACACCAAGGTAGCACCAGTAAAATCCATATCTCTCCCACGTTTGGAACTATGCGGCGCAACACTCTTAGCTGACATGGTCGAGTCTCTTCTGCCACAATTCGATATTCCAAAATATGAAACATTCTTTTGGACTGACTCCACCATCGTGCTTGCTTGGCTTTCAAAGCCACCCTGCTTATGGACAACCTTCGTGGCAAATCGAGTGTCTAAAATCGTGCAAAGTGTTGGTCCTAAGAACTGGTTTCATGTAGACTCTTTATCCAATCCTGCTGACTTGGCTAGTCGTGGTGTTCAGCCACAAGATCTTCATGAGAATGATTTATGGTGGAAAGGGCCACCATGGCTTAAACTTGCGCCTAGCTCTTGGCCAAATTCCATTCAAGAGCCTTATAATGAAACTGAACTCGAAAGGAAGTCTTCTAAATCATTTTTTTCCTATTTCAAAGATTATGAAGACATTCTTGAACGTTTTTCGTCATACTCAAAGGCAATTCGTATCATTGCATACATATTTAGATTCTTCTTTCACACACATCCTAAACACCGTTCTAATTTTTCTAATGATTCAAATCTCATTACAAGTCCCGAAGCACATCAAGTGAAGATGAGCTTGATTATACTGAGCCAAAAGGTGATGTATGCTGAAGAGTACAATAATCTTTCGAACAAGGAGCCCATTCGCTCAAGAAGCAGTCTTCTGAATCTAAATCCTTTTATTGATGAAGCTGGTGTACTAAGAGTGTGTGGAAGATTGGTTTGCTCACCAGTAATGTCGTATGATGAACGACATCCCATCATCCTTCCATACAATTGTCAACTTTCACGATTAATTGTTAGTTTTACTCATCATATTTCGTTGCACGGAGAAAACCAGCTTGTTCTACGTCTACTACGTCTACAGTTTTGGATTCCAAAAGCCAGAAATCTAATAAAAACTATAACCCATAACTGTAAAATTTGCGTTATTCACAAACACAAAGTCCAAACACAATAAATGGGTTCTTTACCACCTGAAAGAACAGTTTTCACACGCCCTTTCGCTCATACAGGCCTTGATTTCGCCGGACCATTTGATATCAAAAATTATACCGGAAGAGCATGTCTTCTTACGAAGGGTTACGTTTGTGTTTTCGTGTGTTTCGCCACGAAAGCAATCCATCTTGAAGTAACCTCTAGTCTTTCAACATCAGTTTTCTTAGCAGCTTTTCAAAGATTTGTGTCCCGTCGAGGTTGTCCTTTGCACCTGTATTCCGATAATGGCACCACCTTTGTTGGTGCGTCCAAAATATTAACTCGTGAATTTCTTTCCACAGCTCGTGACGCAGTCACATACACTTTTAATCATCAAGGTGTTACGTGGCATTTCATTCCACCTAGTGCTCCACACATGGGTGGTTTGTGGGAAGCTGGAGTGAAGAGTTTCAAAGCCCACTTCCGAAAAATTACTGGCAATTTAAAATACACATTTGAAGAAATGTCCACACTTCTCGCGCGCATTGAAGCCTGTCTCAATTCACGCCCGATTTCTCCTATGTCTGAAGATCCCTCCGATAACGCAGCCTTAACACATGCACATTTCCTTATCGGAGAACCCATTTGTGCACCTATCGAATCCAAATTAACAGAACCTTCAGTTTCCATAATTAATCGTTGGCAAAGATTAAAAGCTTTGCAACAAGAGTTTTGCTCGCGTTGGAAAAACGAGTATCTCAAAGAATTGCATAAAAGAAATAAATGGAAAAATCCACAAATAAACATTAAAGAAAATGCTATGGTCGTCATCAAAGATGAAAATCTCCCTCCAACAGAATGGCGGTTGGGTCGAGTTATAAAAGTCTATTCAGGCAACGATAATCGAGTTCGAGTTGCAGATGTATTAACCCAACGAGGGTTGATTAAACGTCCAATCGTCAAACTTGTCGTCCTTCCAAATCAATAGCATCACTCCCCCCTTCATATTTATTTTTTTCTCTAGTAAAAGTATGTATGTAATTCCTTTCCAGACCTACACAGGCAAACTAAAAATGCCTAAAGACAACAACAAACATGATCGCTCGCAACCTCAGAAGTCCGCGTATAAAGCTAAGGCATTCCAATGTCGTTTGTGTCATCGCTACCACGCACTGCGTTTTTGTCCTAAATTTCTATCTATAAACACCGAGGAAAGGATGCGAGCTGTCCTCCTGCACAAATATTGCTCTAACTGTTTGGCGCACAAGCATTCTGAAGGATCATGTATGAGCAAGCTTGGTTGCCATTATTGCAAAGCTGATCACCACACTCTGCTTCATATGCATGAACGCTTGCGCCACCATCAATACAATGGGCAGTTGAAAAAATCATCATCAAATTCCATAACTAAACACAACAAAAGTACAACGATCCAGCCACCGCGCTCACCAAGACTAGAACAGCCTTCCTATTCCTCTATCCGAGCACATCATCTTGTAACTCTGCTGCCGACTGCAGCCATCAAGCTCGATGTGCATGGCAAAACTCACTACGTCCGATCAATCCTTGATCAATGCACGGTTGTTAGCCAAATCTCTGAAAGGATTGTTAAAAAATTCCATTTGGAGACAACTGTACTCGGTGGTGATACCATTTGCAACGTTTCCATTCAATCTCGAACAGATCCTATGCTGAAAATCGACGTTACTCTTAAAGTAGTTGGCGCTATCGCATTGCATACTCCAGCCAAAACTCTAAGGAACCCAGTCCAGGAAAAGTTCCAAAATTTAATTCTGGCCGACCCGCAATTTTATAAGTCTGGCCCAATTTCGGTCATTTTGGGAGCTGATGTGTATCCCAAAGTTATAAAACCAGGCATGATTATGCTTGATGCTGGGTTTCCTGTCGCCCAGAATACCATATTTGGATGGATTCTTTCTGGATCGGTCCAGATTTAACTTACTACTAAATTTTACCAACAATTTTATTTCCTTCTTAACTACGTAAAGCAAATGCACTATTTAACAATTGAAATTTTGTTCACTGAATTTAATGCAAACATTTAGTGTTTTAGAAATTATTCAATTATTACTTATATACAAAATTAGTATTTTCTTTAACTTTACCTAATGTTGTATTAATATTTTTATTCTAAGAAATGAATTTATATTGAAAAATTATTGCAGCCGTACTGCAAGGCGGGCGGCGATGTATATGTAGAAAACCTTTTTATGTCTTAACATAAATCATTATTGCTGCAATGAACTTCAGTCACAGATGGCGCATCTTGCATTTTCGAATATGCGCCATTTTCTATTTTTGAAGACATGATTAGGCCTTTTCCTACCATTTTAAATATACTTTAAGTCTCTTTTAAATATACCATTGTCGAGGTAAGACAGAAAAAACCAAACGCTAGTCTTTTCAATTATTCTAAATCCAATCCTATTTCTATTCCTAATTTTCTATGTCTCAAAACCGCCCCTGGCTTCTTTTTTGAGACCTAGAGTTCCACAAGCGATTATTACATCGGGAGAATTTCTTTCAAGTTTCCACAACTCTACAGATATAAATAAATTATCGATAAGGCTTGTGAGCTGTGTTCAGTCGCATTGTTAACAGAGTGTTCCAAACACTTTTAAAACAATTGTTATTTTCTTTTATTGAAATTTTAAACACATTAGATGAGTTTATGAAAAAGCGTGGATTTCACAAAAATCGCCCAAAAAATCGCCAGGCGATTTCCTAAAAATTTAAGCACAAAAACAAGAAAAAATCGCCCAATCTGGCAACGGTGTTTGTTATGCACTTACCAGTGTTGCCATATTTGATTTTGTGCGAAACGAGCGAATTCTAAAATATTTATCGCCCAAAATCGCCCTATTGAAAATAAAATCGCCTACCTTTTCTTTTAATTTATTGAATGTTCCACCCTGTTAGGACATCTAGTGGTTTCTTTTTAAATCGTATACTATTAAGCTGGATTCACTGATCACCTTCAGCATGTTTTTTGCGCAAGCTCTATTGCTCTCAACAAGAGAATGTGGCAATTTTGATTCACTGACATGTAAAACATTCTGCATGTTTGTGGTTTTTTCATTGTCATTCAGCATTGCCAGATGCAATGTTCCTTTATTATAAAGACATGAAAAATAAAATATGCCTATTTCAACTTGACAAACTTCATTCTGGCAGTTCCGCTCAAAAACATTCAGCAAGAAAATTAAAATAAAGTTAATCAAGTTCAAGAGATGCAGCAAGTTTTTGTTACTCTCTCATTGAGTGTGGAAAAAAATAGAGCGCATAAACTCCATATAAAAAAACTTGAAAAACATGCTGAAGGTGATCAGTGAATCCAGCTTTACTATTACTATGTTTCCATGGCGAGTTTACTCGGGGTTAACTCGCTATGGAAACGCGAGTTGAGTTGAGTTTCGTTAAATCAACGAAACTCCACGAAACTTGTAAGATTTAACTGGGTTCTATCTGTCAAAGTGAATGCTGCCATTTAGTATCCATTTTGTTAGTGAAACAATAACAAAAATGCAAATGAAATTGACAAGTTCGACTCAACTCGATGCTGTGCATGGAAACACTATCGAGTTAGCGACGCCATTTTCTTAACTCGCCGAAAACCCTAACCCCGAGTTAACTCGCCATGGAAACATAGTATATGTTAAATCAACGAAACTCCACGAAACTTGTAAGATTTAACTGGGTTCTATCTGTCAAAGTGAATGCTGCCATTTAGTATCCATTTTGTTAGCGAAACAATAACAAAAATGCAAATGAAATTGACAAGTTCGACTCAACTCGATGCTGTGCATGGAAACACTATCGAGTTAGCGACGCCATTTTCTTAACTCGACGAAAACCCTAACCCCGAGTTAACTCGCCATGGAAACATAGTATATGTATATACATAGTATATACATACTCGGGGTTAACTCGCCATGGAAACGCGAGTTGAGTTGAGTTTCGTCAAATCCACGAAACTTGTAAGATTTAACTGGGCTCTATCTGTCAAAGTGAATGCTGCCATTAAGTATCCATTTCGCTAGTAAAAAACAACAAAAATGTCAAATGAAATCGAGAAGTTCAACTCAACTCGATGCTGTGCATGGAAACACTATCGAGTTAGCAACGCCATTTTCTTAACTCGACGAAAATCCTAACCCCGAGTTAACTCGCTATGGAAACATAGTAATAGTTTATTTTGACACTGACAGCTGTTTCCCGCTCAAAACAAAAGTAAATACTATGGATTATGAAAAGTAAAGTATTGAAGCTTGAATGTTTATTTTTCGTTGGGTATATAAATAATATATATGATTTATTTATTTTTTTTATGATAAATGATTTGCCCTTGTGCGGAAAGTTGTTATTTCAAGTATATTAAAATCCGCCTTACATTGTCCTACAGTGTGTTACGACATGTCAAAATTTTCATGTATGATAGAATGTAGAATGGTGTAAACAACGAAAAGCAAAGTGTGTTCGAACCTGTTTTGATTCATATCAAAATTTTGTTCCAGATACATTATTCTGTTATTATCATGTTTATGCGATGTGTTCACGTTGAAATCTTTTTTCAACTGGCAAAATTGGTACCATAAAATTTGACGAGAGTTCACATTGTCAAATTTCTCGTTAAACTGTTTGTCAAACAACAGAGAAATCAAAATATTTAAATTTTCGTCAAACGATTTGACAAACAGTTTGATGAGTGTTCACACAACAAATTATCATCAAATTGTCGTCAAATTCCATATATATAAACTGTTTGACCAATAATTTGATGAATGTGAACCATCCTAATTTCATCACACATTCTATTCGACCAGAGATGAGTTTTATAAGATTTCTTCGAATTTAATTTATTGGAAATCACCAAGCCACAAGTTACATTTCATCAAATGTTTAAAAGCAAGCAAAATAATGACTGCTTCTATTTTTAATGCACAATTACCCCATATAATGCTTACAATAGCTGCTATGTCCCGATTCATTTTAAGAATTTTCAATTTTTAAATTTTTATTGAATGAAAGTGCAATGTGACTCTGTGAGATAGTCTAAAAGAGAAAACTTTATTTCTTTACACAAAAATTAAAAATTAAAGTGTGATGAAATTCAGTTATACTTTCTATCTCACATGTCGTAACACACAGTAGGACAATGTAAAGCGGCTTTAAGGTGTGATTGCATTAATTGGGGTGCCGCCATTTGACAATGAGCTCGTGAAGTACTTTTGAAAAAAAAAAGAATGGCCCACAAAAAAATCGGTTTATCGATTTGATTTAAAGTTATAAATTTTTCAAAATAATTTTTTTTTATAATATTTTCTTGAATACCTATGTAGCTATATTTTTCTTATTATATAACGATATTGATAAAAATGTACTATTTTAGAGATAATATAATAAGATTTCAGACAATTTTTAAAGAAACTAAATCTGTTCAGTATACCACATTTTATAGCTGTCATAGCTGTCATATAGCTAATCATTCGACCGTGCAATATTGCAATTAACTCGTCACATGCTTGTGTGGTGCTCTCACAAGACACACAATCACACACATATAAAATACACTTACACTTTATACACTTGTTTTTAAATTTTAATTATAAAATAAGTTATCAAAAAATTGTTATAAAAAAAAACTATCAAAAATATTTTATTAGATATAAAAAATTTGTTCAAAGAATAAAAACATATCTCGTTAAATAAAAATTGTAAAAATAAAATTTAACAAATAAAAATATTTTGTGCCAACCACAACCGATATATTGTGAACCACCACACTTGCATCCAAACAATACAATAATCGCACACAACCATTAAATAGCAACCGATATTGATACTGCCGTCTATGTTGCCAGAAAAGCACGATAAATAGTACTTATGGTATTTTTCAACGATTGTGGGATGTGGGAACTCCCATGGTATTTTGTGGTAAAAATCTCTCGCGTGGAAATACCACATGTGAGATATTTACCACGCGTGGGAAAACAAATACCTCAAATTACCACAAAATATCTCAAAATATCACAGAATACCTCAAATTACCACAAAATACCACAATACCTCAAAAGAAAATTTGAGGGATTTTGTGGTATTTTGTGGTAATTTGAGATATTGTGGTATTTTATGGTAGCTTCAGGTATTTTATGGTGTTTTGAGGTATTTCAGGAGTGTGGTAATTTGCGGAATTAAGTGTGAGAAAAAAAGAATTTTGATGGTAATTTCATCTGGCGACACTGACTGCCGTAGTATCGTGTAGACCCAGCTTTAAACAATCTTGCGATAGCTATCGGAAAATAACTACATATAATAGCTCGAACACAATGTACGCGGCGAGCGGCACGTCTCCAATCTGTCGTTGTAGAGAAATGGTGAGCGACTTGATTATAATACACACGACAGCAGCAAACTTCAGTAGCAAGCATATTATACAAAAAACAATGGCTGCTTTCAGCCAACTCAACAGCTGCCGTTTAAAATAACAACACAGTCAGAGCTGAAAAAGAAATCCATTTAATTTGATTTTATTTTCAAAAAAGTGAATGAGTGAATTAAGCCGCGTTTCCATCTTTTATGATCTTCTCCTATCCCATATCACAAAATACTTCCTATAAAGAGCGAGATGCATATATGACATTTTAGCTATAAAAGTTTGACATGCCACATTTGTAAACAAATAAATTAATTTATGTTTCAAAATTATTTCATATTCTATGGATCAATTACAGTGCCCGTCTTGTTTCGATGGACGCGCCTTTCCCTATCCTTCGGATGAGAATCAATTATCTATACTACATCATTCGGATACGAATATATATGTACATCACAAAACAGCCAAGTGAATCACAAAACAATCTTAAACGAAGACCGCTTACATATTTAATATATTTTCAGTATATTGTTTTGAACAATTTCATCATTTTGCTGTAATTAGATATTGAATCATAAAAATATAAACAAAATTCGCAATAAGAAGATTTAAATTATTCAATATTGAAAGAAAACGGGTTGTATAAATTTATAAGCGGGAATTGCAAAAAACAGAACAAACGACAAACGCACGAATTTCAATAAATACCACAAATTCAAAAAATATGTATAAACGCCCTGTAAGCCACCATTCAACAAATAGAAATAGAATCCAAAACGCAGTCCGTTTATTGTGCTTTTACGCGCTTTAACATGTTCACGTTCTAAAACTTGATGGCAAGCCGTAGTTTGCAATGAATTTGATAACATTCATGCCTTCAGCAACATGACTTGAAATCATCACGGCCCAATGATCAGCGTGCTTCAACGTTAAGTTCTTAAACTGGAAATGTTACTAAAGATCGATTTGCCATCAATTACGTTGTGGTTTCTGATGTGCCACCATGGCCAGGCACGGATCCAGGTTCAAACCTCCCCCCCCCCCCCAGAAATTCTAAAAGAACCTGTATTTAAATGTGATGTACTGATGTTTATTATGTGGGCTAAGAGTACCAAAAAGAAAAACATTGGTTTTTTATAATTTACTTTAAATATTCACACCCCTATGCTGTAAACGTTTGTAGCTGTTTCTACACGTGTTGCTAAAATACTGAATTCTGTTCCAGTTTTTGTTTGTTTTTGCGATATCGCGCCTGTAGCTGTAAACAGTCACACATACAATCTCAACCTGAAATCACAAAAACACCGCATTTTTTGGATAAAATATATCCAAACACCGCACAGTTTTAATTTAAAAACCCACAGTTTCGATAGCATCGGAAGTGTAGACGTAAAATTCATTTTATACAGTAATGGAGAAAAAATCCGGTTTTTTTAGTTTTTATTTATTTTGATGTTGGTTTTATTTTGGCCTTTTAGATTTGTATTCGGGTCAAATAAACAGAGAAATAACTTTTATTATTATAATTATCTTCACCCCAGCGTCAGCTTGTGGTATTTAACACAAATAAATCGTCCCTTACCTCACGTAGTATCGTAACCGACATTTTGTCGAAATTGAGTTTATAATGAATTTGTATTAAACCAATGCTGTTACATCTTTCCACCAAATTTTAGAACTATATTTGACGTGTAAGGTCAACATTTTGTATACTGCACACCTATCATAACTGAATTTTGCATAAAAAAAATTGTCGCGTAGTATCGTAAACGCAACTGTATGTGTATTCCAAAAAACAATTCTGTTCTTATTTTTATTGACGCATCTGTAAAGTAACGGTAAAATTAGTTTGATCTTTTACATTTTCCTTCTGTTTGTTTTATTTCTTCTCGTCTTTCGTTTTGTTTTAAAGCAAAAAATAATCTTTTTAAGTGCAATTTCGATTCAGTGTGCCAAATTAATTAAACACTTTGTTTTAAAATATTTTGTATTAACTAAACCATATTATTTTTATAAAAAAAATCAGTAAGAGCAAATTTGTTAAATATTAATTGCAAATGTTAATCTTCACATAAATCTCAGGAATGAGCAACAGACAGATAGAGCCATATTTACTTGATGATTCTTGGCACTCATCCCATATTATTCCACTTGCCGACGTTTGTGCAAAATTAAATGAAGATTTTTCTGACTCGGAAAACGATCAAAGTTATAGACAGACGTGCGAAATAAAAGGATGCAAATGCGAAGTATTTAGTGCATGTGGAAGGTGTCAAATATTGGTTTGTTTCACCCATTTTGAATTGTGGGACACATGCCAATACCACATTTCGGAATACGCGAATGAGGGTTTCTTAAATTTTCGCCTCAATAATAAACAACAAAACTCTGGTAGAAAAACACTTAGAAGAATGCAGTCTGCTAAGGATTTAATCTGCAATGATGAGCCTGAAGGCTTTCAAGTAGAAGGCGGCCCTAATGAGTCTCTTAGGAGTAAGTTACCTCGTGTTAACAAGCAGAAACTAGCTAAAAAACTAAGAAACTCGGGAAAGGAATATGCCAGTGTTAATACTAGAAAATTAGTTCCAGCAAGAAAAATAGGCCCTTCCTGTGGTTTAGAATACTGGAAAAAAATAGGTAAACAGTGTTACCTCTTTACTGAGGAGCACAAGAGTGCGATTTTTTCAAACTACTATTCTCTAGCTGATCTATCAAAGCAAAGGAGCTTCATTGCTCTTCATGTTGAAACTGCAGACGTTAAGAGAACATCTTCTGAAACCGAATTGTCAAGGCGCATGATCACTAACACCTACTACCTGACCCATAACGAAGTTAAGGTGAAAGTATGTAAAAAAACATTTCTAAATACGTTGGGTATATCAGAACAGATTGTCAAAACAGCACTTAAAAAAAGAAATTCAACAGGTTTTCTTGAGGAAGAAAAACGTGGTGGCCGACAACTTTCTTCAGTAAAATCTGCGAATGAAAAAGAAGTTAGGTTTGCCATTGAAAATCATATAAAACGATTTCCATCCGTTGAGTCACACTACTGCCGTGAAAAGACTAAACGAGAGTATTTGCATCCAGATTTTACATTGCGCAAAATGTACAATATGTATATTGAAGAAAGCGGAAATAATTTATTTACAAGTTTAACAACATATCGGCGAATCTTTAAAACTAAAAATCTGTCATTTTTGCGGCCAAAGAAAGATCAGTGTTCTCTGTGCATGACATATCGACAAGGGGACGTAGAAACAAAAAAGAATTGGAATCAAGGTTTCAAGCTCACATAATATCTAAAGACCAGGTACGAAAACTAAAATCTGAAATGAAGGAAAAGGCTGCAGAAGATCAATCAATTTTGACAGCTGTATTTGACTTATAGCAGGTGATAAGCATACCTATATGCTAAGAAAATGCTCTGTTTTATAAAAGACGTCTTTCAGTGTACAATTTTACAGTCTATAATCTCGCGGATAAAGAAGTTTTCTGTTATTCTTGGCACGAAGGCCAAAGCAAGAGAGGATCCTCTGAAATAGCTACAGCTATATATAAAACTCTACATTACTATGATGAAAATAAAGTTAAGGAAGTAGCATTTTTTTGTGATAGCTGCGCTGGTCAAAATCACAACTCAATCATGCCAGCCATGATGATATATTTCTAAAATACCTCTAAAAGCATTCAAGAAATTTCTCTTCGATCTTTTGAGGCCAATCATGGGCAAAGCGAAGGTGATTCTGCTCATAGTGCAATTGCTCATGCCATTTCAAAAGCTGGTGACGTCATAATTCCTAGTCAACTACATACAGTTTTTCAATTCGCCAGGATAAGGCATCCGTACAAAGTATACCCATTACTTCATTCGGACTTTTTAGATTTTAAGTCATTATCAAAAGATCTAAGAATTCTAAATGTGCGAAAAGATGACCAAGGGGATGTGGTGAATTGGCCGCGAATGGTAGAATTTAAACTTCTTAAAGAAAATCCGTCGAAAATATTTATTATATATAAACACATAGAGGAAGAATATCGTTCAATATCTCTGATGCGCCAAATCGGCAAGGTCACTTAAAAACGACTTAACAAAACATCTTTGAAAATTTCAAAAGAAAAGTATGATGATCTCTTATCACTTTGTTCTGGTGATACTCCAATAATAAGGAGTGCGGAACACCAACTGTTTTATAGGTCACTTGATTCAGAGTAACGTATTTTAATTTTGTTTTACTTTTTCGTTGCATTTTCAATGTATTTTATTCATTAATAATTGATATTGGATTTGGTTATACTTTTCTGTTACAAAAATCAAATAAAATTAATAAAGTTTTTGAGATTTTCTTCAAACTTTTAATATCTTATCTCTTTTTCGTAAGATTAAAACAAAAAAAAATCTCACGTACTATCTTATCTGCTTTAAGGTTTTATTAAAAATTCCATGATATCAAAATTTTAAGAAATTGAGAAGAATATGTAAAACAAATATTAGTTCCTTACGAAAATACTTTTAGGTAAATATAATTGTCAAATTTTACAGATAAAATGACAATTAAAATCGCTCAAAATCTTAAAATTGCTCCCCTGTAAAATGAAGTAAAATCAGATACGATACTACGTGAGATAAGGGACGAAATAATCCTGAGCACCACACAATCATATGGAGTGAAAGGTGAATAGCTATTTTGTTCGTAGCAAAGTTTTTTCCAATAAGTGGAATAATTTTTTCATATATTGCAGCAAAACACAAATTATAACCTTTTTTGAAAAACCTAGGCTCGAAATAGATTTTAGACTAACGGTTTCTTGAGCAAAGTTGAATTTGCTCCGTAGAACATTATCCACGCCTACGATTTTTTGAAAAAATTCAACCCGCTCTAATGTATATAAAGGGTGGTTAAATTTTAAGGGCCGATGTTCAATATAAACCACACCTAAATGTCAAGTTTTTTCCTGCATTTCATTTGACATTTCTCAATTTCAGACTAACTCAATTTGAACCGTTAAACTTATCCAGGCTTATTATGAAAATGGGCTTTCAAATCAAAATGCATATCGAGCACTTCGTGATTTTTTCGGTCAATTCAATCGTCCAAATGTGCGTACAATCGGAAAAATCGTGAATAAATTTGAACAAACCAGGTTTATAGGAGATGTGAATACACCAGTGCATGCTCGTACAGCTCGCACTGCAGAATATATTGCTGCTGTTTGCGATAGTGTGGCTGAAGAGCCGTCCACCTCAACTCGTCGTCGTGCCTAACAATTGCACCTCTCACGATCGTCGTTGATGAACATTATGCATAAAGACTTGCATTTACACGCTTACAAGGTGCAATTGACTCAAGAACTAAAGCCTCTTGACAATTTCAAGCGTCGTCAATGGTCAGAATGGTGGCAAGAAATGGCAATAGTGGATGATCAATTTTCGAAGAAAATCATCTTCAGTGATGAGGCACATTTTCACCTCAGTGGATTCGTCAATAAGCAGAATTGCCGCATTTGGGCGAATGATAATCCAAGAGTAATTGTCGAAAAACCAATGCACCCACAAAGAGTGATTGTTTGGTGCGGTTTATGGGCTGGCGGCATCATTGGGCCGTATTTTTTCCAAAATGAGGCTGGTCAGACAGTAACTGTGAATGGTATTCACTATCGTGAGATGATAACGAACTTTTTATGGCCCGAATTGGAAGATATGATTGTGGACGATATGTGGTTTCAACAGGACGGTGCCACTTGCCACACAGCTAACGAAACAATGGCTCTTTTGCGCGACAAATTCAATGGACGTGTTATCTCACGTGGTGGCGATGTCAATTGGCCGCCAATCATGTGATTTGACACCGTTGGACTTCTTTCTTTGGGGTTATTTGAAAGAAAAGGTGTACGTCGATAAGCCAGCAATAATTCAAAAGCTAAAGGATGAGATAATTCGGCACATTAACGGCATAGAACCTCTCTTATGCCTCGGCGTCATCGAAAATTTGGACCATCGGATGGAGGTGTGCCGCCGAGGTCGCGGCGGCCATTTAGCCGATATTTTGTTCCATGCATAATTGAACCATACCAATATTATCATAATAAAAAGAAATGACAATAATTTCCTTAACAATTTGTGTTTTATTTAAAATCAACATCGGTTTTTCAAATTTAACTATCCTTTATATATATAACGTACATAAATATTTTTCATTTTCATTTTTCATACGTTTCATTTATATTAATTAATGAATAAAAAAATCAATAACCGAGCGTTTCCACTGCCCGAACGAACGAAGAAATCTTCGTAAACAGTTTGGTCCGAACCAAGGTTCGGAACATTGGTTTTTTACAAAATGCTCGCGAGCGCCATTCGCGCAGTGTAAACACTTTTCCAGCACGAACGAACGAAGATTTCTTCGTTCGCTCTGATCGGCCGACGCTCGATCTTTTTGGGCGAATCCAGTGCTTATTTGCGCATAGGTAGTAGATTTGTTGAAATTGTAGTTAATAACGTAGGAAAAACAAAAAAGAAAGAAAATATATTGAAAATTTAACGCAAAAGAACTTTGTTTTACTTTGTTATTTTATTAGCACTTTATATAAGCAAATTATTTATATAATATTCTTTATATAATAAATTCTTTACATAAATACTTACATAAAACCTAAATTAAAAGGCATAAAAGTAGTAAAAATTAATCAAATTTAGTACGTTCGCATAAACAAAAATTGATCAACGCTGATGCTCGCAAGCATTGAATTTAATAGCGCATTCTTTTCTGAAAAAAAATTCTGCATTTTTTCTGCCCTCTTCAAGAACTCTGCATTTTTTCTGTTCTTTTCTAAAAAAAAATGTTGACCTCAAAATAAAACGTGTTCTTTTCTCGAAAATGTTGACCGCAAAAGTATAACAAATGCAGAATTTTCTGACCTGTAAAATTCGACGGTTCTGTATTCTGCCCTCTAGTAATACCAACATTAAAACAAAGTAAAATAATTTTGACAAGTCATATTTTGTGCTAAGAAAATTGTGATAAGCAAAGATTTCTAATTTTGAAAAATGTCTGAAATTGATTCCAATATGTTGTTGGTTAAAGTGGTTAGTTTTATAAAAAATTAACTGCTCGATTCGTCATCTTCATCACCGGAAGACGAATAAGATAATAAATAAATAATCAATAATAAATTAGTCAGAAATCAAAACAACAGTGCAGCCAATATTAAAAAAAAAAAAATGTTGCATTTTTTCTGTTCTTTTCTCAGCTCAAAAGAGGTCAACATTCTGTAAATTCAGGTCAGAATCTAAAAAATTCTGCATTCTGTAAGGGCAGAATTTTTTTTCAGAAAAGAATGCTCTATAAGTGTTTCCACTGCACGAACGAACAAGATGGCGACTTACCAATGTTCGCAACTTGTGTTCGTGAGGTGGAAACGGTTGGACCGAACGAAGAATTCATCGCTACGATTTGTTCGCAATGATTTCTTCGTTCGTTCGGGCAGTGGAAACGCTCGGTAATAAATAAGATATTGGTAATGCATAACAAATTAATAATGAATAAAATGTGAATAATGGGTAAAAAAAAATATAATTGAAAATTCTTTGTGAATTGCATTCCTTGTGTATAGTTGTCATATAACGACTTGTGTATGTCATAATTTAAAAATTTACAACAAAAATGACTAATTGAAATGAATAATTAATCAAGTTTTTAAAATTAAATGTGAATTAAAATTTTATTTATAAATCAATTTTGTATGCATTTATGTTTTTTATGTTGTTATGCAGCTGTACTTAAAATTGTGAATATGAATATGAATTTGAATTTTGCAGCTCTGAATACAGTTCAAGTAAAACATCCCTCACTTAGGATCGCTGCCATAAATTTCACAACAGTTCAGTTTGCTGAATGTGACCAGTAATAACAAATGTAAGCGATGGCAGAAACTTGCTCTTGCTGTCTTTCAAATTAAAATTAAATTGAAGCCGACGGCAACGTCGGGCGACAATGTTGAGCGACAAGTCTCCAAAATACGTCCCATAAGAAATACATGTAAATGAAAAGTGACAATTGGCGCTCGTCGCTCGTCGCGCACATTGTGTCCGGGCTGTAACCACAAAGATAGTAAATCTTAATGCGCACCTTACACGGTCAATCATTTGACGTCAATCATTTGAATGTGTTAGTAAATATTTGTTTGTATGCATCACACAGACTCGTTGATGGCTTGATTGAAGAAAGTCTAAAATTTTTGATATTTTGCAATGCTGGTCAAGCGGATTGATGTGTGTAAGGGCTTGATTGACGGCTTTTCGTCAGTTCGTATGTTTTTGTCGTGTGGCCATGCCTGCAGTGAAAAAAGAAGCTGCAAAAAAATAATTGAGGAGGACAAAGAATTTTTTATGTTTTTATTTTTATGTTTTTTAATAGCATTTGCTATTGCAATATATGCGATGCAATCGTCTGTGTCACTCATGGCATGTCTGTATTTCACGAACAATTATGAACAATGAAAATTTGACGCTATGCTTGATGTGTGTAAGGGATAGCATCAATCCACGCGTACACATGCTTGACGTCAAATGATTGACCGTGTAAGGTGCACATAAGGCATTTGGCAAAGGCTATGTTCACACGTCAGTCAAATGACTGAAGTTCATCACGATTTTTTACTCTCTTTGACTCTCTCTGAAAATTTTGATTGACGCCTGCTCACACACGATCTTTTGATTGATGCTCTGACGACGCCATTTGTTACTTTTCTGCTACCTACTATTTTGTAAATTTGTATCTTGCTGTAAACAGAAAGTAAACACAACACAATAAACGAAGTCCGATTTTAAATTTTTTAATAGAAAAGTTGTGTTGCATTTAATTTTGTTCGCAAGGGTTACAGATTACATAATTTTCTCTTCAAAAAACTACATTTGTACCCAAAAAACTACTAATTAACTACTTTTCTTGACATAGTTTCCTACTAAACAACAAACAATTAAAATAATGCAACCATTTGACTGATTGATCCAGGTCTAGAGCTCAATCAAAATTTTGACTGACGAGAGAAGAATTTGGAGTTCATTTTCGCTCTGAGATAAAGTTCATTTTTTTTTTATGCCGTGGTCATGATGTAATTAACAAGGTGGTAGTGAATTTTTCACCACACACTCAATTTTGCTGAATCTGTCAAAAAATTGTGCCATAAAGAGAGGACCTGTCGGTAAGTGTCAAATCATTATTTTTTTTGTTTGCTTGCTTGTGATATTTCTAGCTAATATGTAATAAACTGCAAATATATGTAGTTTTGTTGGTTTTTTGTAAAAATCATTGAAGAAACTCTGAAAAACTAGAGCCGAATATGGAAACACATTGTAATTGGCTGCAAGTATGGATGATCTGGCCATGTAGTTCCACAATACAAATAGCAGCAATAAGCTGATCCTATTAAAATTTTCGAGGAAATCTACGAAAGCTGTAGCACAATCCGTACGAGGTGGTACATAATGCTTCAAGGATTGAGCTCTTTATCTTGAGCTGCCGGAGAAGTAGTTTAATCAATTTAAGGTTAATTTTAATATTTGTTGGTTTTTTATTGGCTAATAGCTTTGCTTTATTTACAACGCGAGCCAGCGCAATTTTTATGCTTATCCATGTTTTTTGCACGTTTATATTCAATCAAATAAAACTTTCACAATAAGCACAAATATCACAAACTATGTTTTGCTATGGTTTTGCTTAAGATATGCAATCAGCTGTTTTTGACAGATCGAGAGTTCATTTTTGTGAGAGAGGTAAAAAATTCACTACCACCTTTTTAATTACACCATGGCCGTGGTTATGCTTACCAAACATGTTTGGTGTTCATTTTCGTCAATTTCTTCTCTTCTCTGAAATGTTTGTTGGGTGCATGGTGTAATTAACAAGGTGATCGTGACGTTTACTAATTTCCCTACGGTTGTCAAAAAATGTTGAGAAAGTAAGAAAAAAAGAGACAAGCTGCGGAAAAGTGTCAAATCGCTTGCACTCAATAAAAAATTGTAATAGATTGTTGCAACTTTTGCTTGGAATTTACGAACAGCTGTTATTGACAAGAGAGGGTAAAATTTTTTTGAGATAAGCTAAAAATTCACGATCACCTTGTTAATTACACCATGGTTGGGTGGTTATGCTATGTTTGTTGAACAGTTGCATTACATGTAATAATGTGTCAAAACACAAAGTTTTGTAGTTTTATAAAACTTTTATACATACTACCATTTTATTATAAAATGAAAATCGAAATTAAGAATTAATTCATAATGGAATTGTTTATGCAAGGGGTATTATATTTTGAAAAAAACCAACGTCGAATCATTTTGCAACATACAATCGAAGTTGCTGAAGCTATGTGGCAGTCGAAAAAATGTAAGATGAGCACATGTATTGTGAAGGACTGGAGGAAAATGAGAACAGAAAGTGTTTAAAATTAGAAAGAAATAAATTTTAAATTTATTGCACACACATTTTTCCGTCTTGCTTGCACTTTGTGGTAGGGGTTGCTTAAGCACACAATTAATTATACTTTTTAATACTTTTTACTACTTTTTTGATGCTATTATACAAAATGACTGCAGGCAACACCGGTAGTTCGGCATGTTTGGTGTTTCGATCAGCAATCAAAAATGTTCGGTCTGAGAGCGAGAGAATGAATTTGAGAAAAAGTTCATTTCTCAGTTTATACGTGAAACAATAACAACAAAAAATGTTCGGCAATCATGTTTGGTAAGCATAACCACGGCATTACATAGGAAAGCAACAACAAATTTTGACTGATTCAATCATTTGACTGACGTGTGAACATAGCCAAAGCCAAGAACAAAATTCATGAGAAAAGGATGAAACCCCCTAGCCACACGTGCCAGTAACAGTTCGAAAAACTCAATACACTCTCACTTTTTCACTAATACACTCACACTTTGATATCGACAGCCAGTACTGGCAGTCCACTGGCAACAACTTTTACAGAGACAGTGGATTTTGACAACCACAGCCAGTAAAGAGAAAAGTAAGCAAAACAGTGTTGCGTTTTTTCCCTAAAATATTCGAACTTTAAGTATGCATTTTTCTTTCATGTCTTGTAGTAAAGTATATTTCATTTATTTAGTTGCTATTGCTTTAAAATTAAAATATGATATGAACAAGTTTAATTTCTTTTTAAAAAATATTGTTAAACACATTGATAACATAATTTGTTCCCTATTTTTCTCCCATTTAAGTTTGGTGCTTTGTTGGCATATAAAAGCAACACTAAAACTGGATGTGAAACTAACAAGGGAACTTTGATTGTTGCGAGATCCTTTGCCTACGACAACATTTTGCAATGAACTTTTACTACCACGTGTGGCCACAGCAAATTTTCTGGCTTATTTCGAAAGATTTTCGAAGTTAATACATTGTCGACGACCAAAAGCATAAATGAAACGAGCAAAACATTTTTTTCTATTACTTTTTATTTTTATATTAGCGAACAAAATCTTTTCTCGATTAGAATTGTATAAGTGAACAAACCCATTCTTTTACATTCTTTTGTACACAAAAAATCGTTGGTTCAAATTTATTCGTTGCTGAAAAACCAAACGAAAGGGTACCAATCGGTAAAATATTTAAGTTTTCTGTATTATTTTATACAAAAGTATGAATTTTATTGTTTTAGAATAATAAACACTGCTATATGCCAAAAAGCTATGATTTATTATTGAGCAGCCTCGGATTTCCAGCAACATTTTTATTATTCGATTGTCATCGAAACGCAGTTTTACATGAACGCTAGCCATTTAAGAAGAAGTTCACGAATAAATAAGGGGCAATTACCAGCCAAATTCAAAGCCTTTAAGATGTCTGAGGAAAAAGCAGATGCAGACGTCATATTAGACGAAGATGAGTTAGACGAAACTGTTATGGAGCGAAAAGATTTTCAAGACCAATTGGACAAAATGGAAGAAAAATTTTCGAGAACGCTAAAGGAGATACAGGACAGCTTGGGAGCCATCAAGATGCAGACAGCGAATATGGATTCCAACACACAGGTACTCGACATTCTTTCTACTCCCCCCGTTGCCACAGGTACGGACCATAGCCACACAAAGTCTACTTCCACCGTGTCGGAACAGAAAATTTCCATTCCCCATTCGTCAAGCCAAAGTGCATCCATACAGACAAGATTTTACTCAGACTCAATCCCTTACAATAATTCCGCCACGCCGTCACCATTCTCTGCCACGATGCCGCAGTATTCCACCTTACATGCGCCCTTTGCTGTCGATCAGCCACAGCATACCGCCATACATTTGCCACCCACTGCCACGTTGCCGCAGTATTCCACAATGAAGTCGCCCTTTGCCGCCATGCAGCCGCAGTATACAGCCGTGCCTATGACTGTCCCTACTACGACAGCACAATATTCCGCTTTATATTCGAACGCCACCGCCGCCACAGACCCACAGTATAGTGCCTTGCCTTCGAGTTTTACATCCACAACTCCTCAGCACGCCTCTTTGTCACAACATTCAGTTCTGTACGAACACTTTGATTCAAACGCTAGAGCCCGACCAACATGTATTTCACAAGCACAAAATAACTTACCAGCCGAATATCGGCCGATGCCCATGAACAGTTCTGCCTTTCAAATAAATTCAGAGACACGTTTAGATGCCAGACGAGTTCTTCATGATCTTCCCCGATTTGGAGGTTTTCCCGAAGAATGGCCACCATTCATTTCTACATTCAAGGAAACGACAAGATGTTATGGTTACACAGCTTTAGAAAACCAAATGCGACTTCAAAAGTGTCTATATGGAGATGCCAAAAATGCTGTGGAACCAATTATGATATATTCAGAAAAATTGAACGATGTCATTTCCGAATTGGAGAACAATTTTGGTAGACCGGAGCGACTTATCAAAAGCCAGTTGGATAAAACTCGGACAATTCCTCCAATTTCGGAAAATAAACTGCAAGAAATAGTTCCACTAGCCATGAAGGTTAAAAGCCTCGTGATATTTCTTGAAGCTGCTGGTGCTTCGCAACATTTATGCAATCCATCCTTATTAGATGAACTCACAGCAAAGTTGCCATTAAGCAGAAGGTTAGAATGGTCACGTAAACAAATCGAAATTAGGCCATACGCGACATTGCAACACTTTAGCCATTGGCTGGATGCAGAAGCAAGAGTTATAAATGCCGTCAGCGATTTTGCTACACCTGCGATAAACTCACGCAATACCTCTTACAACCGTACTGCTTCAATGTCACACAATACACAGGATAACAGAGCTAAACCAAACTATGTTATGCATGTTCGCCCACCAGGGCGCTCTTGTAGTCTTTGCAGCCAAAATCACTCACTGAGCAGTTGCGAAAATTTTATAGGAATGTCTGTTGATGAACGCTGGAAAACTGTGAAGGAAAAACGAATGTGCTTTTCTTGTCTCAACAGTGGACACAACACTTTTAATTGCAAAAACAAAGTAATTTGTAATATAAACGGCTGCCAACGAAAACACAACAATTTGCTACACAACGAGCCTCCGCCGCCTTCGGTAGAAAGCCCAAGCACTGTTGCCGGAGATGCACAACTTCTTTGTACGGTGAATCAATTGCCAGATAAGAATCCAAAACTATTTTTTAAGATTATTCCCGTCCGATTGTTTGGTGAGAATGGATCAGCTGTTGATACATTCGCTTATCTGGACGACGGATCTATGCCTTCGCTAATAGAGGATGAAGTCGCCAAACAACTTGGACTGCTCGGCAGATCTGGAAAAATAACACTTCAATGGTTTGGAAATTGATGTACCTACTTCTTATGTTAGTTTTGACATCCAGGGTATGAATGCGTCTTGCCAAAGAATAAAATTAAACAATTTCTGCACAATAAAAAACTTAGATCTTCCCATGGTTGAATAAATAAGGTTGTCGCATGGGTGAGAGCGAGTTCCCATAAATGTCAAATCGAAGTTGACAGCTCATACAAAATCTGAAATGGGAAATTATTAACATGCAAAGCCGATGAAGTTGTTGTTGTTGCTTTTCATTGATTTTGACAATTATGGGTACTGAAAAGAGAGTACGATCAGCCACGAGACAACCTTATTTATTCAACTATGGATCTTCCCGTGCAATCCATGAACTTCGATTTATTGAACTGTCAAAACTGCGATTTGACAGGGCTACCAATCAGTAATTATTTAAACGCAAAACCTACTATTTTGATTGGAATGTCAAACGCATATTTAGGAGTAGAAACGAAGCGATTCAACTTGGGAGTGAAGGGACCTTTTGTGGCTGAGACCAAATTAGGGTGGGTCGTTTATGGACCAAAAAACAATTATGAAGAAAGTCTTACAGTTTCAAATGTTGTATTGTCAATTAAAAATATACAAAAAGATTCTGAAGATAAATTAATGAACGAAATCAATACTATGGTACAAAATTATTTTTCTATTGAGAACATGGGTATAATAAAGCCAAAAGAAAAATTATTATCGAACGCTGATAAAAGAGCTTTAGAAATAATGACGGAAACAACAAAAAAAGTAGGAAGTCGCTATGAAATAGGCATGCTGTGGAAAAAAGATAATGTGGTGTTGCCAGATAGTTTTAAAATGGCATTAAAAAGACTTGAACTTTTAGAAAATAAATTATCAAAGGATCCATTACTTGCGAATGCATATGAAAATAAAATTGAAGAATATTTACAAAAAGGATATGCTTATAAACTTACAGCGGATGAAATTGAATCGCAATCCACAAAGATCTGGTACTTGCCACATTTTGGTGTAAGAAACGCCAACAAACCTGGCAAGTTAAGATTGGTTTTTGATGCAGCTGCCCAGGTAGGAGGAGTGTCTTTAAATACCGAATTGTTGTCAGGACCTGATATGAATCAAACTCTTTTGGATGTACTTTTTAAGTTTCGCGAGGCCGTCATCGCTGTTTGCTCCGATATAAGAGAAATGTTTCACAGAGTGGACATACGTCAGGAAGATCAAGTCTGTCAACGGTTCTTGTGGAGACATGGATGCTCTCAAAATCCGTTGGAGGTATATCAAATGCGTGCGATGATATTTGGTGCAACTTGCTCTCCTACCTTGGCGCAGCATGTGAAAAATATAAATGCGAAGCTCTTTCAGGAAGAATATCCAAAAGCTGCTGCTGCTATAATCAAAAAGCACTATGTTGATGATTATGTAGATTCGTTTGAAACAGAGAATGAAGCAATATCGGTTATTAGCGAAGTAATCAGGATTCATCAGCACGCAAATTTTGAATTAGCAAACTTTGTATCAAATTCGCAAAGTGTTTTAGAAGGTTTGGGAGTCTGCGAGGGTGAAAATATAGAAGTTGATGTCAATGTAAATGTAACCGACAAGAGCGAACGAATCCTAGGAATGTTTTGGAACACAGCTAAGGACAAATTTGTTTTTTGTCTAAGATTCAACAAGGTACCAAAACAGATCTTAAATGATGAAAGAATTCCAACCAAGCGTGAGATGCTGAGCGTGGTAATGAGCGTCTTTGACCCGTTTGGATTGTTAGGTCAGTTTGTTATCCGCGCAAAAATACTTCTACAAGAAGTCTGGAAGAGCGGAACTAGTTGGGATACTCCTATACCAGATAATATTTATAGGAAATGGAGAATGTGGTTCGCTGAGCTAAAGAGTATCGAAAGGATTTCGGTGCCACGATGTTATTCATTGTACTTTAGGATGGGTCGAATTGAGTTACACATGTTTTCAGATGCCAGCGAGAATGCGTATGCAGCCGTCGCTTATTGGAGAGTCGAAGATGGTAACGGAAATATTGACATTGCGCTGGTGGCTGCTAAAACCCGATGCGCTCCGATTAAACCGATGTCAATTCCGCGATTAGAGTTGCAGGCAGCTATTTTGGGAGTTCGTTTGAAGAGCACAATAATATCTGGACACAGCGTATTGATTGATAGAACATATTACTGGAGTGACTCGAAAACTGTTATAAGGTGGATTAATTCAAAAAGCCGCCGATATAAACAGTTCGTGGAGCACCGTATATCGGAAATTCTGGAAGAAAGTGACGAATCGCAGTGGAACTGGATTCCAACAGATGAAAACGTTGCCGACGAAGCGACACGGGCAAGGTTTCCGACGAATTTAGATGAGAACTCAAGGTGCTTTCAAGGTCCGAAATTTCTGCGTTTCGATTCGAGCAAATGGCCAATTCAACATAACGAGGAGCTAAATATTAACGAAACAGAAGACCTCGAAATACGTGCTCCATTATTTTGCACCGATCTTAAGCCTAACTTAATAAAAGTAATTAACATCCAGAGATTCTCAAACTATTCTCGGCTTAAGCGTTCTATGGCATGGGTATTTCGATTTATTCAAAATTGCAAAAAGAACGAGTTTGAGCGTATAAAAACAGAGCTGACGCCACTGGAAGAACTAAAAGCCGAGTGCTATTTGTGTTCTGCTACCCAAAAGGATGCCTATAGTGCAGAATACACTAGCCTTAAATCTCATAAGCAAGTATCCAGGTCGAGTTCACTGTACACTCTTAATCCTATTTTGGATAATGACAAGGATGTCATCCGAGCGGAAGGTAGGTTTCAAGCTGCGTCAACATTGCCATTGTATGCAATAACGCCTATTATATTGCCCAAAAAGCATTACCTGACAGAGATTATAGTTAACTACTACCACCGAAAGTTTCATCATCAAAACCAGGATCTTATCAGCTGCGAGATTCGGCGTGTATTTTGGATACCATCTTTGAGAAGTTTAGTAAGAAAAACGAAGTTAAATTGTCAAACATGTCGAATAAATGATGCTAAACCACGTCAACCTATAATGGCACCATTGCCGAAAGACCGAATAACACCTTACGTAAGTCCTTTCAGTTATACAGGCGTTGATCTTTTCGGTCCTGTCTTCATAAAAAATCGGAGAAATCGAGAAAAGCGCTGGGTTTCAATATTCACTTGTATGACTACGCGCGCTATACACCTTGAAATATGTCGGGACCAATCTACAGATGCCTTTTTGTTGAGTTTGCGAAATTTAATTAATAGACGAGGAGTTCCTGTGCGCATCAGAAGTGACTGCGGCACTAATTTTGTAGGCATTGAAAATGAGTTAAAAAATGTACATGACTTCATAGATCATACCGCTGTTCAATCTGCCATGAGTCCCCTGGGAATCGAGTGGCTATTTAATTGTCCTAAATACCCAAATGCGGGTGGCTGTTGGGAAAGACTGATTGGAAGCGTGAAGAGAGTATTAAATACCGTGCTCAAGGAACACGCTCCCCATATAGAAACCTTGCAAAGTGTTTTATGTGAAGCAGAAAATATTGTTAATAGCCGACCATTAACAGACATTCCGGTAACAATAGATGAACCTGAACCCATTACGCCGAATCATTTTTTGTTGGGTAAGCCAAATTCAACTCAAACTCCGGGAATAAGTAATTGGAGGCTTATGTGTATGCGAAAACAATGGCGAGTTTCCCAACAGTTAAAAAACACATTTTGGAAACAGTGGATTCTACAATACTTGCCAGACTTAACTCGACGAGCAAAGTGGTGCCAGCATTCGGAACCGATAAAAATTAATGACCTCGTGTTGGTTTGTGAGCCGGACTGTCCAAGATCTCAATGGATACGTGGTAAAGTTGTCCAAACTTTTGAAGGCAAAGATGGAGTCATAAGAACAGCTGAGATTGTGACCGCAAAAAATACAAAACTTCGTCGTCCGGTAACACGGTTAGCAGTTTTGGATGTCGAGGCACGTTGTGGCGAATCCTCAAAGACTTGTGGGCTTCACGGGGGGGAGAATGTCGACGACCAAAAGCATAAATGAAACGAGCAAAACATTTTTTTCTATTACTTTTTATTTTTATGTTAGCGAACAAAATCTTTTCTCGATTAGAATTGTATAAGTGAACAAACCCATTCTTTTACATTCTTTTGTACACAAAAAATCGTTGGTTCAAATTTATTCGTTGCTGAAAAACCAAACGAAAGGGTACCAATCGGTAAAATATTTAAGTTTTCTGTATTATTTTATACAAAAGTATGAATTTTATTGTTTTAGAATAATAAACACTGCTATATGCCAAAAAGCTATGATTTATTATTGAGCAGCCTCGGATTTCCAGCAACATACATACTTTCAACTGGAATGCCATTACTGTCACGTGTGGCTGCAGCGTAAAATTGTATAGTATGTAAAGTTAAGTACTTCGTATTGAATAATAAAAACGTATTCAAAATGGTACAAAAGTACGTACTATACAACCTTGCCCTGATGCAGTGCTTGTACCATTGATGTGATTTGGTGGGATTTCGGGCTCATTTTGGGATATTTGGCCTATTTGAGAACGTGTGGGATTTCGGATGCTTAGATGGGATTTTCTACTGAATCATAATTTTTTAAAGTGTAAATTAGCAAAGCTGGTTGGTATCACTTTTTTGTAATCTTTCGTTTAATTGCTGTTTCATTGATTCTAAATATGTAAGAAAGGGATATGTATATAAAGAGGCTTAAAATTAATGAAAATAAGATCCTCATTTAAAAACAAAAATATAAGCTCAGTTTCATTTTGATGCAAAGAGAGAAATTTACGATTACTTCATACACTTAAGAGAGTTTTTATAAAAAACGCAGTGTTTAACTTTTTGTATTGTTTTTTTTTTTTATAAAATTTGTTATTTTTATTGAAAAACTTTATTATGTACATTATTAAACTATAAAGTTATTATAATGTTAAAAAAATGTAGGGGAGGATGCCCGCCTACTAAACACGTTTTGCTTGGAGGCTATACCTTTGGATTAAAACATAATTGTTCAGATCTCTTGGTTTCATTTGGAAGCTAAGATAACTAACAAGAATTTTAATCAGAATTTAAAATTTCCAAAAATTATAATTTAGGCACTCGATCTAGCAAAAGTTTAAAAAACGGCCGCTTAAAAAATCGGCCCAGCTACTGAACACCTAAAACAAATTGTTGAAAAAAAATTAGAAAATTAAGTTTTTGAGAGTTTTTAAAAAGTTTATTCTATTCACAATAACTCACTGAACTTTCAGCAATAGAGATTTAAATTTCTTTGATGGCTGCAGTCATCGCATCAGAATACACTTTTGACGTAGAATACGTCATTCTCGGAGGTTAGTAGGGCGCTTGATAGTGATCAGGCGGCGGTTGATAGCGTTTTTAGGTCACACTTTGAGCCTTTGGTTTGTCTAAAGTACTGATCGTACAATGTTGATGTAAGCACTTGTTGGTCTGCTTGATCCTCACTGGGAGAAAAATTCATGTTTGACTAATTAACTAAAACTCTCTAACTTATATAAATTTTACACAATTACATGAAATATAAAGCCAACATTTGATGTTTTTGTTTGCTGTGCGCATGGTTCTTGTTTAAGGTTGCTACCTATTTATCGACGGTTTCCGGTTTTTTTCGACGATGAAGACAGCGCCATCTAGCGTATCGAAGAAATTAATCTTATAATTAAAAAAAGCATACTTTTGGGGGCATGTTAGTTTTTAACACAATCAAGCCCTACCGATTTTAACAGTTGTTTTTAACAGAATCAAAATTCATTTTGAGGGGCATGCTTGTTTAACAGAATCGAGCACTATCGATTTCTGTTTAGAAAAAGCGTCAACGGAGGCGCGGCTGCGACATGGATTTATAATTGTTATTTAATTGTGGGAGGGGAGGGTTTTATTTTGGTGGGGCGGGGCGGATCTGCGGCATGGTTTTATAATTGTTATTTTAAATGCAAGCTAATAATTGTAAGCCATTGAATGCGAAATCTACATTTAGGCGACGACATTCTAAAATTTTATCTCAACTTGGACGAGAATCACGAAAACTATTTTAACTAATTTCAAACACTTTTTTCAATCATATAAATGACAATTTTTTACTTGCACGATTTCTGAAAATTTTTTCGTGGGGACCAACGTTTTGTTCAGTAGGGCAGGCACGCCATCATGATATGACGTGAAATATTTTTTCCCATATTGTTCGATTGCAATCACGCGCATTCATCTCAATGGCCCAAAATACACTGTAGTGCTCAGTCTGCGTGAAACCGGGTTTCTAAGGTAAGGGAGGTGAGTCAGCGGACGTGAAGTGCGTGAAATTTCAATCACCGAAAAAGCTGTAGTGACGATTGACTGACACGCACACATATGTCAAGTCGTCATATTTTATTTAGGGGTTCACAAAATTTACCACACTAATACAATCAAAAACGGTTCATGTACACGAAATAAAACTGGTTTCACGCAGACTGACCAGTGCAGTGTGTTTTTGAATGATTGACTGCTCACGGAGACTGAGCACTACAGTGTATTTTGGGCCAATGATTTATCAAAAGTGAACATTCAATGAGATGTTACTGCGACACTTTACACATTGGCGCATCATACAGACGTCAGAACTCACAGCATTCAGTAGTGGTGGGTCTGTTCAGCAGGTCATTATTTCTTTTCAAAAATTGAATAAAAAATCGTTATTAGGAGTATTCACATTCATCAAATTATTGGTCAAACAGTTTGACAAACAAAAATATATATGGGATTTGACGACGATTTGATGATAATTTGATGTGTAAACACTCATCAAACTGTTTGTCAAATCGTTTGACGAAAATCAAAATATTTTGATTTTTCTGTTGTTTGACCAACAGTTTGACGAGATATTTGACAATGTGAACACTCGTCAAATTTTATAGTACAAATTTTGCCAGTTGAAAAAAGATTTCAACGTGAACACATCGCATAAAGATGATAATAACAGAAGAATGTATCTGGAAAAAATTTTTAAAATATTTCCGGACACATTCAGAGTTTGTTTGCTTCGTTTCGGTCATTTTTTAATAAAATATTAATAAAAATTGCTCCGTCATGGCAACGTTTTCACTTCGATGCGCAAGCAAATAATGAAATTTGACGAAAAATTTGAGAATGTGAACACTTGTGTGGTCAAACTGTTTGACCAACAATTTGATGAAAAATTTGACAATGTGAACACTCCTATTGGTATAAATATTTGGGTGGGATTTTTTGTGGGTTTTTCGTGTCATTTTGGTGTGATAAACAGGTTTAAATCGGGATGTGATCGGGATTTTTTACTAAATCAGAATCACATCACTGGCTTGTATTTTGAAATTTCAATCGCTTGAAATTGGCGCGAAAGCGGTGGGATTTTAGTCATGGAAGAATTCACGGTCGAACAGCGGGTACAAATTTTGAAAATATACTATCAAAATAATGAAAATATTACGGAAACGGTTCGGAAAACCCCTACACTTCTCGGTCATCATGAGGCACCGTCGCACAACACTGTAGTCAATTTAATCAATAAATTTGAATCCACTGGCTCTGTTCTAGGCTCTATTGAGGACGCGGAAAGGAGTGGTCGTCCCCGTTCCGCCAGTTCGGACGAAAACATAAGATTGGAAGCGGTCAGCGTTGATGATAACCCAACAACGTCGATTCGTCATCGTAGTCAGGAATTGGGCGTTAGCAGAAGATCGAAACAGCGCATTTTAGCAAAAGAACATAAAACAAAGGCTCCTGCCGAGCTTAGTGCAACAAAGGTACATTTTGTCATAATGAACATTGATTGTGGAAGTTAAATAATGTGAATATTTTGTCGTTTACAGGACCAACAACCTAGATTGAAGCGCACACCTATAGCAAAACCCAGTCAGGTTGGTGCAGAAGTGCTTGGCGAGAACAGCGCAGTGCTGTACGTGGATCACTGCCGCAGCTGATCCGTGTTTAAGCGACGTGCACAAGCGCTGCATGCCGAGGTTCTAAAACGTTTACATAATATTAAAAGTGATATTCAACTGCAGTTGGCTCTAAATGCGAATGGTGTGCCACCAAGAGGTTCATTCGAGGTATTTATATCACCACAGCCCACAACCCAATTAGACGAACGAACAAAACTTTGGTCCGGTCACAAGCGTACGCCACGTGCCCAGAAATTCCCAGAAGTCGATGGGATTATGGGGGAACTCTTAAAAGTGTTAAATATAAAAGACACAAATAAGTAACAGCACTCAGAAGGAAGAAATGCTCGAGCAGTAAATCGAAATCTAGAAAGAAACAAGCTTAAAAGTTAAAGAATTAGTAAATAGAAGCATTTGTGGCACTCATGACCTGCGCTAGAATTAAACCTTAATCAGGAGTTCGGCGTGGTGAACTTTTTTGCCCATCTACTTTTTATTGATTCGATTTTAACTTTATGTTTTCTTTTTATAATAACCACTTGCATATTGCTTAGAAACACTTGGAAGCAGTTTGCAGCTAATTGACACACATGACCAGTATTGGATAAAGCTTTAAATAAGCAATCAATGCTGTGAATATTATTTGTCATAGCTTAAAGTTGCTCTAGGTTATGCAAGGATTTGTTTTTTGTTATATTGAATAAGCCAAAAATATATGCTTAAACTTTTTATGAAAAATAAACTTGCCTTTTAAGTGTCATTTAGGGAAAAACTTTGTTTACTCCAATCTACTCGACTTTCCCCACCGAACACATAAGACAATTGTCCTTTGGCAAATTGTTTTCACTATCTTCACCGGCTTTCTAGTAGTCTATAATATTTAGTAGTTCTTGCGGTGACATACGTCTTTAAAATACCCGCTGCGGTAAGCAGCTTACCTTGACTCAAATCAACAGCACAGAGCAATCATTGGAACAAGTTCCGCGACAGTTCCTTGATAGAATCAAAAGTAAAATACAAAAATAATCGTAAAAAAATTGTTGCTTGAAATCGTTTGGGTAAAAACGATCGTTTTTACAAAATCGTGTGGTTAAAAGATAAATTTGCACACAATCTTTTCTACAACCGAAAATCTATTTCAGCATTTCGTAAAAACGAAATCTAAAAAGTGTTTATAAAATGTCTGTGGGACTATTAAATGTTTTGATTATTCCTCGACCTTACGTGTCGACCTTACGTGTCGGATCCTGATTTCAATTTTGTGATAAAACCTATTTCGTGTTCGAGCCACAAGAAATATTAGATAATTATATCTTTAGAACACAAATAGATAAAATTCTATATCAATTGAGCCACTAGTTGAACCTTTCGACTTCCCTCGAGACCATTAGAGGAACACAAACTAGTTGGTTTTTATTTCTTGCTACCAATTAAGCATTTATTTTATCAATGTCCTTGACTAAACTCACATGCACACTTTTCCAAATAACAATCACAACACTAGTAGTGATTCGAAAATAGAATTCAATGAATTAAACAGGGTTTGTTGCAGAATTATCGATTGTTTTCCTTGCAATATCGACAAAGAGGACGTAACGTGGGCTCATTAACATTACCATCACCTTCATTACCACTTATGCTTCCCATCTTCGTAGTGGTACCGGGATTTTTATACTCATTTATAACGGTAAGCAGTTGATTCTGTGCATCTAGAAACTCCTGCTCTTCCATGCCTTCACCAATGTACCAATGCAGATGTGCCTTGCGACGCAACATCACGGAGCAAGTAACAATTATTTACCGGAAGATGACGGACTTTCCAGTGGGCTGCTGAGTGAATAGATGCACGGACAGCAAGGTGGCCAATGTGCTTAGCCTCTAGATGCAAGTGATATATAAACTCCCTAAAAGTATATGTTGAGATAAATGATTCAGTTAACTGTCACAAAAATGTCTTCCGCTGTAGATTACTATTTCACAGGAATCTTTATTTTATATTGGAAAACAATTTTTGCAACTCACATTTTTCACGGCAGACAAGAAACTTATTTTGGCGCTGACTTTGACACAAATCAGTCATTTTATTGTTTAAATTGTTGTCTCATTCAATTTAATTTCAATTTCAATTTCAATTTTTCAATTATATTGTTGTCTCATTCTAACAAAACTGACAAATGTGAAATAACTGAGAATGTATTAGTTTTTGCTGCAAAAGTTGTGATTGTGTTGGAGTTTCAGTTAGGCATGTCTTGCAGGGCATGATACAATTATAAGGTAGGCCCAGGAAAAACACACTCTCTATGACTACAAATCAACAACAAAACAATAACAAAGGCGTAGGTATAATGTCAAAATACAATACAAAGCGATGCGAATAAATTGGTTACTGAATAATCGAACTAAGAAGTCGAATGAAAATTATATAAAAAGTTCCCTTTTATTTGCTTCGTTGAAAGCTGACATACAATTCATTTTATATTATATCTATAATATATATATTATATATATTATAATTGTATCATGTTGCAGGGTTTGAATCCACTGGCTCTGTTCTAAAAGGTGATTTTTTTGAGGTTATGATTTTCATGCATTAGTATTTGACAGATCACGTGGGATTTCAGACATGGTGTCAAAGAGAAAGATGCTCAGTATCATGGTATAATAATACATGGTAGCATTGACAACTGCTTATTTTCTCTTCAACAGGAAAACATAAACTGTCAAAAACAGCTTTTTGTGGAAATACATCAGCAGCTGCTGTGGTTGTTGTTTTTTTTTCACTTCAACGTTTTCAACATTGCTTGTGTTTTCAATGGCGGATTGTGAGCGCTCTCTTTTTGAGTATATTTTTTGACAGTATATGATTTCCCAAGCAACTGTCAATACTACCTTGTATTATTATACCATGCTCAGTATCAGAGATAAAGAGATGGGAAACTTCGATGTGAAAGGGATAGCACTATGCCTGCTTTATGTCAAATTAAAGTCAATACTAACACAATATTATAGTTGGGGTCGTACATTTTGTTGAGAAACTCACCCAGTTTGGGTTCCAGTTTGAGTTGAATTTGAGTTATTCAGCTGCTTCGGGTTCTCACCACTGTGTAAAATTTCACTGAACTTAGAAAAACTGACCACGGTCAAAACTCAAACAAGTGGAAAAATTGCAGTATTGTGATTGATCATCGACTAGTTTTGTTTATTTTTATAAATATTTAAATTTACAAGTTTATAATAAAAAATACAATAGTTTTTTTTTAAAACTTATTGAAATTGAAAAAAAATAATTGTGACAGTGATTAAATAAAAAATTATAAAAAAACGATGCCTGGAAGAAAGTGCTGCATTGGATGTCCTGGAGGACCTTTATTTAAGCTCCTGATGGCTCAAAGCCTGAAAGTGCTGAAAGGTATGTAATTTTATTTAATTTGAATTAATTTTATTCATTAAGTTCGTTCATTCATTCAATAATAAGCAAATATTATTGAAACGTGTTGGCGGCTTAAGCAGCCAAATATTGTAACGGCTAAATATAAGCGGCAAACCACCCACACGGAAAAAAAATAACAAAAAACGTACACACAGAAAAACGTTTAGTTAATATCAAAAATATGATGCAAATTAATTTCAAAACCATGTTTGCCGTTAATTTTACATTCTTAAAGCAAATTTAAAAAAACTTACATAAACTAAGCCTATTATAAACAAAAAAAGCAAGTAAATGTTTAAAATTAATTTGTAAAATATTTTCCTGTGTGTGAAGTTTAGTAAAAGCTTTAAAAACTTTCAAATGTGTGTGTAAATGCGAATAAGTCTTACTTAAATTATTTCCTTTTAAATATTAAGCAAAAAAAATTGCTTCCAAAAACTTTTTGAGAATGTTTCTGAAAATGATAATTGGAAACTTCTTAGCTAATTTGAACCAAAAAACTTATATAATATTTTATTAAAATTTCCAACAAAATTTAATTTTGCTGAAGTTATAATGCTATATGCACAAAAAGGCTTAAAATATATTTCAGCTTAAAAATAGATTTAAATAGTAAAATGCTTCGAAAAAAACTATTTTACTAAGCTGTCTTAGACAAAATTACTAATTTTTCATTCCGTGCATTTGCGGCAGCAATTATTTCAAATTGGACATGGCTTATACGATTCGTACTAATCCTCGACCGAACTGGAAGTGGAATCATATTATAATCTTGAATTTCAAAAGATGTGTTTAAATTTTAAATGCAAGATTTTTGAAATAAGATTAAACAAAAAACAATTACAAAAACAAGGATATACCAAAGATTGAACTCAACTGGGATAAACGCAAACTTCTAGATGAACTGATACCGGCGATTGAAGAAGTAATAAGTAATAATTTTCTTTTTTTTTTTTTTCTTTCAGCTGTTTATTTGATATATTATTTTTTTAAATAATTAAATTTCGCTCCGATACAGGTTCGTTGTAAAATACTATATAAACTTTAAAGCTTGCAAGAAATGCTGATTCATAAATATTATAGGTGCTGTAAATTTGTTTTATGTTGTAGTTTTTTACAGTTATAATTTGGAAATATTTTGATTAATATTTTGTTTTTAAATTGCTTATGGTATACTGATAGTCTTTTCTTAGCAGCGCGATTGATAACAAAATTGGTAACGAAAATAACAAAACATCGTTCTGATAAAGTTTTTATAAAACCATTATTTAAAGTACATAGCTTGGAAAAATTGTGATCTACTAAAATAAAGGATGCTATAATTTTGTTTTTCGTAATGTTTTACAATTTTAATTTGGTATTTTTCATTTATAATTGTTTTTTAATATTGGTTTTCGTTTCAGTTAACTAATAATGGTTTTATTTGTCTATTTTTTTATGTTTACTTACAAAATTTGGTTGATATTTAAATTAGAAAATTTCTGGTAGTCTACTAATACTAATATTTTTTTTTTTTTGTTATTATTTAATAATATTAGTTTTGTAAGGAATATTTATTGTTTTTCTTCTTATTATTTTTGCATATAGAAGAAAACAATGGCTTACAGTATTTGGTGTAAATGAGCCCAACAGCACTAGAAGGATGACGATGTATGCCTGCTACAGGCATTTTTCTCAAAAAATGCGAGGGTATAATCGGCTACACAAGAACGCTGTTCCAGATAGTAATTTAAATTATTGTAACCAATTACCTTCCTTTATAGCAGAAGGAGATTCGGGAATAGGAATAAATGGTAGTGATAGAAATTTTGTTCCTCAGTTCACTTCTACAATTATGAAATCTAAACCACCCTCTCTGAGTTGTTCTTCCACCTTGCGAAAACCTCTTCTTCCATTATTTGAAAATACTGTTGAACCATCTTCATTAATTGATGAAAATTCACCGGCAGCTAGCAATCTTCTTTGTCATGATGAAATGCCGGTCGAATATAACGAAAACTCTATAACGGCTGTTGTTGGCCGACAGGTTCAAACAGATGAAAGTTTAAGCGCTATGACGCCAAGAAAAATTAAACTTTTTGAAGAAATTAAAAATTTGAAACGCACTTTAAAAGTAACTGAAAATGAATTGAAAATTAAAGAAAAAGAATTGCAAATTAAAGAGAATAAATTGAAAATAAAAAATCGCGAGTTAATTATAAAAAATCAAGAAATAGAAATAAAAAACAATGAATTGCAATTGAAAGAAGAGCAATTAAAAATTAAAGATAATTACAATAAAAAATTACAAATGGAAAAAGAGGTTTTGGTTAAAGAAATGTCGAGAAACCGGGATGTTGCCATTAGTAATACAAGTAATGTGCAGCAACCTGAAGCATTTTTTGGAAATATGTCGACAACATTAAGAACAACAATAATGAATAGTTTAAAAAATAGCTGTCGGCATCCAAATGGTCGTAGATATGACGACCATTTAAAAACTATTGCATTGGGTGTATATTTTTTATCACCTTTAGCTTATAGGTACTTAAAAAAATCGATGAATTGGCCCGAAGAAAGAACTCTTCACGAGTTTGTAACTTCTTGGCCTAAATCTCCAGGCTGCTCTTACAGTAGCCTTAAATCCTTAGAGTTGCTAAGCCGTGGCTTCACTGCAGAACAGAGATTCGTCTCAATTTCTTGCGACGAAATGTCGTTAAAAGTTCACTTGCAGTATGATCGGCTAAAGGATATGATTATCGGACTTGAAGACTACGGCAACGAGAACCGTACTTCAAGAACTGCTAATAGCGTTATGACGTTGATGGTCCAAGGCATTGGTGGATTGTCTTGGAAGCAACCATTTGCGTATTTTCTTTTACATGGGGCATGTAAAGGAGATATAATTAAAAAATACGTATTTGAAGTTATTGCCCAACTTCAAAGTATTAATTTGTACCCTTGTCATTTTGTCTGTGACCAAGGTTCCAATTTTGTAAATTTTGCAAGAGTTGTAGGAGTGACAGAGGAACATCCATTTTTTACTGTAAATGATAAGAGAGTTTATTTTTTTCATGACTCTCCTCATTTATTGAAAAGTAGCCGGAATTGCTTAGAAAATTCAAAAAATATCATTACTTTTAATGATGTTCAAGTGAGCTGGGACGATATCGTGCACTTCTACAGCGTTGACTCCACGTTGTCAATAAGATGCGCACATAAGCTTACTGCAGCACACATCAGGCCGAATAGTTTTCAAAAAATGAGCGTCCGTCTAGCTGCTCAAGTTCTGAGTAACACTGTTGCTTCCGGGATGAATGCACTGTATAGCTCTGGCGTTATAGACACTTCCAAAGCGCCGACAACTCCAAATACGGTGCAATATATCCTTTTTTTTGATAAATTATTTAATATTTTCAACAGCTGCAGTGGTGATGTTATTTTCCCTTCAAAAAAGGTTTACACCGCATCCCAGGATCAGCTAGATCTTCTTCTTGAAGCTAAATCGCTTCTGAATTCTATGAAAATTCAAGACGCATACGGTACTGATGTTAAAAATGGATTTTCATTCATAAAGGGTTGGCTGTTAAATATAAGCAGTTTGAGGCAATTGTGGAATTTCTTGCATAATGAGGGGTTTTCTTATATTATGACAAGAAGACTGTGTCAAGATGAACTTGAACACTTTTTCGGCCAAATAAGAAGGGGTGGTGGCAATTCTTCAAGAATAACACCTCATATGTTTACTTGCTTATTTCAAAAACGTTGGGGCTTGCAATTTGTTGGCTTAGTTGTCGCAGGCAATTGTGAGCCTTCTACTGATTTGAATAATGTGCCAACTTTACCGATAAATGATGTTCTGGAAAGTGTTTGCAACGACACGCTGATACAAGATCAGTCTTGGCAAGATTTTCAAAGTTTGCCACGACCAGAGCATTCATTTATTCAAAAAGTCCAAATTGATATTGATATAAATGAGTCAAAATTTCTTAAGCAAAATGCGTTTGCCTACGTGTGTGGCTGGCTATATCTGAAATTGTATAAGCAACACAATTGCGTATATCCATTGCCATATTTTGGAAACGAAATCATAACGGATGAATTTCTTTTCACTATAGAAAAGCAATGCGATAAATTCAATCTTATTAAGCCTCCGGAGGACTTTCTTTTGTATATTCAAAAATTAGATGACACCTTTTGTCAATTATTTGATGGCGCTTGCCACAGAATTGGACTTAGCCAATTTCTATTTACTCAAATGAAAGATATAGAGCCATACTCTTGTTGTGACAACTGCGGCAGCGGTATTTTATTAGCGTTTTTTATTAGGGTCAGAATTTATTTCCTTCTCAAGTTTTTCAACAGAGAAGCAGCTGAACCCAATTTCAAAAATAAAATTTTACGTGTCACACACCTTTAAATTCATGTTTTAAACTGTTCCAAACGCATTTTCTCATTTTTAGGACATATTTAAAAATTTTGGGAGTTATTTTCTTATAACGTATTATTATCAAAATGCACATTTATTTTGAACTACAAGAACACCCATTCAGACAATAGTTCAAAATCGTACCCATATAAACTATTTGAGTAATATGGTAGGTGCAAAGCCCCCTTTTGCAATGTACTTTGCTATTTGTGGCTTATTTTATTTTTATTATTTTATAACGTTAACACTACCAAAATCTCTTCAACTTTCATTGCACATATTCCATTGATCTCTTTCTGCTTATGTTTAGATTTTGTATATACGGATATAATGTATTTGCTCTTTATTTCAGGATTTCTTTTATATTTTTTCTTACAGCCAAAATATAAATATATACACAAATATACATACAAATAGTATATTGTGTAATGGTGATATAGGCCTACAGGGGAACCGAACACCAAAAAAAAATCGGTAACGCGCCAAAATGCATACCTCAAAGGTGGTGTGGAAATGCATTTAGCACTAAAAAATATATTATTTAAATAAATAATTTCTTTAAATAAATATAATATATTACGTTTTTATTGACGATATTGAAAATAAATTCTTGCGGAAAAGTAAGTATAAAAATATGGAGATTTTCGTATACGAAAATATATTCATTTTTTAAACTTTCATGATTTTTAACTTTCCTAAACCATTTTGTCTAAACTAATAGAATAAGCATTCAATATACAAAATATTAATTTTTCTGGTTAAAAGTGTAAATCATAACAAAAACACAAATTCTATTCATTCTACTCTTATTTACATTTCTTTTGCTTATCACTTCACATTGCCTTTCCTGTCACTGTTTGTCGAATCACTACACATCAGAGAACTTCAAGGAGTATCCGGCAGAAATCGGATACTCAAATTATACCCGAGTTACTTGTTGTTCTCAACCTTATCCATACTCAATGAAATATGTAAAATACTTGTTCTCATTGGTCTCTTTAGCATATTTTCTGGTGCAAATCCACGTGTGCCGGATAAGCTAGTAATTAATATAGGATATCACTGTTAAATTTTTAACCTTTATTTTAAATAATAAACAAAATACAAATTTTTTTAATTTTTGGTGAAGGTGCAATAAAAAAATTGCTCTTTATGTTTATTAAAAAAATAAGCCGTAGTTGAAAGATATACTAAATACTTGGTTCTGAAATACTTGGTTCAGAACCAAGTATTTAGTATGTAAAAGAAGTACAAAGTTTAGGCAAAATCGGTCCAAAGGTTTTCGAGAAATATTAACAACCGATTTAAAAAAAACTTTTGTGAAAAAGGCTGAGTTCCAAAACGTGTTTATATAAATCATCAGTGTGAATTTTCTTTGAATTGATGCTTAGTAGATTCATCAAAAGTGCGCAACCAAAGCATGCTTAAAAATAACAATCCAGTTGCGCAGCTTTAGTGAATCTACCAAGCAAAAATGCAAAGAAAAACCACACTGATGCTTTCAATAAACACGTTTTGGAACTTAGCCAAACTCAATTAAAGTTTGATACATGAATAAAAACTTTTACTCCTTATGACTTCAAATCTCACGACAATATTGTTTGTAAGTTGTAGTATCAGGAAAAAATGTTTTTCCAGCCCTAAATTTATTTTTTATCAATCCAATTCCTACCATTCAATGATTGGGCTGAATTTCAGCTTAAAATGTATGAAGAGAGAAGTAAACGTTAAAGTTGTTTTCTTTGAACTATTGAATATGTTGCAACATTAGCGCCGTTGGCTCCAAACAATATCAGCCACAGCCGGTGGTGCAAACCTTGTGTTTCTTAAAGTTAAAATTAATTAGCTTTATTTTTATTTTAACACAAAAACACTTACCTCAACCACTGCTGCATGTGCACCAATGTCTACCATTACCACAGGCTAAACAGGCGCCCTTGACCGGCAAACAGCAGAGCGCACTCGTCAACACCGGACGCTGACATGTTGTGCATGAAGGCGTGCGTTTAACCTTGTTGCAACCAGTACACTCGGTAACGAATTCCACACCGTGTGGCAAGGGTTTGGCATTCATTGTGTGCTTCAGAATCTAGCATATAAGGTTCACGTCAATATTTAAAATAAATAAATTTTAAAAACTCACCAACGAGCTCGTTGTCAGCAACTGCCAACCAAAGATAATTTCCGCATAGACCCGCTTGAATTGGTCGAAGAGCTGTATTTTAGTTTTGCGTATAAGCGCAGATGAATTCTAAAGTTTGGCATCTACCCAATCCAAAGAGTCAGACCAGGAATTACTACATAGCTGCTTTAAATGCAGCATCGCTGAAGCCGCATTGTCCTTTGCATGTGAGGCATGTTTGTCCAGAAGCAGCACAGTATGATAAGGCGAAACAGCAGGCGTCAATTGTGGCAACTTACTGTGATATGCTTGGGTTGCTATACCTGCACCGAACCTATCGAAGTCCATAAAGGGTGAACTTTTGTGAAAGACGCAGACTAGCAGCACCGCGGTCTGCAGATCACCTCACATGCAATCCATGTATGCCCTGGGTGAGACCATTAACTTCAGCAGTAACCTTAACGGGCTCGTCGGGAATCTCTTGTTCGAAAAAGACGGTTCCACTAGCATCGCCATTGATAACGCACAGCTTTTGCAGGCATATTTCTTTAGTTTTATTATTTAAGAATGACCACAACTTTATAAAACAATTATTAGCTTTTCTCGACCCGAGCTAACGTTGGAATGAAATTACAGCAAAAATAAGGTTTGATAAGCAGACAATTAATAAAACAAAATTACGAAATTATAAAACTTAACAACAGCTGACGGCCGACACAGCAATTTTTGACAACTGTGAGGTGAACTCACATACACAATACGTGAGGACCAAAGAACTAAGAGATAAGGAAGCGGTGAAGTTGACCAGAAATGAAGTATTTTACAAATACAATGAAGTTAATTCAAACACATAAACATTCAAACAGGACCGCATTAGGTTATATCGTAAAGAAAGGCGAAAACATTTTGGTGTTCAGACGCATTTTTATTATTTAATTTTTATTGTACTTACACACCACTTATGAGGTATACAATATTAAAATATAAAATAAAATATTTTTCAGTCAAAAATAACAATTAAAATTAGACTTTTATTTTTTCGGTTTAAAGGAAACACTCTTTTTTTTAATTGTCTCCGTTCATGTGAATGCGTATTTGAAATCATAGATATTTTACAAAAATGTCAAAAATACGGGACAAATTTTGTCCCGAAAAGACACTTAAAAAATTATGCAAAATACGACTAGCCATTCGGCTCATTAGCATATTTTCGGGTTTAAAAAACGTGTACCGGGTAAGCTAGTATTGAATATAGGATATCACTGTCTTATATATACTTTTGACCGGAAAAAGAAGTCATATTTTTACATTTATTTTTGACCGAAAAAATAAGTGATATTTAAACTTCTATTTTTAACCGAAAAATAAACATTTTAACTGGTATTTTTGACCCAATAAATAAAAGTAAATAAGAACAAAAAAAAAACAAAAAATCGGTAAAAATAACCATTATTTATCGACTTATTTGTAAAAATTTATAACAGTTACGGTCCCTGATCTTCAATCGAAAAAAAATTAGGGCCCTATCGCTTGCCACCCTAACGAATGAATGCGCTCATGAAGCTGAACTTGTGTTTTGACAGAAGCTCTTGCACATGACTCATGCACACAAATGGCGGGAAACCAACAAACTATAAAGCAAGATTACCTGTGAAATGAAACCTACTTATTATGTGTTTTTTGTGAACTTTCACAACTTTTCACGGCACAACGCATGCTTATTTAATTATTTATTTTATTTATGTTCGTTTTAATACAATTTATAGCGATGACAATCGCTAATTATTTAATATTTTAATGTTTTTTCACCACTCATTTTCCTTGTTTTGATGTGCAAGAGCTTATGTCAAAAAATCATGCTCTATCTCGGTTGAAAAATTCTTCAACACACGCATAGAATGTGTGAGTAGAACACCACTTCCTTATATTTTATTTCTATGGTGAGGACATAAAAAATGAGAAGAACAAGCACCATTTTGGCGCAAAGTCATCAAAAATGACAACCGAATCGAAGTTTCCCATGATACAATTACCAGGTAGTATTATTCGCTGAAAATCAGCTGTGGAAAAACTGTCAATATGGGCATATAGTGTCAAAATATAGCGAGTAGGTGCAAACAATGTTGCTTATTGTATTATTGCAAATGAAAATAGCGCAATTTTTGTAACAATTTTTCATATATTTGAAATGAAAACTTTTTTTAGCGGGTTGATCACTTTTTGGTAAAGCGTAAAACAATAGAATCGCGATATCATGTTGCTTACATCAAGAACGAATTTGTTTCAAGCGTGATACATACATACAAACATACATATAAAAACTTTTGCGCTATGGCAGACACTGTCAACACAGTTGTACATACTTTTACATTATACAACTGTGTACAACTATATACTAACTTTTCTAACAGTTTATTGGTGTTGTTGGGTTTTGCTGTTATTGTTGATGCAGTCTTCAAATAATTTTTAAGGTTTACATGAGGGAGTCTTAATAAAATAAAGATGAATACTTCAATTTAATCATTTTATTATATTTGTATTAGCTGCATTCCCGTGGTCGTTGATCTAGAGCGCGACTCTATTTTATTCACAAAGCAAAAACAAAATTTAGAACCAGCTCTTTGCCTGGCTCTATTTCTGGTCTGAAAATGCTGTCAAGTTCAATGTATTTTTTGTTAAAAACGAACATAGTTGGCAAATCTAAAGTATGCTGTTTTGTATTGATTTCTATTGTTATCAAACAGGTGTTTCAAGACAGTGGTGCCAAATTGTTATAAAGTTGAACTAAAGTTGTTCCACTGAGATTTGATCTGATCCAATCCCACGGGAATGCAGCTATTAAATATAAAAAAGAAGCAAAACCTAAACAGAGCTTTAATTTCGTCATTAATTCCTTCTAAATATTTAAAATGATTGGTTTAAGTATAAAAAACAACAATATCCCCTTTTACGTCTTGCTGTGATTGCAATACTGCTATTTGACACTATATGCAGTGTTGCCAGAAATTTTTGGGGAAAAAGGCTAGATGGGCTTTAAAAAGGGGCTAGAAAAGGCTAGATGGCTTAAAAAAAAGGGGTTAAAAAAAGGCTAGATTTGTTTACAGTATTTTTTACTCTGTGAATAAACGTACGCATTTATGTATTTACATATAATATTAATATGATATAAAACAATACCAAGAACAAAACATATTTGAAATTGATTAAAATTGAATTAAGTCTTTCGAGCTCAAATATATAATAAGTGTAAAAACCGTATTTTTCGAGTTTTTCAGATTTTTCTTGCTTGCACTTGGCTCCTCAAATTTCATTAATCAGACGAAATCCCATTGCTGCAGCTGGAAGTACTTTCAGTTTCATCATAAGAATCACCTATTTTCTAACTCATTTCTTGTATGAATTTAGAAACTTTATTTATATTAAATAAAAGAATGTTTGCTTAAAAACCATTTACTAGATATTTCAATAAACATACATTTATAAAGTTTAAATTCATAATACCGCTTTTAAACGAGTCAATAGTTGAATATTACTGCTCTTATTTAATACCAAAAAAATGCACTCACCTTGGTTAACATCTAGGCTATATCATTTTCATTACAAAAACTAAACGAGAACTATAACAAACCAGGAGTTTTCAACGATAAATTTTGCTCATACCATTTTGATAAAGTGTCAAAGTTTTCGGTGGTTTACCTACACTATTGGTTAAAATGTTATATTCTTGGCTTGGGTGAATCAATAATTTTTTTTCTTGGCAGGGTATAGAAGTAAATGTTCTCAAAGCAATGTATTAAACAATATATTACTTTGGTGGATAAGCATAAGTTTCTAATGTCCATACAATTCTTTTTACCTAAGCCGACTTAGGTGATTTTACTATTGCTTTTTTTCTCGGTGTAGAAAGCCACTGACGAGCGTCTACGTATACTTTTCTATACAAAGTGGCGAAATTAATTAACCCCTACGGATTGGCCGGAGGGAATAGGTCCCCAAGGAAAAAAATGTTTCTTTTGCAAAAATAATGGGGGTCGGTCATATATATTAACACTCTCCGGCCCTACTTAAAGCTCCCCTGTTCAGGTGTAGGAAATAAAAAAACAACAAAAAGACATAAACATACTTCAATCCATTGCTTTGAAGTTAAACTGTATTCTTAGCTCGAGAAACGAAGTTTGCACGGACGACACGAAGTTATTTCCTCGAATATCGTGAACAGACTTGAAAAAAAAAGGATTTGTAGGCAAAATAATTGATTTTTTCCTACATTTCAAGTTTCTACATTTCAAGTTTTCTACATATCAAGTTTCTTCATTTCAAGTTTTCTACATTTGGCGACTTGATTTTTGCTGCCTTTGATTCGCGCAAACTTGTTGTTTCCCTGCCTCGACTTGTAGGGAGTTGAAAAAATAAAGAAACTTGAAACAACAAATGGATCCGTTCATGCAGATCTCTGGTGCATACATCTAAAGCAATATATCAAAAAAGGCTAGAAAAGGCTAGAACGAAACAAAAAAAGGCTAACAAAAAGGCCAGAGGCTAGATGGTATTTTTCGAGGCTAGACGACAGTAAAAAAGGCTAGATCTAGCCTCAAAAAGGCTAGACTGGCAACACTGACTATATGCCCAAAGCAACGAGTAAAAGTAGCGATTAATACTACCTGTTAATTGTATCATGGAAGTTTCCCATCTCTTTATCTCTGCTCAGTATGCTTTGACATTTCATCATGAATAGACTTTCTAACGAGCAACGCTTGCAAATCATTGAATTTTATTACCAAAATCAGTGTTCGGTTCGAAATGTGTTTCGCGCTTTACGTCCGATTTATGGTCTACATAATCGACCAAGTGAGCAAACAATTAGTGCGATTGTGACCAAGTTTCGCACTCAGTTTACTTTATTGGACATTAAACCAACCACACGAATGCGTACAGTGCGTACAGAAGAGAATATTGCGTCTGTTTCTGAGAGTGTTGCTGAAGACCGTGAAATGTCGATTCGTCGCCGTTCGCAGCAATTGGGTTTGTGTTATTCGACCACATGGAAGGTTTTACGCAAAGATCTTGGTGTAAAACCGGAAAGGAGTGGTCGTCCCCGTTCCGCCAGTTCGGACGAAAACATAAGATTGGAAGCGGTCAGCGTTGATGATAACCCAACAACGTCGATTCGTCATCGTAGTCAGGAATTGGGCGTTAGCAGAAGATCGAAACAGCGCATTTTAGCAAAAGAACATAAAACAAAGGCTCCTGCCGAGCTTAGTGCAACAAAGGTACATTTTGTCATAATGAACATTGATTGTGGAAGTTAAATAATGTGAATATTTTGTCGTTTACAGGACCAACAACCTAGATCGAAGCGCACACCTATAGCAAAACCCAGTCAGGATGGTGCAGAAGAGCTTGGCGAGAACAGCGCAGTGCTGTACGTGGATCACTGCCGCAGCTGATCCGTGTTTAAGCGACGTGCACAAGCGCTGCATGCCGAGGTTCTAAAACGTTTACATAATATTAAAAGTGATATTCAACTGCAGTTGGCTCTAAATGCAAATGGTGTGCCACCAAGAGGTTCATTCGAGGTATTTATATCACCACAGCCCACAACCCAATTAGACGAACGAACAAAACTTTGGTCCGGTCACAAGCGTACGCCACGTGCCCAGAAATTCCCAGAAGTCGATGGGATTATGGGGGAACTCTTAAAAGTGTTAAATATACAAGACACAAATAAGTAACAGCACTCAGAAGGAAGAAATGCTCGAGCAGTAAATCGAAATCTAGAAAGAGACAAGCTTAAAAGTTAAAGAATTAGTAAATAGAAGCATTTGTGGCACTCATGACCTGCGCTAGAATTAAACCTTAATCAGGAGTTCGGCGTGGTGAACTTTTTTGCCCATCTACTTTTTATTGATTCGATTTTAACTTTATGTTTTCTTTTTATAATAACCACTTGCATATTGCTTAGAAACACTTGGAAGCAGTTTGCAGCTAATTGACACACATGACCAGTATTGGATAAAGCTTTAAATAAGCAATCAATGCTGTGAATATTATTTGTCATAGCTTAAAGTTGCTCTAGGTTATGCAAGGATTTGTTTTTTGTTATATTGAATAAGCCAAAAATATATGCTTAAACTTTTTATGAAAAATAAACTTGCCTTTTAAGTGTCATTTAGGGAAAAACTTTGTTTACTCCAATCTACTCGACTTTCCCCACCGAACACATAAGACAATTGTCCTTTGGCAAATTGTTTTCACTATCTTCACCGGCTTTCTAGTAGTCTATAATATTTAGTAGTTCTTGCGGTGACATACGTCTTTAAAATACCCGCTGCGGTAAGCAGCTTACCTTGACTCAAATCAACAGCACAGAGCAATCATTGGAACAAGTTCCGCGACAGTTCCTTGATAGAATCAAAAGTAAAATACAAAAATAATCGTAAAAAAATTGTTGCTTGAAATCGTTTGGGTAAAAACGATCGTTTTTACAAAATCGTGTGGTTAAAAGATAAATTTGCACACAATCTTTTCTACAACCGAAAATCTATTTCAGCATTTCGTAAAAACGAAATCTAAAAAGTGTTTATAAAATGTCTGTGGGACTATTAAATGTTTTGATTATTCCTCGACCTTACGTGTCGACCTTACGTGTCGGATCCTGATTTCAATTTTGTGATAAAACCTATTTCGTGTTCGAGCCACAAGAAATATTAGATAATTATATCTTTAGAACACAAATAGATAAAATTCTATATCAATTGAGCCACTAGTTGAACCTTTCGACTTCCCTCGAGACCATTAGAGGAACACAAACTAGTTGGTTTTTATTTCTTGCTACCAATCAAGCATTTATTTTATCAATGTCCTTGACTAAACTCACATGCACACTTTTCCAAATAACAATCACAACACTAGTAGTGATTCGAAAATAGAATTCAATGAATTAAACAGGGTTTGTTGCAGAATTATCGATTGTTTTCCTTGCAATATCGACAAAGAGGACGTAACGTGGGCTCATTAACATTACCATCACCTTCATTACCACTTATGCTTCCCATCTTCGTAGTGGTACCGGGATTTTTATACTCATTTATAACGGTAAGCAGTTGATTCTGTGCATCTAGAAACTCCTGCTCTTCCATGCCTTCACCAATGTACCAATGCAGATGTGCCTTGCGACGCAACATCACGGAGCAAGTAACAATTATTTACCGGAAGATGACGGACTTTCCAGTGGGCTGCTGAGTGAATAGATGCACGGACAGCAAGGTGGCCAATGTGCTTAGCCTCTAGATGCAAGTGATATATAAACTCCCTAAAAGTATATGTTGAGATAAATGATTCAGTTAACTGTCACAAAAATGTCTTCCGCTGTAGATTACTATTTCACAGGAATCTTTATTTTATATTGGAAAACAATTTTTGCAACTCACATTTTTCACGGCAGACAAGAAACTTATTTTGGCGCTGACTTTGACACAAATCAGTCATTTTATTGTTTATATTGTTGTCTCATTCAATTTAATTTCAATTTCAATTTCAATTTTTCAATTATATTGTTGTCTCATTCTAACAAAACTGACAAATGTGAAATAACTGAGAATGTATTAGTTTTTGCTGCAAAAGTTGTGATTGTGTTGGAGTTTCAGTTAGGCATCCCAGCTAGAACAGTAACTGTTAGCTAACTTGTTATTTAACGCGAGTCGTAACAGAAAATCTGTTAGGCCCATATAAAATTCTCCATACAAAACTCGTTATATTTGTTCAGGCGGTGGGAAAAATCTAACAAGTATTGTCCTATACGTGTGACCTTGCATTTCGTTCTGGCACCCATGTTTTGTTCATTTAAAAAGACTAAAGCTGCACTCCACACACCAATAGGATATTACATAAGAAAAATCAACAAATGTAGGCTTTTTATTTAAAACACAGTTAGCGGCTGCCCGCCGCTTGCCCACCGTAGCGTAATGGTTAGAGCTCAGACCTTTAATGCCAACTTACTCTGTCCGAATCGCGAGTTCAAACCCTGGCTCAAACAAAAACACAAACTTTTTTATTACTATTTTTTAATTATTTTATTTCGGTATTTTCAATATAAGGGCCGTTTTCTCAATGTCCGGTTAAGCACTTACCAGAACTTTAACCAATGGTTAACAAAAAATCGTTTTGTCAATGTTCGGTTAATTCTTATCTGTAGGTTAAGTGCTGATTAATTTAACGGCAAGTTGTGGTTCCGGTTAGCTGCTAATCAAAAGAACAACTGAGTAGAGTAAAAAATTTTATATTTATTTTACACACCAATTCAAAAACAAAAAGTGTTTCTTCATATGGAGTAAAATTTGGCAGTCCGTTGTTTTTATCCACTTTTATTTCATTTCGCGGCACAAAATCACAAAAAAAAACGTAAACACAAGACCGATGACATGAAGTTTTCGCGTATTCACAATTGAAAAATTCACAATTAATGATTTAACCGGAGGTTGCTAAATCAGCACTTGGTGAAACCGAAATTGTTTTTTTAGCTATCGTATGGTTAGTTATCTCCTGGTTAAGAGCTAGACTAACCGGACATTGAGAAAACGGCCCTAAATGTCTTAAAAATACATAGTTTCATAAAAATACATAATTGTTTTCATATTAAAGTAAACATTGTGCATGTACAAACTAAAATTTATTTGACACATATAGTTTTTAACTTACAAAAAGAAAATTTATTACAAAGAAAATAATTCACACATAAATAGCACAGCTTTTTCAGTACACTATCTGATTTATTATTTCATTTATATTTTATGTTATTTTAAACAAAGTTATTTTATTTTTTTAGAAACTTTTTTGCACCGCTCAATTTATATTGACTGTTTTCAAATTTTTTTCGATTATATTTTGACGATAAAAGAGCAAGATATTCAAGCCATATAATTTTCCTTGTTGCACATAACATGACACCGTATGTATGTGTTAGTGTACACAAAATATTGTTTCATTGTGTTCGTAAACTTGTTAGCGCTGTCTAGCAGGGATGTCTTGCAGGGCATGATACAATTATAAGGTAGGCCCAGGAAAAACACACTCTCTATGACTACAAATCAACAACAAAACAATAACAAAGGCGTAGGTATAATGTCAAAATACAATACAAAGCGATGCGAATAAATTGGTTACTGAATAATCGAACTAAGAAGTCGAATGAAAATTATATAAAAAGTTCCCTTTTATTTGCTTCGTTGAAAGCTGACATACAATTCATTTTATATTATATCTTAAAACACAACTCATTTTGTTAAATTTTTGGGGTTTTTGGTTACTTTTCTTAAATTATTCCACATAAAATCTGGGTACTCAATACCCAATACCCATATTCATACTGTTAAAAGTAAATTATAAGTCCCTATCGCTGAACGAATAAACGTCAATTGTTAAAAATGACATTATACCTACGCCGATGTTTTGATTTTCTTTGCTTTGCTTTGCTTTTTCGTTTTTTTTGTCTCCGAATTGGGCCTACCTTATAATTGTATCATGTTGCAGGGTTTGAATCCACTGGCTCTGTTCTAAAAGGTGATTTTTTTGAGGTTATGATTTTCATGCATTAGTATTTGACAGATCACGTGGGATTTCAGACATGGTGTCAAAGAGAAAGATGCTCAGTATCATGGTATAATAATACATGGTAGCATTGACAACTGCTTATTTTCTCTTCAACAGGAAAACATAAACTGTCAAAAACAGCTTTTTGTGGAAATACATCAGCAGCTGCTGTGGTTGTTGTTTTTTTTTCACTTCAACGTTTTCAACATTGCTTGTGTTTTCAATGGCGGATTGTGAGCGCTCTCTTTTTGAGTATATTTTTTGACAGTATATGATTTCCCAAGCAACTGTCAATACTACCTTGTATTATTATACCATGCTCAGTATCAGAGATAAAGAGATGGGAAACTTCGATGTGAAAGGGATAGCACTATGCCTGCTTTATGTCAAATTAAAGTCAATACTAACACAATATTATAGTTGGGGTCGTACATTTTGTTGAGAAACTCACCCAGTTTGGGTTCCAGTTTGAGTTGAATTTGAGTTATTCAGCTGCTTCGGGTTCTCACCACTGTGTAAAATTTCACTGAACTTAGAAAAACTGACCACGGTCAAAACTCAAACAAGTGGAAAAATTGCAGTATTGTGATTGATCATCGACTAGTTTTGTTTATTTTTATAAATATTTAAATTTACAAGTTTATAATAAAAAATACAATAGTTTTTTTTTAAAACTTATTGAAATTGAAAAAAAATAATTGTGACAGTGATTAAATAAAAAATTATAAAAAAACGATGCCTGGAAGAAAGTGCTGCATTGGATGTCCTGGAGGACCTTTATTTAAGCTCCTGATGGCTCAAAGCCTGAAAGTGCTGAAAGGTATGTAATTTTATTTAATTTGAATTAATTTTATTCATTAAGTTCGTTCATTCATTCAATAATAAGCAAATATTATTGAAACGTGTTGGCGGCTTAAGCAGCCAAATATTGTAACGGCTAAATATAAGCGGCAAACCACCCACACGGAAAAAAAATAACAAAAAACGTACACACAGAAAAACGTTTAGTTAATATCAAAAATATGATGCAAATTAATTTCAAAACCATGTTTGCCGTTAATTTTACATTCTTAAAGCAAATTTAAAAAAACTTACATAAACTAAGCCTATTATAAACAAAAAAAGCAAGTAAATGTTTAAAATTAATTTGTAAAATATTTTCCTGTGTGTGAAGTTTAGTAAAAGCTTTAAAAACTTTCAAATGTGTGTGTAAATGCGAATAAGTCTTACTTAAATTATTTCCTTTTAAATATTAAGCAAAAAAAATTGCTTCCAAAAACTTTTTGAGAATGTTTCTGAAAATGATAATTGGAAACTTCTTAGCTAATTTGAACCAAAAAACTTATATAATATTTTATTAAAATTTCCAACAAAATTTAATTTTGCTGAAGTTATAATGCTATATGCACAAAAAGGCTTAAAATATATTTCAGCTTAAAAATAGATTTAAATAGTAAAATGCTTCGAAAAAAACTATTTTACTAAGCTGTCTTAGACAAAATTACTAATTTTTCATTCCGTGCATTTGCGGCAGCAATTATTTCAAATTGGACATGGCTTATACGATTCGTACTAATCCTCGACCGAACTGGAAGTGGAATCATATTATAATCTTGAATTTCAAAAGATGTGTTTAAATTTTAAATGCAAGATTTTTGAAATAAGATTAAACAAAAAACAATTACAAAAACAAGGATATACCAAAGATTGAACTCAACTGGGATAAACGCAAACTTCTAGATGAACTGATACCGGCGATTGAAGAAGTAATAAGTAATAATTTTCTTTTTTTTTTTTTTCTTTCAGCTGTTTATATGATATATTATTTTTTTAAATAATTAAATTTCGCTCCGATACAGGTTCGTTGTAAAATACTATATAAACTTTAAAGCTTGCAAGAAATGCTGATTCATAAATATTATAGGTGCTGTAAATTTTTTTTATGTTGTAGTTTTTTACAGTTATAATTTGGAAATATTTTGATTAATATTTTGTTTTTAAATTGCTTATGGTATACTGATAGTCTTTTCTTAGCAGCGCGATTGATAACAAAATTGGTAACGAAAATAACAAAACATCGTTCTGATAAAGTTTTTATAAAACCATTATTTAAAGTACATAGCTTGGAAAAATTGTGATCTACTAAAATAAAGGATGCTATAATTTTGTTTTTCGTAATGTTTTACAATTTTAATTTGGTATTTTTCATTTATAATTGTTTTTTAATATTGGTTTTCGTTTCAGTTAACTAATAATGGTTTTATTTGTCTATTTTTTTATGTTTACTTACAAAATTTGGTTGATATTTAAATTAGAAAATTTCTGGTAGTCTACTAATACTAATATTTTTTTTTTTTATGTTATTATTTAATAATATTAGTTTTGTAAGGAATATTTATTGTTTTTCTTCTTATTATTTTTGCATATAGAAGAAAACAATGGCTTACAGTATTTAGTGTAAATGAGCCCAACAGCACTAGAAGGATGACGATGTATGCCTGCTACAGGCATTTTTCTCAAAAAATGCGAGGGTATAATCGGCTACACAAGAACGCTGTTCCAGATAGTAATTTAAATTATTGTAACCAATTACCTTCCTTTATAGCAGAAGGAGATTCGGGAATAGGAATAAATGGTAGTGATAGAAATTTTGTTCCTCAGTTCACTTCTACAATTATGAAATCTAAACCACCCTCTCTGAGTTGTTCTTCCACCTTGCGAAAACCTCTTCTTCCATTATTTGAAAATACTGTTGAACCATCTTCATTAATTGATGAAAATTCACCGGCAGCTAGCAATCTTCTTTGTCATGATGAAATGCCGGTCGAATATAACGAAAACTCTATAACGGCTGTTGTTGGCCGACAGGTTCAAACAGATGAAAGTTTAAGCGCTATGACGCCAAGAAAAATTAAACTTTTTGAAGAAATTAAAAATTTGAAACGCACTTTAAAAGTAACTGAAAATGAATTGAAAATTAAAGAAAAAGAATTGCAAATTAAAGAGAATAAATTGAAAATAAAAAATCGCGAGTTAATTATAAAAAATCAAGAAATAGAAATAAAAAACAATGAATTGCAATTGAAAGAAGAGCAATTAAAAATTAAAGATAATGACAATAAAAAATTACAAATGGAAAAAGAGGTTTTGGTTAAAGAAATGTCGAGAAACCGGGATGTTGCCATTAGTAATACAAGTAATGTGCAGCAACCTGAAGCATTTTTTGGAAATATGTCGACAACATTAAGAACAACAATAATGAATAGTTTAAAAAATAGCTGTCGGCATCCAAATGGTCGTAGATATGACGACCATTTAAAAACTATTGCATTGGGTGTATATTTTTTATCACCTTTAGCTTATAGGTACTTAAAAAAATCGATGAATTGGCCCGAAGAAAGAACTCTTCACGAGTTTGTAACGTCTTGGCCTAAATCTCCAGGCTGCTCTTACAGTAGCCTTAAATCCTTAGAGTTGCGAAGCGGTGGCTTCACTGCAGAACAGAGATTCGTCTCAATTTCTTGCGACGAAATGTCGTTAAAAGTTCACTTGCAGTATGATCGGCTAAAGGATATGATTATCGGACTTGAAGACTACGGCAACGAGAACCGTACTTCAAGAACTGCTAATAGCGTTATGACGTTGATGGTCCAAGGCATTGGTGGATTGTCTTGGAAGCAACCATTTGCGTATTTTCTTTTACATGGGGCATGTAAAGGAGATATAATTAAAAAATACGTATTTGAAGTTATTGCCCAACTTCAAAGTATTAATTTGTACCCTTGTCATTTTGTCTGTGACCAAGGTTCCAATTTTGTAAATTTTGCAAGAGTTGTAGGAGTGACAGAGGAACATCCATTTTTTACTGTAAATGATAAAAGAGTTTATTTTTTTCATGACTCTCCTCATTTATTGAAAAGTAGCCGGAATTGCTTAGAAAATTCAAAAAATATCATTACTTTTAATGATGTTCAAGTGAGCTGGGACGATATCGTGCACTTCTACAGCGTTGACTCCACGTTGTCAATAAGATGCGCACATAAGCTTACTGCAGCACACATCAGGCCGAATAGTTTTCAAAAAATGAGCGTCCGTCTAGCTGCTCAAGTTCTGAGTAAGACTGTTGCTTCCGGGATGAATGCACTGTATAGCTCTGGCGTTATAGACACTTCCAAAGCGCCAACAACTCCAAATACGGTGCAATATATCCTTTTTTTTGATAAATTATTTAATATTTTCAACAGCTGCAGTGGTGATGTTATTTTCCCTTCAAAAAAGGTTTACACCGCATCCCAGGATCAGCTAGATCTTCTTCTTGAAGCTAAATCGCTTCTGAATTCTATGAAAATTCAAGACGCATACGGTACTGATGTTAAAAATGGATTTTCATTCATAAAGGGTTGGCTGTTAAATATAAGCAGTTTGAGGCAATTGTGGAATTTCTTGCATAATGAGGGGTGTTCTTATATTATGACAAGAAGACTGTGTCAAGATGAACTTGAACACTTTTTCGGCCAAATAAGAAGGGGTGGTGGCAATTCTTCAAGAATAACACCTCATATGTTTACTTGCTTATTTCAAAAACGTTGGGGCTTGCAATTTGTTGGCTTAGTTGTCGCAGGCAATTGTGAGCCTTCTACTGATTTGAATAATGTGCCAACTTTACCGATAAATGATGTTCTGGAAAGTGTTTGCAACGACACGCTGATACAAGATCAGTCTTGGCAAGATTTTCAAAGTTTGCCACGACCAGAGCATTCATTTATTCAAAAAGTCCAAATTGATATTGATATAAATGAGTCAAAATTTCTTAAGCAAAATGCGTTTGCCTACGTGTGTGGCTGGCTATATCTGAAATTGTATAAGCAACACAATTGCGTATATCCATTGCCATATTTTGGAAACGAAATCATAACGGATGAATTTCTTTTCACTATAGAAAAGCAATGCGATAAATTCAATCTTATTAAGCCTCCGGAGGACTTTCTTTTGTATATTCAAAAATTAGATGACACCTTTTGTCAATTATTTGATGGCGCTTGCCACAGAATTGGACTTAGCCAATTTCTATTTACTCAAATGAAAGATATAGAGCCATACTCTTGTTGTGACAACTGCGGCAGCGGTATTTTATTAGCGTTTTTTATTAGGGTCAGAATTTATTTCCTTCTCAAGTTTTTCAACAGAGAAGCAGCTGAACCCAATTTCAAAAATAAAATTTTACGTGTCACACACCTTTAAATTCATGTTTTAAACTGTTTCAAACGCATTTTTTCATTTTTAGGACATATTTAAAAATTTTGGGAGTTATTTTCTTATAACGTATTAATATCAAAATGCACATTTATTTTGAACTACAAGAACACCCATTCAGACAATAGTTCAAAATCGTACCCATATAAACTATTTGAGTAATATGGTAGGTGCAAAGCCCCCTTTTGCAATGTACTTTGCTATTTGTGGCTTATTTTATTTTTATTATTTTATAACGTTAACACTACCAAAATCTCTTCAACTTTCATTGCACATATTCCATTGATCTCTTTCTGCTTATGTTTAGATTTTGTATATACGGATATAATGTATTTGCTCTTTATTTCAGGATTTCTTTTATATTTTATATAAAATATAAATATACACACAAATATACATACAAATAGTATATTGTGTAATGGTGATATAGGCCTACAGGGGAACCGCACACCAAAAAAAATCGGTAACGCGCCAAAATGCATACCTCAAAGGTGGTGTGGAAATGCATTTAGCACTAAAAAATATATTATTTAAATAAATAATTTCTTTAAATAAATATAATATATTACGTTTTTATTGACGATATTGAAAATAAATTCTTGCGGAAAAGTAAGTATAAAAATATGGAGATTTTCGTATACGAAAATATATTCATTTTTTAAACTTTCATGATTTTTAACTTTCCTAAACCATTTTGTCTAAACTAATAGAATAAGCATTCAATATACAAAATATTAATTTTTCTGGTTAAAAGTGTAAATCATAACAAAAACACAAATTCTATTCATTCTACTCTTATTTACATTTCTTTTGCTTATCACTTCACATTGCCTTTCCTGTCACTGTTTGTCGAATCACTACACATCAGAGAACTTCAAGGAGTATCCGGCAGAAATCGGATACTCAAATTATACCCGAGTTACTTGTTGTTCTCAACCTTATCCATACTCAATGAAATATGTAAAATACTTGTTCTCATTGGTCTCTTTAGCATATTTTCTGGTGCAAATCCACGTGTGCCGGATAAGCTAGTAATTAATATAGGATATCACTGTTAAATTTTTAACCTTTATTTTAAATAATAAACAAAATACAAATTTTTTTAATTTTTGGTGAAGGTGCAATAAAAAAATTGCTCTTTATGTTTATTAAAAAAATAAGCCGTAGTTGAAAGATATACTAAATACTTGGTTCTGAAATACTTCGTTCAGAACCAAGTATTTAGTATGTAAAAGAAGTACAAAGTTTAGGCAAAATCGGTCCAAAGGTTTTCGAGAAATATTAACAACCGATTTAAAAAAAACTTTTGTGAAAAAGGCTGAGTTCCAAAACGTGTTTATATAAATCATCAGTGTGAATTTTCTTTGAATTGATGCTTAGTAGATTCATCAAAAGTGCGCAACCAAAGCATGCTTAAAAATAACAATCCAGTTGCGCAGCTTTAGTGAATCTACCAAGCAAAAATGCAAAGAAAAACCACACTGATGCTTTCAATAAACACGTTTTGGAACTTAGCCAAACTCAATTAAAGTTTGATACATGAATAAAAACTTTTACTCCTTATGACTTCAAATCTCACGACAATATTGTTTGTAAGTTGTAGTATCAGGAAAAAATGTTTTTCCAGCCCTAAATTTATTTTTTATCAATCCAATTCCTACCATTCAATGATTGGGCTGAATTTCAGCTTAAAATGTATGAAGAGAGAAGTAAACGTTAAAGTTGTTTTCTTTGAACTATTGAATATGTTGCAACATTAGCGCCGTTGGCTCCAAACAATATCAGCCACAGCCGGTGGTGCAAACCTTGTGTTTCTTAAAGTTAAAATTAATTAGCTTTATTTTTATTTTAACACAAAAACACTTACCTCAACCACTGCTGCATGTGCACCAATGTCTACCATTACCACAGGCTAAACAGGCGCCCTTGACCGGCAAACAGCAGAGCGCACTCGTCAACACCGGACGCTGACATGTTGTGCATGAAGGCGTGCGTTTAACCTTGTTGCAACCAGTACACTCGGTAACGAATTCCACACCGTGTGGCAAGGGTTTGGCATTCATTGTGTGCTTCAGAATCTAGCATATAAGGTTCACGTCAATATTTAAAATAAATAAATTTTAAAAACTCACCAACGAGCTCGTTGTCAGCAACTGCCAACCAAAGATAATTTCCGCATAGACCCGCTTGAATTGGTCGAAGAGCTGTATTTTAGTTTTGCGTATAAGCGCAGATGAATTCTAAAGTTTGGCATCTACCCAATCCAAAGAGTCAGACCAGGAATTACTACATAGCTGCTTTAAATGCAGCATCGCTGAAGCCGCATTGTCCTTTGCATGTGAGGCATGTTTGTCCAGAAGCAGCACAGTATGATAAGGCGAAACAGCAGGCGTCAATTGTGGCAACTTACTGTGATATGCTTGGGTTGCTATACCTGCACCGAACCTATCGAAGTCCATAAAGGGTGAACTTTTGTGAAAGACGCAGACTAGCAGCACCGCGGTCTGCAGATCACCTCACATGCAATCCATGTATGCCCTGGGTGAGACCATTAACTTCAGCAGTAACCTTAACGGGCTCGTCGGGAATCTCTTGTTCGAAAAAGACGGTGCCACTAGCATCGCCATTGATAACGCACAGCTTTTGCAGGCATATTTCTTTAGTTTTATTATTTAAGAATGACCACAACTTTATAAAACAATTATTAGCTTTTCTCGACCCGAGCTAACGTTGGAATGCGAAATGAAATTACAGCAAAAATAAGGTTTGATAAGCAGACAATTAATAAAACAAAATTACGAAATTATAAAACTTAACAACAGCTGACGGCCGACCATGGTATAATAGGTCTGTTTCCGTACTTGATTGTAGTAACTTGCAATGTGCTAGGACGTGTTTCCGTACTTTTTCTAGCTCAAAAGAGAGAAGAAGAACAAGCATAAAAGCGCTCTCTCGAGCTCGAAAGTAGCTCGAAGTGTGCTGGAAGAAATTACTTCGAGCATTATAAGAACAAGCATGAAGAAGAACAAGAAACTGTCAAATTGATTTTTTTTTCTTTATTTACGTTGTGTGGCGGGAAATAAATTTACAAATAGTGAAATACAAATTGCAAATAAATATAAATAAATTAATAATAAATTAATTTGAAAGTTGATAATCGATAATTGGCGTAAATAAATTTGGCACTGTTTACGTTTTATAGGCAATCAGCTGTTTTTGTGCTGGAAACTAGCTAGAAGTCGTTTCCGTACTTTTGACACTATTCTCAAATTTCATTTTACGCTCCCAGCTCGAACTTTACTCGACTTTTACTCGACATTGTGTACGGAAACACACCTAATAATATAAGGTAGTATTGACAGTTGCTTGGGCATCGACCATCTGTCAAAAAAAATGTCTAGAAAGAGAGCGTTCAATTATTTCTTATGTTTTCGCCATTGTTTATGTTTCAGCGCTTGCAAATAACCAAACATTTTCTTACAAAATATTGCCTATTTTATTTAATCAATAGTGAATTATTATTACTACAACGAAGATAACTTGTGAACTTTGTGTTATTAAGTGCAAACATAAGAAAAAATGTTGAAAACGTTCAAATGTAGCAACCTCAGCAGCTGCAGATGCATGTGGACGAAATTGAAGAAGTTTTCAATTAAAATTAAAACACCACGGCTGGAAAACGTTAAACACATATCACACATAATTTTTTCACAACTTTCATTATTATATTTGAATATTTTGCGGAATATTTTGCGGAATTTATTTATTTTTACATTCGTTTAATTCTTGTTGCACGAACAACTGTTTTTGACAGATGGTCGTTGCCTTGTTGCTGAGAAAATCTATACTTGTCAATGGTCGCATTCTGGCCGATACTTTCTACGCAACTGTTGCTCAACTTTCCGGCTGAATGGTATGTAGCATAAAGCGCTCACACAACATGTTGCCTGAGCGGTCGCCATTTTAGGTAGCGAAAATATTTTATGCTACCTCGATTGAGCGGTTTGCGCTCACTTGATGTTGACAGATGAAAAAAGTGTTTTGTTGTGAAGTTGTGCTGTAAAATTATAAGATTAGTATTTTAATATAAAAATACTTAATTAAATATCTTTTCCATGATTTCCTTGCGAATTTAATTTTATTATATTGCTTTAAATTAATTTTTTTGAATCGAATCATGAACAGCTGTTTGCAGTTTGACGTTTCTCAAAAAAACCCATTCAGCAGAATGTATCACTTTATGCTACTTCGCTACCTGAGCGCTTTTTCTGCCAGAATGCGACCAATGCTACCTGTATAATTATATCATGACGGCCGACACAGCAATTTTTGACAACTGTGAGGTGAACTCACATACACAATACGTGAGGACATAAAAAATGAGAAGAACAAGCACCATTTTGGCGCAAAGTCATCAAAAATGACAACCGAATCGAAGTTTCCCATGATACAATTACCCATAGAAATGAGAGATAAGGAAGTGGTGTTCTGGAATAAAAGTGCGGCATTTTTCTTGCTGGTGTATGTTCATACTAATACATTAACATTCACTCAGGGCCGTATTCGGTTGTAGCCATGGTAGAATTATAAGGTAGGGCCGACTCGGAGAAGAATGAAGTGGAAAGCACCGAAAGGGGGCTAGTTGTCAAAATCAGCTGTTCATATCGAGTTTCTTTATGTTCATGTTTCGCAGTTGATTTTAGGTTAAACTTTTTACAAGCTTTTTTTTTTTACAAGCGGCATTTTATAGATTTATTTACAATGTTTATACAATATTTCTACTCAAATTAGCACAAACTTAACACACGTGTTCGCACTATTTACAAATTGAAAACATGATATTTCTTTTTTCATTAGCCGTTTCCACCAACTTCGTCATTTTGACAACTACCCAACCTTTTCACTATCCACTCTTCGTTGACGCGTGAGGGCACTGAGCGACTCGGCCCTACCTTATAATTCTACCATGGGTTGTAGCGTACAGCTAGGCGCAGTTTTTCGAATTTGAATTGTGTATTAAGCAAGTTTCTTTTTAACATATTTGCGTAGTTAAAAATTTAAGTCAATGATTTATTTTATTGTGAAATTATTCTATTATTGTATTTCCACACCACCCTTGAGGTATACAATTTTAGGCCTATTTCACCCATAAACACAGAGAAATATTAGTATGCAACATTAAAAGATATTAAATCACAAATATAATATATATATATTACATAATAAATATATATTACAAAAATATTTTTTGTTTTAAATTATATAAAAAATTTTATTCGCATGCAACGACTTATAAATATAATCAACTAATACTTATAATTAGTATCAATAATTTGCGGAAATCTGAAAATAAACAAATAATTATAAATATTAATTTACTACAGTGATTAACAAAAGGCGCCCTGAAAATAATGACACCATGAAAAATGAATGCGCCCTTGTAGTCATGTTTGTGCTTTGACATAAGCGCTGGAATAGAAATGGCGCAAAATTAACTGGCACTAATTATTGCTTTTTCACTTATTTTTTATTAGTAATATATGAATTTCCAATTGAAATAAACTTTAAAAGAACAAATATAATATAAATAACACTCTTTTATTTAAATAATTAAACCGATGTGAACAAAATTTGAATATACTTACTTGTGGAATGAAATCATTTTGTTTATCTATTTCTGACTGCTTCCACAACTGTGCACTATACAATTCATTATTATAAAGTTAGTTATAAAAATCACTTTATTATTTCAGTGTCTTTCAGCAATGACAATTGCTTTTAATAATTATTTTAAAAGAATTTCTCGAGTCTATTTTCTTTGTTTTGATTTTCTAGCGCAAATGTCAAAATTTTCGCTAAAAAAATGCCGCAGTACACATACAGTGTATGTGTGCATAACACCACTTCCTTATTTCTTATTTCTATGCAATTACCAGGTAGTATTATTCGCTGAAAATCAGCTGTGGAAAAACTGTCAATATGGGCATATAGTGTCAAAATATAGCGAGTAGGTGCAAACAATGTTGCTTATTGTATTATTGCAAATGAAAATAGCGCAATTTTTGTAACAATTTTTCATATATTTGAAATGAAAACTTTTTTTAGCGGGTTGATCACTTTTTGGTAAAGCGTAAAACAATAGAATCGCGATATCATGTTGCTTACATCAAGAACGAATTTGTTTCAAGCGTGATACATACATACAAACATACATATAAAAACTTTTGCGCTATGGCAGACACTGTCAACACAGTTGTACATACTTTTACATTATACAACTGTGTACAACTATATACTAACTTTTCTAACAGTTTATTGGTGTTGTTGGGTTTTGCTGTTATTGTTGATGCAGTCTTCAAATAATTTTTAAGGTTTACATGAGGGAGTCTTAATAAAATAAAGATGAATACTTCAATTTAATCATTTTATTATATTTGTATTAAATATAAAAAAAAGCAAAACCTAAACAGAGCTTTAATTTCGTCATTAATTCCTTCTAAATATTTAAAATGATTGGTTTAAGTATAAAAAACAACAATATCCCCTTTTACGTCTTGCTGTGATTGCAATACTGCTATTTGACACTATATGCCAGAGCTGCCAGGTGGCGGGATTTTTCCCCTTTTTCGGGATTTTTTGCACAAAACGGGGAGGCGGGGAAAACATTGATAAAAACGGGGAAAATTAAAAATAAAATAGCGAGTGAAAAAATATATCGGTTATTAGAAAATCCAACTACAATTTTTTTATTTTAATTACATCAATTTTTTGTTTGCTTTTTTTTACAAATCTGAATGTGTAATATATGGAAAAATAGAACTAACTTTGAAGACTTGTTGACTGTTTCATGCGAAAGGAATACATAAATAGTCATAATAGTATTTTTGATGTAGACTTATAGGATTTCGATATTTTTTTAAGGAGCTATATAAAGGGCCATTCATAGATAGTAAAAATGAAAAATAAAACTTTAAGCTTAAAAACATTTTCACACGTTATTTCGGATCAATCCGAGTGAAATGATTTCGACCAAGAATATAAATCATTAAGATATATAAATTTTTCAAATATATCATCAGAAATTATCCAGGAATTCTGGAAAGAAGTTATATTTTTCATTGATTCAGATGATATTTAAAAAAAAAAAAAAAATAGTGTCGTTTATTTTTTGCTTTCCCTGTAGTGGGGCAAGTGCTGAAAGTGGTTTTTCAGCTATTAATGTAAATAAAACAAAAATAAGAAACTTTTTTGACAATACCACTCAATGCGGAATTCTCCACAGTAAATCTTTAATAAAATAAAAAAATTGCTTTGCAATTGAAATAAATTCAGAATTTTTGATTTTTTATATAGAAATAATACACATACTCTTGTTTACTTGGTTTGATAATATGTATGTATAACAATATGTATATTTCAAATAATTTCTTACAATTTTTTATAATCTCAAAAACGTAACGTGCGAGTCAAAATACAATATCGCTTAAAATTTTCATTTTTATTTATATTTTTCTTATAGATACGTACGTTTTTCCTGTTTGTATTTATTTTAGTTATAGTAAAGAGAATTAATAAACTTGTTATTTCTTTATATTACTATTTATTAAAAAATTTAAAAATCGGGGAAAAAAACGGGGAAACTCGAAGTAAAAAACGGGGAAAAATATTCATTTGTATGCAAAAATAGGGATTTTTTTGCGCTGAAACCTGGCAGCACTGCTATATGCCCAAAGCAACGAGTAAAAGTAGCGATTAATACTACCTGTTAATTGTATCATGGAAGTTTCCCATCTCTTTATCTCTGCTCAGTATGCTTTGACATTTCATCATGAATAGACTTACTAACGAGCAACGCTTGCAAATCATTGAATTTTATTACCAAAATCAGTGTTCGGTTCGAAATGTGTTTCGCGCTTTACGTCCGATTTATGGTCTACATAATCGACCAAGTGAGCAAACAATTAGTGCGATTGTGACCAAGTTTCGCACTCAGTTTACTTTATTGGACATTAAACCAACCACACGAATGCGTACAGTGCGTACAGAAGAGAATATTGCGTCTGTTTCTGAGAGTGTTGCTGAAGACCGTGAAATGTCGATTCGTCGCCGTTCGCAGCAATTGGGTTTGTGTTATTCGACCACATGGAAGGTTTTACGCAAAGATCTTGGTGTAAAACCGAAGCCGAACGATCTGCCACAATCTCTAGGCTCTATTGAGGACGCGGAAAGGAGTGGTCGTCCCCGTTCCGCCAGTTCGGACGAAAACATAAGATTGGAAGCGGTCAGCGTTGATGATAACCCAACAACGTCGATTCGTCATCGTAGTCAGGAATTGGGCGTTAGCAGAAGATCGAAACAGCGCATTTTAGCAAAAGAACATAAAACAAAGGCTCCTGCCGAGCTTAGTGCAACAAAGGTACATTTTGTCATAATGAACATTGATTGTGGAAGTTAAATAATGTGAATATTTTGTCGTTTACAGGACCAACAACCTAGATCGAAGCGCACACCTATAGCAAAACCCAGTCAGGATGGTGCAGAAGAGCTTGGCGAGAACAGCGCAGTGCTGTACGTGGATCACTGCCGCAGCTGATCCGTGTTTAAGCGACGTGCACAAGCGCTGCATGCCGAGGTTCTAAAACGTTTACATAATATTAAAAGTGATATTCAACTGCAGTTGGCTCTAAATGCAAATGGTGTGCCACCAAGAGGTTCATTCGAGGTATTTATATCACCACAGCCCACAACCCAATTAGACGAACGAACAAAACTTTGGTCCGGTCACAAGCGTACGCCACGTGCCCAGAAATTCCCAGAAGTCGATGGGATTATGGGGGAACTCTTAAAAGTGTTAAATATACAAGACACAAATAAGTAACAGCACTCAGAAGGAAGAAATGCTCGAGCAGTAAATCGAAATCTAGAAAGAGACAAGCTTAAAAGTTAAAGAATTAGTAAATAGAAGCATTTGTGGCACTCATGACCTGCGCTAGAATTAAACCTTAATCAGGAGTTCGGCGTGGTGAACTTTTTTGCCCATCTACTTTTTATTGATTCGATTTTAACTTTATGTTTTCTTTTTATAATAACCACTTGCATATTGCTTAGAAACACTTGGAAGCAGTTTGCAGCTAATTGACACACATGACCAGTATTGGATAAAGCTTTAAATAAGCAATCAATGCTGTGAATATTATTTGTCATAGCTTAAAGTTGCTCTAGGTTATGCAAGGATTTGTTTTTTGTTATATTGAATAAGCCAAAAATATATGCTTAAACTTTTTATGAAAAATAAACTTGCCTTTTAAGTGTCATTTAGGGAAAAACTTTGTTTACTCCAATCTACTCGACTTTCCCCACCGAACACATAAGACAATTGTCCTTTGGCAAATTGTTTTCACTATCTTCACCGGCTTTCTAGTAGTCTATAATATTTAGTAGTTCTTGCGGTGACATACGTCTTTAAAATACCCGCTGCGGCAAGCAGCTTACCTTGACTCAAATCAACAGCACAGAGCAATCATTGGAACAAATTCCGCACAGTTCCTTGATAGAATCAAAAGTAAAATACAAAAATAATCGTAAAAAAATTGTTGCTTGAAATCGTTTGGGTAAAAACGATCGTTTTTACAAAATCGTGTGGTTAAAAGATAAATTTGCACTCAATCTTTTCTACAACCGAAAATCTATTTCAGTATTTCGTAAAAACGAAATCTAAAAAGTGTTTATAAAATGTCTGTGGGACTATTAAATGTTTTGATTATTCCTCGACCTTACGTGTCGAATCCTGATTTCAATTTTGTGATAAAACCTATTTCGTGTTCGAGCCACAAGAAATATTAGATAATTATATCTTTAGAACACAAACAGATAATATTCTATATCAATTGAGCCACTAGTTGAACCTTTCGACTTCCCTCGAGACCATTAGAGGAACACAAACTAGTTGGTTTTTATTTCTTGCTACCAATTAAGCATTTATTTTATCAATGTCCTTGACTAAACTCACATGCACACTTTTCCAAATAACAATCACAACACTAGTAGTGATTCGAAAATAGAATTCAATGAATTAAACAGGGTTTGTTGCAGAATTATCGATTGTTTTCCTTGCAATATCGACAAAGAGGACGTAACGTGGGCTCATTAACATTACCATCACCTTCATTACCACTTATGCTTCCCATCTTCGTAGTGGTACCGGGATTTTTATACTCATTTATAACGGTAAGAAGTTGATTCTGTGCATCTAAAAACTCCTGCTCTTCCATGCCTTCACCAATGTACCAATGCAGATGTGCCTTGCGACGCAACATCACGGAGCTGCTATCGTAAATGCGTTGGAACAATTTCCATATTGCTGTTGTATTGCCAATAAATGTCGCTGACATCTGCAAACCACGCGGCGGTATATCACAGATAGCCGTCTTAATATTATTAGGTATCCACTCAACAAAATTACTAACATTCTTGTTGCGCACGTTCGCCATTAGTTGATCTAATGTGCGCGGTGACATACGTCCTCGAAAAATACCAGCTGCAGTAAGCAGCTTACCTTGACCCAGATCAACAGCGCATAGCATATTATTGGAGGAAAAAATCTGCTGCACCAACTCCGCGACAGTACCCTGTGAGTATTGCCTCTGTAAACATCCCGGCAATGGTGCAAAACCCGGAACGAGAAAGTGTAGGCTTGGAAATGGTACCATGTTGACATATAATTTACGCAGTCCGGCATTTAACTGACCCGGAAAACGAAGGCATGTCGTTATGCCGGATATTGTTAGGGCGACGATGTTATTGATTTGTTCATAGCCACTGAACTGTATATTGCACTTTTTAAAGCACACCTGGAACAATGCTTCGTTGTCCAGACAGAAGGTCAGGTGCGAGTAATTCGCGAGATACGGCATGGTAAGCAGTGCATTGTATGGCTCAACAACCGTTTGTGATAGAGTCGGTGAAGGAATTGATACATAGTTGGATATTAAACTGTCCGGATATTCCTCGACCAGCTTGCTCATTAGTAGGGCCGTTAAGCCGGATCCTGTACCCCCGCCAATGGAATGCAGCAACTGAAAACCCTGCAGTGAATCCACTGACTCAGCCTCACGCCGCGTATTATTCAATATATCTATAAGTATATTAGCGCCATCCGTGAGAAAGCCCCGTGCAAAATTGTTGCCTGAACTCTCGTTGCCGCTTACAAAATTCTGGGGATAATAGAGAGCACTATTGGTGTGGAGTCGCTGAACCGTGGTGCTTTCAGTATCGACGCAAATTGTGCGCGCATAGAATCGTTTCATGGCTGTCGCGTTAAAATAGACATCGATGCGCTCTAGCTGAAGTTCACTTGTTCCTGCAAAGCGTCCTGTGCGATAGTCAACTCCGTGTTCATGCGAGATCACGTGCCAAAACTACAGTGATGAAAAAACATTCTAGTATTAGAGTTTATAAAAATAAAGAGCTGAACTCACTGCATCTCCAATACTATTCCCAGCGCCACCAATTTGCATAGTTATAATTTCGCGCATTATTTGCTTCGTAAGATTTGGCTAAATTATTTATGCTTAAAATTTTGGATTTGGTTATTTTTTGATGAAACATCGTTTATTTCTTCATCGTGCAAAATCGTTTGTTTTCCCGGAAATGATTTTGACTTTTTGAAATTTCAAAATAAGAGCCATCAAATTGGGAATAAAATAATGATAAAAAAACAAAAAAAAAAACAAAAAAAAAACAAAAAAAAACAAAAAAAAAACAAAAAAATTCAACATAGATTTTGAAAAATTCTGCACGGACTCAATCATGAGTTCAAGATAGCTTCTTGGCACATCCTTTAAGACTCGGCGATCATACCCATTCACTACCAGGTGCCATATCTTTTTTTTGTATGGAGCTGCAAAAAATACTTTACTTTAAATACAAATTTAAAATAATAAAAATACCCCGTAAGGGGTATTAATCCCTTCGTCACATTTTCGAGCACGTAAAAAGTGATTAGTCAAGAATCCGAGTACCTTCTTTTGGCAATGAAGGAACCATAGTATAATAATAGAGGTAGGTGCAGCGCTGATTGTGTTCTATTTTTCATTACTGTCGATTGAATATGTACTTACTGCTGTACTTTTGTTGTTGTTTAGTTGTGCTCCCTGCTTGCAGTTAATAGTGTTTGTATTTAATTTTCAATGTTTGTCTGGAAACAATTTTAAATAAGTTTAATATCAATAAAAACACGAAAAATAACCATTTATTACAATTTTTAATTAATGCAACTAGACAGCTTCAACTGTTCAACTTCGTTAACATTTCGCCAATTCTTGCTCTTTCTTGTCTTTCTCACAGCTTCGAGATTTTATATGAGTTCGACATTCGCGGCAGTACGCTCTCATCTAGCGAGTTTAACTCTATAATTGTACCATGGACGTCACGAAGATCGATCCTAAACAAATGTTAAAACTCAACGATATACGCCAGTTCTTCTAGTACTTTCTATCCAAGGTCTCTATTGTAAAAATTAAAAGTACATCCTAATTAATTAACTAAAAGTACATCTGTAGTACTGCCCCTTGCCTTCCAGGTACATGAATTACTACTCGAATGACCGCTCCTTTTTACATGCCACTTATCGAGGGAGGCTCACTTAATAATTCATAACATTATAAAGAATTGAAATTTTATCTAAAATTTTGGAAAGATTTTTGAATGGTTTTACTATCAATTTATGGAATAAAAAAAAAATTATATTTTTTAAGTCAATGAAACCTATCTCCCCCTAAATGAACGAACCGGTCCCAATAGCCTAATTTCTATTTTTTTGGGTTGAGGTAGTATGTTAACTCAAAAATCTGTCTTTGCAAGGGAAATTATGAACACTTTTTAACCTCAATTGATTTTAATAAAATATATACAAAATAATTTTTTTATAGCAAAAATATGAAATAATTTATTGATTAATATTATTAACAATACAATGCATAAAAAGCGCATTTTATGGAACATTAAGCGATAATTTTATTATTTTATATCGACTGCAGTTGAAATAACGAATGTGCAATTGATGTGCTATAAAACAACCAAAGTGCTGTAGAAATGAGTTTTTAAAAATTTACATGATTGTTACAAAGATTTCATTGAAAAAGTTTTAACGATATTGGACAAGATTATTTTGAAGAGATGAAACTGATATCTTGATACTGTTGGTTGACACACAGAATGACATTTAAAAACTAACTTAAGGAGCCATAGTACAATAAACACGGTAGGTCAATAAACAGGGCCGTCAATAAGCCGTAGCACACCGAGTCGGAAATTCCAAAATTAATAAAAATAATTTTTAGCCATCTTTTTGCTGCTGTTCGTTGTTCGGTTTTATTTATTTTTTTTTTTTTTTGACGAATCTGACTTGGCTCTCATCCATGCAGCTACTTTGTTTATTATACTACAGCAGGAAGCACTGCTCTAAAAATTGAAATAAAATTTAATTAAAATTTAATTAAAGTTTAAAAAAAAAAACAAAAAAATAGCTCTTGGGTTAAAGTTACAAAAAACATATTTTCAATATCGTTAAATAAATGTTTTTCGTTCTATGTTTTAAAAACTTCGTAAAAATGTTCTTTCGGAATTATTTGTTGAAATTTCATTAACTTAGTAATTGTTCACTCCTCTAAATCGACTTCATTTGCGCCATCAACTCGTCCAAATCTACTTCAGCAGCTGAGGTTGTTACTGTACTTTCGGCTTGTTCTGTTTTCACAGGCGCATCATAAGCCAAACGTAAGCCAGTGCTTAAGGCATGTCCACTACTTTGATTGTTGTCCTTTTCAGGCTGTGAATCACTCACCAGCTCAATGCCCCAATCATTCGTTTCATGCAGCGGCCCTTCGTCAACTTCAACTTGGACCACTACTGTCTCTTTAGGACGTGCTTGGAATTCCTTTTGTCGTACGATGCAATGCCGGTCGTCACATTGCTCATTTGGCTTGAGGCTCATTTTTGGAAAGAAGTCATTCATGGCATTGTAGCCGAGATAGTCCGATACTTCACCGAAATTAAGCAGATACTTTAGTGTATTTTGCACCAACATGCCTGCTGTTATGCCCATGGTTGTGGGTAGTGAGGCAGCACAAACACCTTCCCTTTTTAACGTCTTCTCGTCAATGTTCTCGGCAACAACGAGTGGTGGAGCGCAAGCAAAGCAGGCAGTATCACCAGGACGTATGAACTGTATGTGGCCGGAAACGGCATTTTCCGAAACACCAGATTCAAACCAATTTAGTGCCAGTTCATTGCAAGCAGTATTTATAGCCATGCGTGCCTCAAAGTTGTCCACACAGCTGAGCACCAAATCAACTGGTGTACCAGGCTGAATTCCACCTGTCGATATCGTGGTTAGGAACTTATCGAAGGACTCCATTGTGGTAATATTGTAGTTGTGAGTTTCAATGCTGACATCTGGGTTGATGAAAGTAAGCGTTCGCGCTGCAGCCGCTACTTTGGATAGACCCGCCTGGTCAGGAGTAAAGAAGAGTCGGTTCATGTTGGCCAGCTCGACTTTGTCATAGTCAAAGAGTATTAATTTTCCAATGCCACATCTGTTTGGCACAGAGATCCAGTAAATATATTAATAGAAAAGTACCAAAAGTAACCCACCTAGTAAGCATGTCAGCTGTTACACTGCCAACGCCACCAATTCCCACTACAGCAACGGCCTTTTCACGTATGCGTTCGTATTCTTTAACGATGCCCATGCGTTGCAACGCCATCAGTCGGCTATAGGGATTAGAGTCCACTACCTCTGCAGACATTTTATCGATGCGCTCTCGTGCTGCTTTCGACTCTTGTTTGTGTTGTTCCAACTCAGCCTGCAACTCGGTCATCTTTGCACGTAGTTCATCTACTGCAGACATTTCAAACAAAAGTTATCCTTCAATATCTTTGATAAGTTCCAAAAATGAAGAAATTTTGTTGTCGTGTCACTTGATGTCAGCTCGCTTGAACTGCTTTCTTTTCCAATGGCAACAACAACCTGCTGTCGTCGGTCGGAGCTACGTTGCCAGAAAAGCACGATAAATAGTACTTATTTTATTTTTCAAAGATTGTGGGATGTGGTATTTCCCATGGTATTTTGTGGTAAAAATCTCTCGCGTGGGAAAAAAAATACCACAAAATACCTCAAATTACCACAAAATACCACAATACCTAAAAATACCTCAAAAGAAAATTTGAGGGATTTTGTGGTAATTTGAGGTATCGTGGTATTTTGTGGTAATTTGAGGTATTTTTTGGTATTTTGCGAGGTCTGGTAATTTGTGAGAATTAAGTGTGAGAAAAAGATAATTTTAGTGGTAATTTCATCTGGCGACACCGGGTCGGACAGCTGTTTTTGACTTTTGGCAAAGGTGAGATCTTAAGGGGCGGTCTACACTAAAAGTATTTGATCCAAAAGGCGGTTTACACTTACAATATTTAATTTCATGAAAGATTTCATGATATCGTTATCGCAAGTGTGGACTGCTCATTTCATGAAATTGCTGATATAATGAAATTTATCTCTTACCCCCTAGCCACACGTGCCAGTAACAGTTTGAAAAACTCAATACACTCTCACTTTTTCACTAACACACTCACACTTTGACATCTACAGCCAGTACTGACCGTCCACTGGCAACAACTTTTACAGAGACAGTGAATTGACAACCACAGCCAGTAAAGACAAAAGTAAGGAAAAAAATGTTGTGTTAAATTCAGTGTTTTAATTTATTAAAAATAGAAATCAAAAGTTTTTAGACAATAGTTAACAAAAATATAAATTGTTCATCTTAACTTCATCAATCCAATAAACACGAAATAACGACCAGCGCGCTTGGGTAGTTTTTCTAACGAGTGAGTGTTAAGGCGATGCCAGATGTCTTGAAACCATATATAACATCTTCCCCTTTTTGTGATGAATGTTGAAAATCCTTTAATCTGTTGAGCAATCATAGTCATAGAGTCTAGCTGGCATCTTCGCATTTCTTTTCGGTCGAGCCTCGGGTGTTCTTAAGGGAGTTGACTCGTTAGGAGTGTTAGAACTATCTAAAATTGAGTTGTTAGGTTCTTCTGGCCTATTTAGTGATGATGTTTCTTTTATGTTCACGCGATCTCTTCTGTAGGGAGTTTTGTTGACATCAACCACATATGATCGACTGGATACTTGGTCTGTTACAACACCTTTAGACCATAGTTTATTAGTATCAGGCCTAATCTGCACTAAAACTTCTTGTCCAATATCAAGATCCGGCAATTCTTTCGTCGACTTGTCATAGTAGTACTTGTCTTTTTTTCTTTTTATCTCAATTTTTTCTGGAACATTTTTTACTACCTTTGGATCAAAGTTACTGGAGATTGCTGGCAAGCCGCATCTTGTTTTTTTACACATCAGTCTTTGTACTGGGCTGCTTCCTATCTTGTTTGGTGTATTTCGCCAATGCAGTAGAGACCACCACATATCCTCGTTCTCTTCGTCAGCTTTCATAATTATCTTTTTTGCAATTTTAACTGCTGACTCTGCTTTACCATTCCCTTGTTGATGATAGGGTGAAGAGGTTATGTGTTTGAAGCCGTATTTTGTTGCAAACTGTTTCATATCAGCACACACAAAATGTGTACCGTTGTCAGAAATTACCTTTTCTGGCACACCGTATCTAGCAAACTGTTCTTTGAGGATACTTATCACTGAGTGAGGAGTCAAATCTGACAATTTGCAGCATTCAAAAAAATCAGAGAAGTGATCCACAATTATAAGCATTTTCTCTTGTTTGCTTTTGTACTTAACAAAGAATATATCCATAGAGACTATTTGCCATGCGTATCTCGGTATATCATGCGAAATCATTGGTAGTTTTTGTTGAGAACTGGAGTATTTTGCACAAATTGCACATGTTCGAACTTTCTCTTCTATTTGTTGGCACATTCCTGGCCAGAAAATATTCTCCTTTGCAAGTTTAATTGTGTTTTCAACGCCGCTGTGACTAACGTGCACTTTTTCAACCATCGCTTTCTGCAACTTCTTTGGAATTAAAATTCGACCTGATCGAAAAATCAAGCCATCTTGAAGTGTTAGATCGCCTCTAAATTTGAAATAAACTTTTGCTCCGTTAAAGACATCTTTTATGTATCTTGGCCAGCCACACGATATATAATTCATAACGGTTATTAAGGATTCGTCTTCAGCAGTTTCTCGCCGTATCTGCTCAGTACAATCATTGCTTATCTTTACAGCTCCAACCAGCCTTAGCTTACAAATGTTATCAAATACTTTTGGCTCATTAGTTGATGTATTGCGAATAGCATAGATGTTGCTTCTCATCATCTCATTTTTGAAATCTTTATCGCTCAAATTCACTGCTGCTCTCGACAAAGTATCAGCAATTACATTTTCTTTGCCACTGACGAACTTTATGTCAAAAGTATATCGTTGTAAAATCATCATCATTAATTGTAGTCTTTTTGGAGCCTTTAACAGAGGTTTTTTAAAAATGTTGATTAATGGCTTATGATCTGTTTTTATTGTGACTTGAGGGTTACCTACCAATAGCTGATCAAATCGTAAACAGGCAAAAACTATTGCGAGCAATTCTTTCTCTATCATCGCATAGTTGCATTCTGCTCTGGTTAGCTGTCTTGAGGCAAAAGCTACCGGCTTCTCGTTTTGGAAAACGGCAACACCTAATCCAATGGAGGATGAGTCGCAATGAACTTCAACTGGTTTTTTTACATTATAATATTGAAGACCCTCAATGTCACATATAATACTTTTCAACTTTCTAAATTCGGAATCAGCATCGCTCGACCACTCCCATGGAGTTTTTTCTAAAAGTAATTTTCGGAGTTCAACATTTTCCATTGTAAGTTTTGGTATGAAACGGCTTAAGTAATTAATCATACCTAAAAATCTCTGAAAATCCCCTTTGTTTTGTGGCACTGGGATATTGACTATAGCCTCGATTTTAGTCGCATCTGGTTTAAGACCTTCATTAGATAAAATATGACCAAAAAACTTAACGGTTGCATAGTGTTAACTTACTTTTGTTTAACTTGCAGTTATATATACGACAGCGTTCTAGAAGAGCTCTCAGATTTTTATTGTGATCAATCATAGCCTCCGAAATTGTATCTCCGCATCCATAAACTAACATATCATCAGCCATAATTTCTACACCTTGTAGATCATGCGTCATTTCATATATTTTCGTTTGAAACAACTCTGGTGCTGGTGAAACTCCAAAAGGCAATCGCTTCCATCTATATCTTCCGAAAGGAGTCCAAAAAGTTGTAAGCAGGCTGCTGTCTGTATCAAGTTCAAGGTGCCAAAACCCTTTCTTAGTGTCAATGGTCGAAAATACTTTAGCGTTACCTAGCTCTGGTAAAATTTCGTCTATTGTTGTGAATTGCAAGTTAGGTCTTTTCAAAGCCTTATTAAGTGGTATAGGGTCAATACAGATTCGAAATGATTCTGATTTTTGAACAAGCAAAACATTGCTAACCCAATCAGTATGAATGTCCACTTTGGCAACAATATCTTCTTTAACCAAATTATCAAGTTCAGCTTTGAATTTTTCGCGTAAAGCGACTGGAATGCGTCTTGGTTTCTGAATAACTGGTTTAACTGAAGAATCAACTTCTAATCTAACAAGGCCGGGAAGTTTTCCAAAACCTTCAAACACATCTCTGAACTGGTTAACTATTTTTTCTGCATCTAATGTACGACTGTTGACTTCACAATTGACTTTGCCAGAATAAAACTTTGAAGCGGAAACTAGTCGGCAATACTTTATCAACCCCAATGTCAAGCAAGCATTTTCTGAAAGCAAAAACCCATGTTCCACATCTACGACTTGAAATACAATGTTGTAGTTTTTTCCTTTATGACGACATCTAATCAAAACTTTACCCATAACCTTAATCTGAGCTCCACCAAAAGCTTTTAATTTGCAATCAGATGGCTCCAAAGTTGGGCTTTTACCATCCAGCAATTGACTCAAATATCTTATGCCAACAATGCAAACGTCTGCCCCGCTGTCCATGTGACATTCATAGCTCCTCCACTCATTAATAATATTAAATTCTAATTTAGCTTTTGAGCGTGCCTTTATGCCTCTTTTGCTTAGCTTGTCGATCCTCATTTCGGGCTCAGAATCAGTGTCAACCTCAAAATTTGCGCCAACGGAATGCAGTTTGTTAGGTTTATTAGATTTCTTCTTTGAATAGCAGCACTTGGCAAAATGACCCTTTTTCTTGCAAATAGTACATTCTTTATTAAAGGCAGGGCAACTAAAACCTTTGAAGCTGTGTAAGCCACCGCAAAATTTACATATTTTCCTCTCAAAACTCACCTCTTTTGACTTCAATTTGTTTACCGATTTTTCACTTGTCAAAGTATTATACCTTTCTTCAGTAGATTCGCTTATTTTACATTTTCTAATCACATCATCGAGAGTCAACTTGGCGGGATCTTCTTTTAAAAATGATTTTTTTAGACTTTCATCACTCGTTCCAAAAATTATTCTATCCCGGAGCATCGTTGCCTTTATTGTGCTTTGTTGAATTCCGTCAAAATAGCAATTATCTGCAATTTTACTTAATCTGTGCCAATATTCTTCAAATGACTCTGAATCTAATTGGTTGCATGTATGGAAAGACCATCTTTCGAAAAGGATGTGATTACTAACAGTAACACATGACTCTATCTTTTTGAGCAATACTTCAGCTGAAACTTTATCATCAACACCAATACCAAAATTATTATATTTAAGCTTTGCTTCGTCGCCAACCATTGACCACAAAATATTCACCTTCTTCGATTCATTTTCCGCAGACCATTCCACCATACCTGTTGCCTGAGCGTATGTATTCCAATTAGATTTGAACAATTCAAAATTATCTGTCGGACTTCCACATATTTGCAAAGGCTTTGGGAATGGTATCTGAGCATCACTCTTGCTAATTTTTTCTTGCATGGCGTTTATTTGATGCATCATCGTTTGCAATACTTCCATCTGCGTGCGTAAAAATTCTTGCTGCTGCTCTGCCATATTTGATGAATTTCTATCGTATACTTTTGGCATCAACAAAGTTTTATCAATTTTAATCTGACACCATGTTAAATTCAGTGTTTTAATTTATTAAAAATAGAAATCAAAAGTTTTTAGACAATAGTTAACAAAAATATAAATTGTTCATCTTAACTTCAGCAAGCTGCCAATCCAATAAACACGAAATAACGACCAGCGCGCTTGGGTAGTTTTTCTAACGAGTGAGTGTTAAGGCGATGCCAGATGTCTTGAAACCATATATAACATGTTGCGTTTTTTCCCTAAAATATTCGAGCTTTAAGTATGCATTTTTCTTTCATGTCTTGTAGTAAAATATATGTAATTTATTTAGTTGCTATTGCTTAAAAATTAAAATATGATAAAACACATTGACAACAACTGGATGTGAAACTAACAAGGCAACTTTAATTGTTGCGAGATCCTCTGCCTTCGACGACATTTTGCAATGAACTTTTACTGCCACGTGTGGCCACATCAAACTTTCTGGCTTATTTCGAAACATTTTCGAAGTTAATACATATGACATTGTAATACATATAGGGTGTTTTTTTAGGGGTTTGTTTTTCGAATAGAGATAAAACTGGATTTTTGTGGTCAAATCTAGCAACTCTAATGTCATTTATGTTCAGTTTGGTTTGCCATTTCATCATGAACAGGTTGACAAAAGAACAACGCTTGCAAATGGGCCGAAAATGAGATTGATCTCGATGCTGATTTTCATCGCAAAATTTTGTTCAGTGATGAGGCTCATTTTTGGTTGAATGGCTACGTCAACAAGCAAAATTGCCACATTTGGAGTGAAGAGAATCCACATGAGATCCTTGAGACGCCATTACATCCACAAAAACTGACTGTTTGGTGTGCTCTATGGGCTGGTGGAGTCATTGGGCCATACCTCTTCCGAAATAATGCTGGAGAGTCAGTTACCGTTAATGGAGACCGGTATAGAGCCATGATAACCGACTATTTTGTTCCCGAATTGGATGGCATGAATGTGGATGAGTTGTGGTTCCAACAAGACGGCGCTACATGCCACACAGCGCACGTCACAATCGATTTATTGAAGGAAACATTCGATGAGCGCATAATTTCGCGGAATGGACCTGTCAATTGGCCACCAAGTTCGTGTGATTTGACACCATTGGATTATTTTCCTTGGGGATATGTGAAGTCGCTCGTCTACGCCAACAAACCATAAACGTTAGGGGACTTGGAGGCCAACATTCGTGGCGTTATTGCCGACATACGGCCCCATATGCTCGAAAAAGTGGTTGAAAATTGGACCTGTAGAATTGGCTTTATTCAAGCCAGCCGCGGCGGCCACATGCCCGAAATCATATTTAAACATTAATGGCATAAAATTATCCTTCCAATAAAGCCAAATTGATGGACATTAAAACGATTTTCTTGTGTTTTATTTCAATTCGAAAAACAAACCCCTAAAAAAACACCCTATACTTTCAACTGGCATGCCATTACAATCACGTGTGTCTGCAGCGTTAATATATTTCTTGAGGTATATTTCATAAAATGAGCCAGTGGCGTAGATAGCTTTCTGGAATGGGAGGGGATGAAATTTATTTTCGTGACGAACATACATAAAAAATATATTTGCAAAAATTGTAAAACAAAGTAAACTTTAAGTTTTTGACGTAGAATACGTCGTTCTCGGAGGTAAGTAGGGTGGTTGATAGTGATCAGGTGTCGGTATTTACATTACTTTTTGAGCCTTTGGTGGGCCTAAAGTACTAATCGTACAATGTTGATCTTAGCACTTGTTGGTCTGCTTGATCCTCAATGCGACAAAAATTCATGTTAGAACTGTCTAACTTATATCAATTTTACACAATTACATGAAATATAAAGCCAACATTTGATGTTTTTGTTTGCTTAAACTTGCTACCTATTTATCGACGGCTTCCGGTTTTTTCACGCTAGACGGCGAAGACAGCGCCATCTAGCGTGAAGACATAAATCTTATAATTAAAAAAAGCATACTTTTGGGGGCATGTTGTTTTTAACAGACTCGCGTAGCCCAGTAATACTGAGTAATGTTGAGGGGCATGCTTTTTTAACAGAATCTGTTATTGAAATGTCAAACGCAGCCAATTAAATATCCGGGCATATTATCGACAGTGAAATTTTGACACATGGGTTGTTGAACTTGATAGCATTGAACAAATTTTGTTTGCTTGTTTAAGTTTTCTACCTATTTATGGACAGTTTCCGGTTTTATCGACAAAAGCATAAAATTTGTATGGGAGCGCCCCTAAGGAGTGGTCGGAGGGAATAGGTGTCAAAGGCAAAAATGTTCCTTTTGCAAAAGTAATGGGGGTTGGTGATACATATTAACCCTCTCCGGCACTCTCTTGAAGGTCATATCCTCAGGTGTATGGAATAAATATTTTTAAAAAAGATGTCATCAAAAGCGAATTGAATAATTCTACGTCTTGTGTTACGACATAGTCGAAACTACTGTATCTTTTTTTCTTTACCGATCAAATCAGTTGGCACGAAAAAAGCATGAAATCAAGAAAATAGATTGAACTTATTCGATCAGCCGACTGAAGCTCAATTAGAATTAGCGCTTTTTTGTATGATGCTGATTATATTCAACACTTGGGTTTGGTTGCCGTGATCGATTGTGATCTGAAACTTTTGCATATGATTAAATCAGCAAAAATGTGATTTTTACAGTTCTCTGATACCCTACTTACTTTTCATCAGCGAGGTATGCAAAGGTCCCTTACGAGTCCCCATTACTTTTACAAAGGCTAGGCTGCCTCTAGTAAGCTTCCTTTTGTAAAGTAGGAAAAGCATCATACATACTTACGCATGGAAAATGTACGCCCGGCTTACGTTTTCACTTAAAAAATAAGGTGAGCGTGAGGCAACCGATCGTGCTCACTATTTTTTGCTATCATTTCATTTTCTTTTACGTTTTTTGTTTATCCGTTACGTTTGGACGTTGAAAATAAAAAGCAAATCAGGATTTAGAAATAGTTAAACCATATAAAACGTTTGGTGTTGCCAAACTATCAGTTTCAATTTAATTTCTTTCGTTTCATTCATCTTTAATTTATAACATATCGGTGTTATTTGTATGTTTAATTTTAATCGACGCACAATTTGATGTCACTGCACCGGCGATCAGCAGACGTTTGTTTTTTGCTACATTTTATCTCTTTGAAACGGTCGTTAATAACCGTTATATCGTCATGCCGCTGCATGTTTCTTACTTTACAAAATAGAGTGCATATGGAATGATCGCACGAATACACGTTCGACTGAAACACGCATTATTTTCGTATTTGAAATCTTAAGTGAAGACGTAAGGTGTTCCGAATCTAACAAACAACATACTTACTTTCGCATGTTTCTATATCCAACTTCATTAGCTAAAGGAAAACATGCTTGATTTCGTAAGCACGTTATGATTTTTCCCACTGGGACGTTCCATATAAAATTAACACAATTATGTATCGTCATTCTGTAGAATCCCAGTAAAAAAGTGGATCACGCTATGAGTGAGGAGCAGGTGCTCCTTATTGATCTAAGCTAAGAGCATTTTGTGTTCTTTTAACATTGTAATAGGGAGCGTTTGCCTTCCTAGAACATACCAGACGACCAGATAACGAGCGATCAATATATGAGACATTGCGATTTGTAATGGAGCGCTCCTTACAACATTACAGAGGAGCGGAAAAGGAGCTATCTCTTTATTATCCATTGTCATATAAAATGGAGTACTCTATTCCTGAAGCATTGCGGTATCTCGTTAACTGACTTTTGTATTCAAGTTTCTTCACTTTACTTTCCATGTCGATTTTAACAAGCTGTCTTATATGCCTCTTATAAAACATTTTGTTTTACATTGTTTTTCTTTTTTTTCCACAAACCTACAATTTTTACAATGGACACTTTTTCAGATCACAAGTTTGTTCACTGCTTATACGTCTTGACCCAATTAACCGTTCAATTCTTTTACGATTACCGTTTTCTTCCTAATTAGTGCTTAAATAATACACTGATTGCTTGCATTTTGATCCAAATGGACCAGCATAGGAGCATAGGTGACTTCATAAAAAAAATTTTAAAACATTTATGGACTGCTTAAGATTTTGAATATATAGACGTGGGGGTATTTTAACTTCGGCCCAGTTATATATTAAGATAAGAGAAAGAAAAACCTTACTAGTTATATATTAAGATAAACTACGTTGTGCTTATTTTATTTCACTGGTTTCTTGTATCCGGATTTGTAAATTATGCAAATTTGTAGATTGTTCATTCTTTAAACTTAACAAAACTATCTTTTTATTTTCAATAACATGTGTAATGGCAACCAGCGTATCATAACTTGAGGTTTCGTGTATCATACTCAGACCTTGGTGTTCTCTAAGTACACATTAAGTACAAATTTAGGGTATTAAGTTGTTGTGTATGTATAAGCTCCAATATTAACCATCTCTTTAGTGTTTTGTTTGAATTGTTGACAACTTTTTCGAATACGATTACAGGAATGTGCTTGTGCTCGTTCACGTCCAGCTCTGAGTGTTTGATGAAACTTTAATTCAAGTTATAAGCCATTTTAAATTTTACATTACTATTTGCAGGTCTCAGAGCTTTTTGAGTATCAAACGATCGAAGAATGCCAAGATCAGGTAACAATTATTTATAATTTAAATTTTAATGAAAATAAGTGATTCGTGCTTTTCTTAGGTCATTGCTACTAACACCGACTATGCTTTAGAGGAGCAGTACAGTCCGACAGAAAATCTGGAAATAACAATAGAGGAACCAAAAATCCAAGAAAACCAAGAACCAAGCTTTAAAAGATCAATCCAAAAAAAAAGGTCCCTTAAGTTGTTGTATGCATAAGCGGTCTAATAATTCCCATTATTCTAGACCTAAGCAGTGTTTTAAATGTTTAAAAAAGTTCAATAGCTTTTGCTTTTACTGTGCTGTGCTTATTGAAAATCAAACAGCAAGAGCCGAAGCAGAAAGCACTATCTCAAAATACTGCTGCTCATTTTGTTTTGATTTCTGAATCCTGCAAAGCATAAGGAATAAGCTTTAACCAAAATAGACGAAACGAGACGCTTTGCGCTTTGCATGTTCGCGATCTAAAAACGATGAATTTAACTAAACCAATAAAATATTCTCTAAAATTTCGTCACTTAAGAGATTTCTATTGTCGGTTAACACCATTTGCTGCTGCTGTGACTATTAGTTTTATTCATAGTCTGAAGCAAATGCAAAACAGAAAAATTAAAAATTTTTGCACATTTTTACCCTATTCGTAGCACTTCGGAGTAAAACAACTTCTATTTAGTTCTGCTTCTTTTGCTTTGCCTTTACAAGATTCACAAAGCAAAAGAAAATGAGCAGCATTTGCTAGTTTTGAAAAACTTTAGTCAGCACTAGCTACGCATCGAAATTTTTGTTGCTTTTGTTGTTTTGCTGAAACCAATTTAAACCCTGGACCTAAGTATACTAAAGCTGAATGTATTTGTATTTGCATTTGTATTATTATTATTATTGATGATATATTTAATAAATATAAATTTAATAAATATATGTAGAAATATACGCAGGGTAGCTAGACCATATTGCGTGAAAAGTATAACTAATTAGATTTATGAATAATTATGTTTGTAATGCTATGTTTGTTCAGAGATTGATTAATTTTTGTAAGTGTAGATATTTTTGTGCAGTCAAGAATTGTTTCTAAAGGTTCAGGTAGCTTGGATTTTGGACATTCTTTAAGAATATGATAAACATTCATTATTTTATTGCAATTATTGCATTGAAGTGGATTAGAGTGATTGTAAAAATGTTGAGTGTTGAATAAAGCTTTACCAACTCTGAGGCGAGCAAGTGAAATGCATTGATATCTAGTAAAATTCTGATGGTATCTTGGTCTATTTAAGTTAGGATTATGTTGTTTTAGAAAGCAATTTGAATTATCCCATTCTAATTTTAATTTTATAAAATTCATTGTTTTGAAAATGTGTTGTATGGTGCATTGGAAACATGGCATTTCAATTATTAGTGGCATTTTGAGTGCTTGTTTTGCTGCATTATCTGCATATTCATTTCCTATGATTCCAATATGTGATGGTATCCATAGAATAATAATAGTTTGTTGGATTTTGGGATTTTTAATTATATTGTCATAAATTCCATTTTTATTGTTTGAAATTGCTTTGATAGAGCTTAGACAATCAGTGCATATTATGGTTTTGGTATTTTTTTGTATTGCATAGTTTATTGCTGCATTTATAGCAGAAAGTTCAGCTGAAAAGATTCCAGAAAATGTAGGGAGTTGACTTTGTTTGATTATTGACCAATTTGTGTCAGGTATGTGTTCAATAACAGCATATGAAGCTAAGTTATTTTGACATGACCCATCAGTATAAAGTTCAGTTATTGCTGAAAAGTTATTAAGTTTTTCTGTAACCAATGTTTTATAAACCTCAGGGTTTGTATTTGATTTAGAATAAGAAGCTAAGCTGACGACAAAAGTGATTTTTGTATTAGTATTAAGATTCAAATTTTCATTACTTTTTTTTGGTATAGGTATATTGTTAGTTTTTAGAAGAGTAATTATTTTATTGATAGCATTGAGATTTTTTTTTGGTTTGGTGTTGATGTTAAGCCAAAATGTGTTGTGAAGACTGTTTTTGACGTCTGTGATGGCTTTGGATGCTAAATTAATCGATCTTTTGTTTCGTATTGTGATAAAATCTGAAGATTTAGATTCAATCCTTAGAGATAAGATAGGAGTTGTCTTTAATAATCCAGTAGCAGTTCGAAAGCAATTGTTTAAAGCGGTATTTATTTTGAAAATATTTTTGTTAGATGTCCAGCCATAAATAGTTATACAGTGTTGAATTAATCCATGTGTTAAAGATTTACATATGTCAATAGCAGTTTCGATATGTGGACCTTTCTTTTTTGAGCAAATTAGTTTTAAAAGATTATTAATTTTGCTTAGTTTTTCAATAATATATTTTACATGTTCGTTCCAAAGTAGATTTTTACTAAAAATCATTCCTAGAATTCTTATATTTGTTTTAAGAGAAATATTGGTGTTTTCTATTTTAAGTGTTGATTCATGGCATTTTCTTTTTTTGCAAATATGTAATGCTTCTGATTTGAAGACAGGAATAATAGCACCTCTAGAAATAGCCCAATTTTGGATTTTGTTGTTAAGGTGGTTTAAATTTCGAAGAACTGGTTGTGGGTTACCGGATGATACAGCAAATATATTATCAGCATATATTCCAACATAGTCTATACCAGGAAGATTTTTAATAGAATTTGCTAATGAATTTGTATATATTATAAATAGAACAACGGATAAAGGAGAACCTTGTGGAACACCATTATTTAAGGGATGTTGTTTTGATAAATAACCATCTATTTTTACTATTATATTTCGATTGGAAAGAAAAGAGTATAAGAGTTTGATTGTTGCAAATGGTAGTTCCCATTTTTGTAGTTCATCTAAAATGAATATTGATACAACACGGTCATAGGCTTTTTCGATATCTTCTGATAATATAACACTATGTTTTTTTTTGGATAGGTTATATTTAAGAGTTTGTTCTAATTGATGACATAATGTATGAACTCCATGTTTAGGTATAAAACCGTGTTGGTTGTTTGCTATTTTATTTTTGTAATGTTTCCAGAATCGAAGGGTTAATATTTTTTCAAAGATTTTAGAAAGAACAGGTATTAGTGAAATGGGTCGATAACCTTCTATTTTATTTGGATTTTTTCCTGCTTTTGGTATTGGTGTTAATATTGAAGTTTTCCAATCATGTGGATATATGCCGCTTATTAAAATATTGTTGTAGAGTGTTAGTAATCTTATTTTAAATTCTAGTGGACATTTTTTTATCATAGTATATGTAATTCTATCTATTGAAGGTGTTGTTCCTTTAACATTTTGTAATATATTATTAAGTTCATTTAGATTGATTTTATTATAGAAAGGATTATTTGTTTGAATATTGGTATTAGTGAATTTGGTGATATAAGTTTGTTTTTTTGATATTATGCTTGAATCGAAAGCATTATCTGAACCTATGGTGCACCAGGTTTCTGCAAATTTGTTGGCAATTTCGATAGGGTTGGTTATAATGTTATTGTGTTCGATAATTGAAGGAAAATTCGATTTTTTAATACATTTTAGATTGTTAATTCGCATCCAAAGTGTTTTAATATCTAGTGATGGGTTGAGTGAATTTAGAAAATTGTTCCAAGTTGTACGCTTAGCTATTTTGGATTCTCTTTTTACTTTTGCACAAGCTTTTCTGTAGTTAACAGCATTTAATAAGTTTCTATGTCTGATGAAAGTGTTCCAGGTTTGATATTTGATTCTAATAAGTTTAGCAATGGTTGAGTTAAACCATGCAGGAGATTGTTTTTTATTGCATTCTTTTGTTTGTGGGATTGTTTCATTCGCAGATTTTCTTATTATTCTCTTTAAAATTGCTGCTTCTTTGTTGATATTTGTTGATATTGGGTAATTTTGTATAACTCTTGATACTTTATTAGCAAAGATATTCCAATCACATTTATTTTCCAAAAATTTTGGATGAAATCGTTTTTTTATATTAGGAATGTTATTTGTTATTATAATTGGAAAATGATCACCAATATCAGGAATATTAAGTGTCGTCCATTTAAGAGATGGAATAAGATCTGCGCTTGCCATTGAAACATCTACAGCTGTTAATGTGTGTCTAGTATTAAGTAAAGTTGGTGATCCATCATTAAGAATTACAAGTCCTTGATCATTTGCAAAGTTTTCCCAAATAGTTCCGTTAGGTGATAGAGATTGAGAACCCCAAAGAGGATTTTGACTATTAAAATCGCCAATTACTATATGTAATTCATTGTTATAATTTTGTATGTTATTTAACATGGTTGGTGTGAGTATAATGTCACATTCTTTGTAGATATTAGTTATATGTATAATTTTGTTTCCATAAATAGAGATTGTTTGAAAAAGTAAATTATCAGTAGAAGTAATGTGTTGAATAACATGTAAACTATTATGAATAAGAAAAGCAATTCCAGATTTGCAATAATTATAGTTTTTGTTATTGTGGAAAATTTGGTATCCAGGAAGATGTAAAAGATGTTTGTTTTTATTTATAATATGTGTTTCTTGTAGTGCGATTATAGTGGGTTTATGTTTGGCAACCAATAGTTCAAGTGCATATTTATGGGCAATAAAGCCTTGTATATTCCATTGTAGTATTGTAATGTTTAAACCAATATTCATTTGATGGGTATCAATAATAATAACTAAATTAATAATGAAATAGATGATTATATTGAGTTGTCAGTTTGGTTTTCTTGAAATGAATCTTTTTTGTTTTTATCAACTATTTTCATTGTTCTAGGAGATATAATGACGTTTAATTCTGGGAATTTTTTATAAAGCATGCTGCGTGGGGATAGAGATGATGAATTTGAAGTTGGTTTTTGTAATGTGTGTGTGAATTCATTTGTTAAATGTTCTTTTAATTTTGTTGTTTCTGTTAGTGGATAATTATTTTCTGTATTTAAGATAGTGTTGTAAGAATTATTAATTTCAATATTCATTTTATTGTTTAAATTTTGTGAATCAGATTTATTTGTTGTTATATGATGGCTTGTAGAGGGAGAGTTGTCGAAAGTGCTGGAAAATTTGTTAGATGGTTTTTTGTTTATGTTTGCTGTTGTATTTTCGATGGTTTTTTGTGGAGATTTTAAATTGTTGTTAGTTGTATTTTTTTCTTGATTGTTGTTAGTGTTGGTTGTATTTAATTTGATTAAAGAATCAGTGTTACTTTTTAAAATTTCTGAAAAAGTAGGTAATTTTTTAAATGGTTGTATTGTGTGTAGAGTAGGATTTTCATTAAAAATTTTCCAAGCTTCTCGTATCGTGCATCTTTTATTTGTTTTAATTTTATTTATAGATTTATGTTTTAAAAATGTTGGACATTCAGGGTCGAAGGATGTATGTGTATTATTATTGCAATTCATACAATATTTTTGAGTACATATTTCATGTGGAGTATTATGTCCACATGTTCTGCAAGTTGTTATGTTTGTGCATCTATTTTTAGTGTGTCCAAGTTTTTGACAGTTAATACATCGCATTGGGTTAGCAATGTATTCAAATATTTTTAATCTTTCCCATCCAAGTTTAAGGTAGTCAGGGAGATGGATGAGATCGAATGTTAATATTGCTGCACCAGTTGGTATTTGATTCTCTCCTTCTTTGCGTATTATCTTACGTACTTTAATAACTTTTTGATCTGCTAAAGAAGTTGTGAGTTCTTCTTCTGGTATGTTGATTAATTTTTTTGAAAATATTCTGCCTTGTACTGAATTTAAATTTTTGTGCATGGTAATACTTACAGGAATTGTGTCAATAAATTGTGCTTTTAAAAATTTGTTTGTTGATTTAAGGTTGCATGTTTTAATTAAAAGGTCTCCGTTGCGCATTTCTGTTATGTCAAGGTATTCTTTTGAAATATAATTAATTCCTTTTTCGATTTGAAATACGTTGTAGGATGCCAATGGTTTTGTTTCGGTGTTTTTATTTTGAGGTTTGCTGGAAGCAACTAAAAATCTTGGTATGTGTTCATCGTTGTTTCAATTTGATAATGGTATGAAATCTTCAATATGTATTCGTTTTCTGGTTGATTGGTTGGGTTTTTCGTTGGATGGATCCAGATCCTTGTAGCGGTTGTGGTGAGGGGGGTAAACCCCTTTCATATTGATTGTTGTTATTCTCTCTGGTTTTATGATGGTTTAAGTCAAAGGTTTTGATATTTATTTATATGTAAAAAAGAAAAATTTAAAAATTTAATAATTTTCACAAAATATTGAAAAATTAAAAATTTCTGAGCAGCAAAAAATTCGATGTTTCCTTTGGAGAAATATTTTTGGAACTGTTGCATTTGTATATTTTTCAATAAAATTTATTCTTCTCACCACTCTCCTTAAGAAACTTTCGAAGTCTGCAAACTCCAACGATGCTGCTAGAATAAGCATTAACAAAATAACGCAATTGGAGTTGAAACAGAAAAAAGAACTTCACCAGCTTCAAGTAATAAATGAAAAAAAAAGATCGAGAAACCTTGACATAGAGTATAGGATCCTAAAAGCAAAACTAAAATTATGTTTAACTGAGAACAAAAGACGTGGTATGCAATTTTATTTTATTAAATTAAAAATTAGTTTCAATAAAATGTCTTAAAATAAAATTTGCTCTATTGTTTATGCCTCGAGTCTGTCCGCTTCTAGTTGGTTCATTTTCGCAAAGTATTAGCTCATGACCTTCAATTATAGTATCATCATCATCACCATCTGAAATAAAATTTTTTTTTACAGATTCAATTCCAAGGGAAGAAAATTGAAATAAACCATAATTTTTATAGCTTTTTAAATTTTCAATCATATGTACATTATAGCTGTTAACATATTTGTATTAATTATAGGATACCGAAATAAAATTATAAATCAAATATTGATATTGTGTGATATTGTTTGATAGAGAATATGTTCAAAGTTGCAGTTTATAAGAAATATACTGCATTTGCTATCATTATAAAAAGGTATGTATGAAAGTGTCAAAGTATTTTACAGAAAGTGTATTTTTTTTTTTTATTTAAATGCTTGAAAAAATAGCATAAATATGTTGAATGCATAACAAAATGCCTCATTTGGTGCCGAAGAAGAGATACGAAAAGGCTGTTTTAAGAAACCTCTCAAGGAGGTGCAGTGGAAAGTTAACTATTTAATTGTGAGGTAGTTTATATTCAGATAATATAGTAGCACTTGTTTTAACATTAAATTTGTTAAATCATTAATTTCAAGATTATTGCAACGATAATAGTTAAAAGTTTATACAATACCTATTATTTTGTCGTCCATATCAATTGCGATGTTATGAAGTACGGCTAAAGCGACTATAACGACTTTGGCATTTTCCAAATTTACAGGTAAGCCATGTAGAAGGCATCGGAAACGTTGCTTCCAAACACCAAAGCAGCTCTCAACTGTATTTCTTGTTGCTATGTGCGCTTTGTTGTATTTTTTTTCTTTATCCGTCTGGGGACTGGATAGAGGAGTAAAAAGGTATGGAAGGAGTTCATACCCGGAATCGCCAATTAATCGACCTCTAAATTCTCCACTTTCGAACCGCTGCTTTAAAGAGGACTCATTAAAAATTCTACTGTCATGAGTACTTCCTCTCCATCTAGCCACGAGATCCTTTATTTTAAGCTGGGCATCGCACACGGTCTGAACAAATATATCAATTGCAAAATTTAATCTATCATTTCTAGACGGTACAAAACCTTTGAGGGTATGTACCTGTATATTCAAGGAATAAAATCCTTTCCTGTTTATGTAGTATTGTGCTTCTTCTCCTCCAGTTTTCCTTATTCTCACGTGGGTCCCATCTATTGCCCCAATGATACCAGGAAAATTTTGAATTTTCCTAAATTCTCTCATAGCAGTTTCTTCCTCTGTTAGAGTTGATGGCATTTTTATAAATGTGTTTGCAAGACGTGCTAGTGAACGGGCAACTCTGGTACAAATTCTACTAACAGTAGGTTGGCTAAGGCCGTGCAAATCGCCTGTGTCATCCTGAACCTAAAACAGACGATTCATGATCTTTTCTGATATTGTTTGCTCCTGGCTTTTGGAGCAGAAACTTACAACTTTAACAAACAGAGAAAAATAGTTAAATAGTTCTTTCAGTTTGTATAAAATTGTAAGTAGTATGAAAATGCATTGAAGTAAAACGTTTTAATATTGCAGTATTTCATGTTATTATATAAGTGAATATATTACTTACTTCTCTTCGACCCCAACATTGCAATGCAACTAGAACTTGCAGTTGAGGTGAAGTTCCGCTACCTCTTTTGTCGAGTTGAATATCATCTTCCACGAGGCTTATGATGTAACGCACCGACGATTTTGTGAAGCGATACTTCTTCCAAAACTCGCAGTCTGGTAGCTTGAAACAATCTACTCTCTTCTTATATATCTTGCGTCGTCGAAGGCGCGATGGCTCACCAAAATTGCCTTATAAATCATAAATAGACAATGAGAGATAAAATAAGGTTTGTGTCTATGAAATTCTTAGAATTGCACCAACAAAATATTAATATTAACGATATAGTGCATCTGACAATGTAGATATGCAGCATTGACATGTATTTATCAACATGAAAAAAAAGTATTTCGGAAATGTATCGTCATTGCATGGAATTGTTTCTCACTGAGTATAGTCACTATAATTAAAATGATGGTACGGCAGAAAAGGATAATGCTTTACCTTCTTGGTAACCTAAATAACAAATTTGAAATCATTGGGACGTTGAATGAGGAAAAAATGAAAGATTAAACATAAATGAAGGATTTTGATTTCATTGATTTGAGTAGTGGAGCCCATACACATAACCTTAAACATTTATCCAGCATGCAATGGATAGCCGCTTGCTATTTTGATCCCCAATTTCTTCCAATCAGAGTCATTAACATCTTAAATTAAAATGTTAACTTCTTAAGAGTTTCAATTGACAAAGCAAAATTATACTAGTAATAATAACCCATCGGCTGCCAATGGATTAACCCTTCAATCAAAGTTGGCTATTTTTAAAACATCGGCGGTATACTCAAAATGAAACGATCTTGAACATCTGCGGCCATCAGGAGGACCTTACTGAAAGAACGCACAGTGTCAGTGCCTTTTTGTTTTATATTTGCAGTTTTTTGAGTGAAACTACATATCCAAAATTTTCATTTTTGCAATATTTTAAAATAAATAGCTTAAATAATAGCTTAATACAAAAAGATACACTGGGAATTTAAGGCTTAATGCGCGAATACATGCACCAATCGCTGCGGATACGAAAACCGTAGAGTACAAGCGGTCGCGATTATGAATGCCTACGACACAAGAATACACAACGAAGCGAGACATGAGCAACATTCGCCAAAAGCAAGGAAAATTCATGCTTTTATGTCCATTCGCATCACGGAAAAAATGTTAATCGCAGTCTGCAGTGTTCATTTTTTGTCTACGAAAAAATCTCGTGATAAAAAGATTTTTGCCGTACACGCATGGCTATGGGATGACAAACATAGCTATTAAAAATTGAAAAAAAAATATATTTTGGAGTTGCCGCAAGCCTTTTGCAATGTTTTTTAGATTGCGCAGTACAACAGCGAACAAAAAAATGCCGATCTCTTCTAACACTCCATGGTATAATAATACATGGTAGCATTGACAACTGCTTATTTTCTCTTCAACAGGAAAACATAAACTGTCAAACACAGCTGTTTGCGAAACGAAGCGAAAATTAAAGCAAGTGACAAAAACAAACATAAAAAACTAATAAGAATATTGTGCGTTTAAATAAATAAATCATAAAGAAATAAACATTTAAAATCATGAAAGTGATAAAAAGATCTTGTGTAATTTGTGCGAAAAGTTTTTCAGTCCGTGATGTTAAATTTTATTCAGTGCCTAATAACGAAACTCGTCGCCAGCGTTTGTTGTTTGTGTTTTCATTTATTAACAATGGCCGACCAGCGAACGCTCTCTTTTTGAGTATATTTTTTGACAGAATATGTTTTCCCAAGCAACTGTCAATGCTACCATGTATTATTATACCATGCTAACACTCATTCTCAAAGTAAACGGGAGAATGTGTATTTGTTGGAAAGAACGAAAGCAAAAAATTCATGCAACAACATACACTCGAGTGTTAAGCGAAGCACCCGAATATCTGCATAGTCTGGATGCTGCCTTTGTATACATTCGCAATCGTTACAAACTGTGCTTAGCACCAATCGTTGTTTACGAACACGAGCGGTATGCGTGCATTAATTTTTGTGTGGTCGGTGCATTGCGCTAAGAATTTTATTGAACTTACCTAGAGTGCTTAAATTATTTATTGTTGAGACGATATTCATTTTAAGAAACTTTTTTTTACACAATTAGTTCTTTCATAAAAAAATTTTATTTTGAATTGTTTTGAATACTTTGAAGTATTTTTGACAAAAGGTGTTCTCAGATGAGAACACAAAAGTTAAAATAGCTTTATCAAGGGTTTATAGAAGGTTTCAACCATTTTTAAATTCTCTCATTTATGAAGCCGTTAAAAGAGATTTTTAACGTTATTGAACCATGGTATAATAATACAAGGTAGCATTGACAGTTGCTTGGGAAATCATATACTGTCAAAAAATATACTCAAAAAGAGAGCGTTCGCTGGTCGGCCATTGTTAATAAATGAAAACACAAACAACAAACGAATTTTCTGCCAGCATCAAGCCACAGGCATCAATCCACCTGGTTCATTATTTTTTATGAATACAGCCGTAAATATAAAGTGAATTAAAAATAAACAAAAACTAATTATTAAATATAAAAAATGAGTACATAATCAATCTATACAAAATGCAACAATTATAAATAAACAATATTAAAAAACAAAAAGCAATATCAGTAATAGTAAATTTAAAACAAAACACCACATTAAGGTATAATATACGTGTAACAACCAAATTCAGGAGTTGTTTTAAAAAAATTTTTTTAGATATAAGGAGTTATTATTTTTTTTTTAATTTATACAGGTTACTAGCCTTTTCCCGGCGCGCGTTGCTGCACCCTGCAACTATATGGGAACATAATAGGTATATTCAAAACTTTACTTAGACTCAAAGTTTGACACCACTGTAATTTTTCACTGCCCGTTACAGTTTCCCAGTAGCAGGAGATCACCAAATAGAAACTCCATTTTGAGTTTGTATATAAACACTGCTACTTCAAGGATGATAGATAAAAGGATTGCGCAGTCCAAGCGTCGAGAAAAAAATCTACTGCGCAGCCTACGTCATCCGGGTTCTCAACTGTCACACTTTATGAATACATACAAAAGAAAATATCAAAAAGCAAATAGCAAGCACAAGCAGCGAAAGCATTTAAGAGCCGCCGCACACTACAGACTTTTAATCGGCAGATAGTTTGATGCTTGATTGGCCGCAACTGACAAGCCAACTATTAAGTTGGTTGTAGGTGCGCACACTGTGCCCGGATATTTTGACAGTTGCTGGGTTGCATTTGAGAAACATTCTCATGGAGAGTTTTAAGGTTATTTGGCTGTTTTGAGTTTTATAAAATTTTCCGTTACTGACATATTTTTTGTTGATTTTGGTGCGGGTATGAATACTAAACATTTTTTTTTATTAGATTATTATGTAACCGGGCGTCTCGACTAGCAATAATTCATTGCATGCCATCTGTCAAACATCAAATATTGCCAATGGAGACCACTCAATTGCCGAAGTTGACAATTTGCAACCCATATATTGCCAACACGCAGATAGTGAACGCAGATAAGACGAAATACCTAGTGTCAACAAATAAACAGTCCCAGCGTCTTGGAAACCACGTCACTGTTGACAACATCTCCTTCGAGGTTGTTAAGGACTTCGTCTACCTGGGATCCAGCGTAAACTCTTTCAACGATGTCAGTATTGAGATAAAGCGAAGGATAACTCTTGCCAACAGGTGTTACTTTGGGCTGAGTAGGCAATTGAGAAGCAGAGCCCTCTCTCGACGAACAAAACTCACGCTCTATAAGTCACTAATCATGCCCGTCCTATTATATGCAGCACAAACCTGGACGTTGAGCAGTTCTGATGAAAAGACTTTGGGAGCCTTCGAGAGAAAGATCCTTCGTAAGATCTTCGGTCCAATCTGCGTCAATGGCGAGTACCGAATTCGATGGAATCACGAGCTGTATGAGCTGTACGCTGACATCGACATAGCTAAGCGTATTAAAATCGAGCGGCTCCGCTGGCTAGATCATGTTGAGCGAATGGAAAACGACGCTCCAGCAAAAAAAATATTCGATTCGGTGCCCGGTGGTGGTCAACGCAGAAGAGGACGCCCACATCTTCGTTGGAAGGATCAGGTGTTGGATAACCTGACTACACTTGGTGTTTCCAACTGGCGGCAGCAAGCGCAAAACAGAAATGGCTGGCGCAATTTCTTACACGAGGCCAGAACCGACTTACGGTTGTAAGCGCCAGATAAGTAAGTAATTAAGTATATTGCCAACACGAACTTGGCAATGAGCTGTAATTTTTCTTGTTTGGCAGTAATTTTTATATGTGCTGAGAATTAAAGCTACTACAAAAATTAAAGAAATTGAAGTTAGGGCTAGAAATTTAAAAAATTAAATTAAGTTTTTGAAAATGGAGTGGCGTGGAGAAGAAATTTATAAAATAATAAATTTATACCGGCAATTTGAGTGCTGATTTAAATTTACTAATTACTAATTTGTACTAATTTGCTCAGCGCCATTTTAAAAATTAAATAGCATAACATCAAAAACCCACCCTTGAAATATTCCCATTGCTTGCAATGGATTTTGACAGATGGCATGCAATAAATTATTGCTAGTCGAGACGCCCGTTAATAAGCAGCATTCAACATTTTGCTGGCACTAACGCTATCTTTTATACCAATAATTAAAACTTGTTTATCCCTATTTGCAATCTGCAAAAGGCAACACTTATCCCCATTCATACTGCAAAAATCAGCACTTTTCAACGAAGGCCGTGTGCTATACGGAAACTTTTCACTCGGATGATGAAATTTTGACAGTCTGGAAAAAAATATTTGGCACTTGTGAGATGAATATGATTGTCAAAATTTCATCGTTCTTTTGGCACAGCAAAAATCACAATTTTATTTCAACTACAGAAATTGTATTCATCTCAGTAAATTCTTTCCTACCACGAGTGAAAAGTTTCCGAATAGCACACTGCCGAAAAATAAAATTACAACAAAAACAAACAAAATGTCCACCAGTTGGCAAGCTATTTTATCGGCTTGTGTGCGGACTTCCATAGTACGCCATACCCACTTGGCAGTCTGCAGATAGTTGCCAGACTTTAAATCAAGTGGAAATCTGACCTCCCATTTTATTTGTTAGTTGGGTTTGATTCAATCGTTAGGTCTGCGCACTTCCTTAAGGCACCATGCCCACATGAAAACAAATCAAACTATCAGCCAACTTAAAGTGTGTAGTGTGCGGCGACTCTAAGTCTTTACGAAATAGCAAACAAGAACATAACAAAATGAAAATAAAGAGGCAATAAAAGTGCTGTCAAACACATCAAGGAACGTAGCTGCTTTTTGTGTGAAACGGTGCAAATGCGAGAACACACCCCTATTATAGATGCATTTTCTTAAGAAATAGTACTGAAAAATATATATGTATACTTTAATTTATTTATAAATATATTTATAAAGACATTAATTCCACTTCAAGTCGCCATGTTTCAATAAGAAAATGTCGACTTTTTTCATTTTTACAAATAAAGGAGTCCCTATAAATAAATTGTGACTACGTTTACATTCAGCCACTTTGACAAACCCGAGCTACGTCACGATTTTTCTCAGCTAACTTCATAACAAAGATGGACGACATGCGCAATGCGCAATCTGGTAATATATCATTCTTGCTGCTACTTTTACTTTCAAAGCTATTCGATAATACAAATTTTAATTGTATGGGCGGAGTCACACCCCTTTATATAATGCCCATCCCAGTTTTCTAGTAGATGGACATTACTCAGTTTTAGTACATTCGCCGACAGTTAGCATACAAACTAAATTACCAAAATGTTGCCAAATCGACGAAAACCGTCGGAAATATAGCATTTTTATTGATTTTTGGGCGGTAAAAGGGGCTCCGACAGAAATTTAAATCATATCGTACTTGAGAAAAAATATACTGCCAAAATTTCAGCTCTATCGGCTCAGTAATTTTGAAGTTTCCAGCCATCACACAGATAACTAAGCGAATTTTGACTATCAAATGCCAGAATAAATTAAGTTTTTGCCATAAAGTATATGGAAATATGTAAAAATTAAACTTTCCATCCATAAAAGGTGATGAAGAGAAATCTTAGAATTTATTACGATTGCTCATATTAAAGGACCATGTTTTTTGTATTGATTAATAATAAAGAGAAGCAGAGGGGCCGAGAAAATATATTTATTGCTATAAATTTTGATCGGAAAGTGGTATTGATATAATTTTTTCATATAAATTATTCTTTGAGCTTAATTATTCTTTAAAAATAATAAAAACAACTTTTGAAAAAAATTGATTTTTTTAAATAATCACTGGGGGCCATGTTTTTTGATGGCAGAAACAGTTAATAAATTTTTTTGTAAAATTGGAAGCATTTTTGCTATTAAACCCTATTTCATGTAAAAGGCAGTCGAAAATGCAATTTTGAGTTTTTATTATTTTAACAAAAAAAAAAAAACAACTTTTATTTCATTTTTTGAGTAAAAAGTCAATATTTTGGACCTTTTTTAAAGAAATATTAAAATATATCCGCTAAAATAACGGTACCGCTTAAATTGTTGTTATTAAGTGCTTGAATTGAGTTTATCAACGAAAAAGATTTGAATGAAATATATTTAAAAACAACGGAGTTATTTGCATCGCAAGTAAAATATTTATTCTATTTTGTTATTCTAAGGAAACGATGTTATTAGAAAAAGACGTTGTACCAGAAGTTTGTGCAATTTTAAAGATATGTGAATGTTTTTGGTGTCTACATAACAGGATTTCCTTAAAATTAATAAGTCGAGCATTTTCGCTTGAAAAAAATACGCTAGTAGTTAGACTTGCGTTACTTGTAAAGGGGCGGAAGAGGCGGGGTAAAACTTAGTATGCCATAACCTAAGTTAAGATTCAAGTAATATGTGAGCCGAATTTGAGTTAAATCCGTTCAGCCGTTAAAATTTGTATAGTAGTCAAACAAACAGAAAATGATTTCTATTAATATAGATTGTACATAAAAAATACTTTATAAGAATATTTTTTTTTTTAAATACAGTTCTGGCTTTAATATAGAGGGCGCTGAAAATGGCATTGAAAAAAAAACATCCGAAACGGTTCGATGGATATGGCCTTTCCCATGTATCGGAAATAAAAAATTCAAATGACATTTTAAAGCATATACCATATATAAGCATCCCCCTACGCAAGACCCCGGGGTCTTTTTTTAATTATGGCGGAAGTTGAAGTAAATAGTTCGAAAAATATATACATTGTCGCGCGCTTTTTTTTTATATAAAAAAAAAAAACAAAAAAAAAATAGATACTTGAATTTAGGGGGGGATGCTTAAAGGACAAAATAAAAAACAAAATGCGAAAAAAATTATTGAAATCGAACCAATGGATTTTGAGTTATCTATCGAACCGTTTTAAAAAAACTAGTTTCGAGGAAATCGCGTTTAGTTTTTTATTTGTTGTATGGAGCCTAGACATAGGTTAACGAAAACCGTTATAACTTGTTTTTTCTTTAAATATTGATTTAAAAATGTGTATGTATATTCCTAAAACTGTAAAGAACACATTAAATAAAAAAATTTACACGTATATTTAAATTACACGCCTTCACCAAAATATATGAAAAAACGAAAGCATACAACACAGAAAGCAAACAAAACAAAAAGAAAGCAAAGTTGGAAAACTTTAAAAAATAATCAAACACAAAGTCCTCACCTGTTCTTTGCAGATTTTTTATTCTTAAGAGATGCTCCTTTTCCCTTTGTGCATTTTCTGCTATCTTGTGCACCATCTCCATTTTCAGTATCTCCATCCGCTTTTCGTGCTTTTCCTTTTTATTGCTTACTGCTAGCTCAAACAGTTCAGCTTTCATCTGTTCCGACGTCATCTTTAATAATGAATTAAAAATACTACCATGCTTTTAAAACAAAAGTTCTTACCTTACGCTTTTTTGGTCTACTTCGTTTTTGCTGAGTAGGTGCGACATCAGTATCATCGCCGTCTACATTTTCAGCAATGCTTTCGCAGACCGACTCCTCAATATCTTCATTTAAATATTCGACATTTTCCTATGTACACATATATAAAACACCATATCGAGATTCTTTTTATTTCAGATACTTACAACAGCTTCGTCACAATCGTATATGTTGCAGTCGGTTTCGAACTCCTCCGAAATAAGCGCCAGTAAATCGATGTCCTCCCTATTGGGTGATTGTGGAGGAGGACCACCACCCGTAGCATTTATCTCCCTTCGATGGCACTGAATTTGTGCAACACTCCTTGTAGTTGAGCTTGCTTGATATCTAAAAGAAATGTTATTATGAACTGCAAGTCATATAAATAAAAATTATAATTACGATTCAAGAATTTGCTTCCAAGCATCTCTCTTCTGTCTAGAAGTGTTGGTGTCAACATTTTTGTTTTCCAACACATTTATGTGTGCGGTGACCAGTTGTCGAAGAAGTATCTATATTTGCAAAAAAACAAGCTAAAATTTGATATGTGTATAAAGAATAAAAAAGATGAAATAGATTACCTTGTCACTGGATTCCCAATTTTGAGATCGCTTTCGCCGTTGCTGATTTGCAAGATCCATTTTAATTATATTTTTTTTTGTTTATATAAAAGCACTTGCGGCAGTCAGTTTTATTATTTTTCGTTTATAGCAAACACCTAATCGATTTATTTGCAAACTTTCGGTTGCAGTTTATAAATGTACAAGATTATTGTAATAGGTTTCGTAAATGTTTGACATAACGCTAGTTTAGTTATCACCAACTCACACGGTGATTGCCAATCAAACAATCTAGTCGTTTTGTTGTTGCTTTCAATGTAAAACTGTAAAAAACTCTGAGAGCCAGAGCGGATGAACACAGATTGCAGCCATGGTATAATAATACATGGTAGCATTGACAACTGCTTATTTTCTCTTCAACAGGAAAACATAAACTGTCAAAAACAGCTTTTTGTGGAAATACATCAGCAGCTGCTGTGGTTGTTGTTTTTTTTCACTTCAACGTTTTGAACATTGCTTGTGTTTTGGCGGATTGTGAGCGCCCTCTTTTTGAGTATATTTTTTGACAGTATATGATTTCCCAAGCAACTGTCAATGCTACCTTGTATTATTATACCATGGATTGCAGCAATCTAAATTTGTTAATTTTCAGATTGCTGTGCATGTCAGCAATCAGCAATCTGAATAGTGTTGCTAGGTTACGAAAAAAAATTTCAAGGAAATGGCAAATTTTGATTGGCGTGTCGTGTGAGCTACCAACAATCTGAATGCGAAAGAGAGTAAGAAAAGTTCATCGATTGCCAATCAAGCAATCCCGTGTGAGTTGGCCATTACACAATGAATAAAAAATGATTCTGAATAACAATTTAAGCAAGGCTACGTAAAGGCTGCGTAAAGATTTAAGCAATGCGTAACTAAACAAGCGTTGAACGGTTGTTTAAGGAAATATATTGAATAAGACTGCTAGTGTTCACATTGTCAAATTTTGCAATTAATCGTTGGTGAAACCAGAGAAATATTTCTCAATTTTAATTCATCAAACGATTTACGAGTTTGATGAAATTGACAATTTGATAGTTTCATCGATTTGATCAAACATGAGTGTTCACATCACCAAATTGCCATAAATTACATGTGTCCATATCAGGGCTGTAAAAGATTGAATCATTTCGGAATGCACACACTCTTAAATCATTCAAAAGCTGCATCAACCAGATGGCAATCTTTTGCTTCTGTAGAGTAAATGAATAACAAATGCACAATTCATCATTCTTTGAAGATAAAAGAATGCACACCCAATGCTTTATAAGGAATGGGACTTATGAAAAATATCAATCCCATTCTTGTAGGCTTAAGAAATACGATGAATGCACTCAGTTTTATCCATGATACAATTACAAGGTAGGCTCATTTTAAAATGGCTGCTTAATTGTGAATTTTTGCAACAACAAAGCTGTAGAAGCCACAAACGTCAAACGAAAAAAGCAACAACAACAACAAAGAAAAACTAGAAGCTATCAGCTGATTTTGACAACTAGCGCACCCTGCTCTCCAATATGAGCCTACCTGGTAATTGTATCATGGTTTTATCATTCTTTTCAACTCTGAAACACTGGACATTTTAGTTACTACCATGAAATACTACCATGAAATATAAAGCAGCATTTTGCATTTTTGCTGTCATTTGTTTTCGACGGCCGATCTTAGTGACATGCTTTTGTGTGCATTTTGTGTGCATTCTTTACGTTTTGCAATTCATGACTTGAAAACAATTTTAATCAGCCTAAAGACTTAAGCCTAAAGAGTTCACACTTTGAATGCTACAAAAAAAGAGTCCAGCTTTTGAATTTTTAAACAAGAGAATGAAAACTGAAAATGATTCAATCTTTTACAGCTCTGGTCATACACATGGACCAGAGCTGTAAATTTGTTAATTAGTATATTTTGTTAAATTATTTTATTATAACTAATTTGACTCGTTTGATACCTAATTTGACGGTGTGAACAGTGATATTAAATTTTTAAATAGATTTAAATGGGCGTATTCAGCTACCAAGAACGCTCGAGTAATATTCGTTGAATAATACTACGTTCACACCTAAGCCAAATGAGCAAATTCGAATATCTCATTAAAATGTGTTCACACTTATAAATCTCATTTTGTTTGACGGTTGTTTTTGTTGTATTTTCATATTTTGTTTGATATAATTTTTCTGTGTACAAATTTTTCTTCAAAGAACTAAAATATAAGGAAGTGGTGTTGTCTACACATACAGTGTACGTGAACTGTGGCCGATTCGTAAATTGAGCGAGCGAGGCAGAGTGTGTTTTTTGACATTTATGAGCATTCGTCATTTATGAGCGTTTGCTTGTAAACAGCCTTCTCAGTAAAAAAAAAAAATTTCGCGCCAATTTGATGCGACCACAGTTGTCAAAACGCAAACACTGCTTCAGGGGCGCATTATTTTTTCACTCTTTAATGCACTTCTGGGGCGCTTTTATCTTCAGCAAAGTTTATGATACATTATTGTTATTTTTGATTGTTTTTAGATTTCCGCATATGGTGGATCTCAAATTATATTATATATTATATTATATTATATTATATTATATTACATTATATTATATTATATTATATTATTATTTCCCAATAAAATATCGGTAACGCACCATATTATATGCCTCAAAGGTGGTGTGGAAATACAATAAAAACAAAACTATATTATCATATTTTATAATAATTTAACTATTTTTATATAATATAATTAAATTAGCACCAAAATCAGTAAATTTAACCCAGAATCTATTGTATATGTGATTCCAATTAGAAACTGTTTGGACCTTCTTTAACGATCTAACCGAATATGGCCCTCAGTAAATGTTTCTGTATTGCAATACAATTTTATTTTAATTTATTAGGTCTTTAATTATCAAACGTTTTATTAATACCGTATAACTCTAAGCACCTGTTTTATATGTTATTCGAATCAGAAACAAATTCAGCCTTCTTCTTCGATGCAACTGAATACGGCCCTTTGTGAATGTTTATGTATTTGTGTCAACCAACACGAATAAGAAAAATACCACACTTTTGAGCAATAACACCACTTCCTTATATCTTAGTTCTTTGTTTTTCTTACATTTTGCTTTGAAAGGTATGTTCACAAAGTAGTTTAATATGCTCAGAGCTGTGTTTAACGTGAAATTATCTCAGTTGAAATGAGTTGGATATTCAAATTAATATTTGTATGGGAATCCAAGACAAGAGAATGCAATACTTAGAGCTTCTAAATAAAATAATATTGGGAAATTAGCTTTTCACTTACTCATGGGGTTCCCTCTGAGGTTCTGGAGGAGATTCCCTATGGATCACTCTTTTCATATTAAGTATGGCAATACCAGGCCATAGAAGAGGCTTAATTCTCTATGCCCAGAATAATTTTCCTTTCCCTATTAATTATTGTATTTAATGACAGATTGTGGAGAGCAAAACCTATCTAAGTATATAAGTATATAATTATCTTTATATAATATATTTTATTTATTATAGTCACGTACATATGATGACTAAAAAATATAAAACGGGAAAAGTCTGTTTTTAAAAAACCTGACATAAAAATTAAATAAGCAATTCTACTCTTTTCTTTTTTTAAAAAAAAAAAAAATTATTAATAGTACATTCACAATGTTTAATATGTTCATCTAAGGCCATTGTTATAATTTAAGGCCCCTATTAGGTACGACAACTTAACTTAAGTTGAGTGTGTAATTTGTAAATTTGTATTGTCTATTACACATTTGAGATACATACGTGTCTGTCGTCTGACAAGTATGTATCTCAGAGATGTGTATGTATTTTTGTGGTATTATGTTTAACAATGCAACTCTGTGTCGAGTGTAAGGACTGTCAAAAACTTATAAAAAGCGCTTCAATAAAAAGTTAAAAAAGTTCTTTTATGTGTTAGTCCAAGGAGAATACAGCAATACATAAAAACAAAGCGAGAAAATTTTATTCATCGTCATATGCGAGGATAGAACTCGGACTGCTGGCATTACAGTCAAACGTCTCAACGCTCTGCTATTTCCTTGCTTGATTACTTGTCAACAAAATACATATACACAAAAATTGAAATTAATGTGAACAGCTGATTCATTTCAATGAAAGTGTCAAAATTTCGGTGTAATCATGCTCCAATAGAAAAAGCAATTTTACACCACAGCTCAACTGAAAACGTATGTTATATGTAATATGGCAAAAAAGTTCAGTTGAGGTGTCTTAAGTCACGTCAACTTAAGTTGAGTTGTCGTACCTAATAGGGGCCTAAATGTGATAAATGTTAATGTTTTTATTGAATGTTTTCGATTCTTGCCATGAACAATGTTAAGAATTTGATTCTATTCCTAGTCCGTGTATATTATTCTAGCCTAATAAGTTTTGTTTTTTCTTCTACACGGAAATAGAATGAATGATGGTAAAATTAATTTACAAAAGCCCGTAAAGCTATGTGAAGTAAATCTTATTAATTTTACCTACGATAATGGCATAATAATGTCAAAATATTTATTTAATATCAGTGTTTAATTGTTAAGGTATGACAAACAACTCACCAGTGATGTTAACATAATTTGTTGAAATTACTGTGTTGGGCACTAAAAATTACTGTTTTTGGTGCAAAATTACTGTGAATTGGAACAAAAATTACTGTGTAATTACTGTATAACTAAAACGAATAAAAAATCAATTCAAACGCAAATTTTTGTATAATTGTTTATACATATCGGCTGTATTCATAAAAAATGGTGAGCCTCTTATAAAGCCTTCATAAGAAAAAAAATTAAAAACATTATTCATAAACGTTCAATAGCGTTAAAAAGTCTTTAAAATATTTCATAAATGAGATAATTTTAAATATTGTTGAAAACTTAAAAAAACCCCTTTGAATTGCATTTTTGTTCTCACCTGAGCACAAATTTTATCAAAAATATTTGAAATTATTTCAAAATATATCAAAAACAAACAAAATTTCAAAAAATGTTTGAAAATGTTTGTTTATTTTGAGGACTGTTTATTGAGCTGATTTTTAAAAATGACTGAAACATGGTATAAACTCCTCACAAAGCATTTCTGCAAATTATTTGCTCTCATTTCAGCACAAGTATTGTCAAAAATTATTCAAATAATTCAAAATATTACATTTACAAAATATGTAAAAAAAAAATTAAAAATATATGACCAAAAAATTTGTCAAAACATTTAAAAATATTCACAAAAAACAAAACACAATAAAATTACAATTTTTTCTGTGCAGAAGGTAGCTTCGAAAAACTTTTGATGGGTAAATATCAAAATGCTGACAAAATTGTGGCAAATAAATAAAATGCCATTCAATTTATTTAATACACAAACCCTTATTTACATTCATCCCACTTCAAATGGAAAGTGTTTCTATTTTAACTACAAAGCAGCTACAACATGTTTATGAATAAGAAAATTTTAAAAGATTGAACGTTTTAAAGTTATTTTCAAATATTTTTATGAATACGGCTTATAATAAACAAACGTAACAAATATGTTTGGATACTTAATACATTTAAAACAATTAAGAATTTTAGATATTATTCATCTAAATGATCGTACATCTTCCTAAAAGCTCAAAATGGTTTCTTTGGAATTGTACGGTTGTTAGTGCTAGCCATACACTATAATTTGCAAAGTTATCATGGCATCGTTCCATTTTGCACTAAATTCCAGAGATGATAAAACTATGAGAGGAATAGAGATGTTACAAATGTGATTTAAGGAAATTTTTTCTAAAAAAACTTTATTTTTTTGTCCGGCCATTGAAATTACTTGATATTTCAAAAAATTACTGTCGTACTGTATGAGAAGTCAAATTACTGTAGAAAACAGTAATTACTGTGCCGTTAACATCAGTGCAACTCACACACATTAGGTCTGTTTCCGTACTCTACACTGTGTAAGATTTGTGTAAAATGTGTGCAAGAGAGTAAAAACGAAATGTGAGAACAGTTGCAAAAGTACGGAAACAGCTTCTAGTAAGTTTCAAGCACAAAACAGCTGATTTTGACTGCAGACGGCAGCACAAAATTTAAAACACTTTCACTCAAGTGTAAAAGCCATTTTTAATGCAAATCTGAGCAATTACTTAATTTTTATTTATTATTATTTATTTATTGTACGTAAATTTCTTTTTAGGCACACAATTTGTGAATTTATTTATCGCGAAACATAAACAATTATGAAATGTAATTTGACATTTGCTTCTTCTTATTGATGCTTATTCTTCTTGATGCTTGTTCTTACTTTACTCGAAGTCTTGAGTTCTAGCACACTTTGTGCACTTTGTGTGCTCGAGAGAGCGATTTTATGCTTGTTCTTCTTCCCCCATTTTTAGCACAGAAAGTACGGAAACAGAAAATAGTGTCCCACAAGTTACACAGTGTACGTACGGAAACAGACCTATTATGTGTACTCGATTCATTAACATGTTATGTTAAAAATTCAGCAAAAATATGTTATTTCATTCTTTCACAAGGCAAGGTACCTGAGAAAGAATCAACGACTTTGTAAATATATGTTAAGTTTGGCGTTCATGTGTATTCATGTATGCGCTGTCGTTGTCTCTTTCCTTTTGTATATATATTTTAGTGTTTAATTGTACATCAAAGAACTAAGATATAAGGAAGTGATGTTATTGCCCAAAACATGGTGTAATTAACAAGGTGATCGTGACGTTTACTGATTTCCCTTCGGTTGTCAAAAAATGTTGAGAAAGTAAGAAAATAAGAGACAAGCTGCGGAAAAGTGTCAAATCGCTTGCACTCAATAAAAAATTGTAATAGATTGTTTTGCAACTTATGCTTGAAATTTACGAACAGCTGTTTTTGACAAACGTGGGTAAAATTTTTTTGAGATAAGCTAAAAATTCACGATCACCTTGTTAATTACACCATGGCCCAAAAGTGTGGTATTTTTCTTATTCGTGTTGGTTGACACAAATACATAAACATTCACAAAGGGCCGTATTCAGTTGCATCGAAAAAGAAGGCTCAATTTGTTTCTGATTACAATAACATATAAAAAGGTGTTTAGAGTTATACGGTATTAATAATACGTTTGATAATTAAAGACCTAATATATTAAAAGAAAATTGTATTGTAATACAGAAACATTTACTCAGGGCCATATTCGGTTAGATCGTTAAAGAAGGTCCAAACAGTTTATAATTGGAATCACATATACAATAGATTCTGGACTAAATTGACTGATTTTGGAGCTAATTTAATTATATTATGTAAAAATAATTAAATTATTATAAAATATGATAACAAAGTTTTGTTTTTATTGTATTTCCACACCATCTTTGAGGCATACAATTTGGTGCGTTACCAATATTTTATTGGGTAATAATAATATAATATAATGTTATATAATATAATATTATATAATATAATATTATATAATATAATTTGAGATCCACAATATGCGGAAATCTGAAAAAAATAAAAAATAACAATTATGTATCATAAACTTAGCTGAAGACAAAAGCGCCCCAAAAGTGTGTTAAGGAGTGAACAAATAATGCGCCCCTGAAGCAGGGCTTGCGTTTTGACAACTGTGGTCACATCAAATTGGCGCGATTATTTTTTTTTTACTGAGAAGACTGGTGAACAGCTGACGATCGCTCAGTAGTGTCAAAAAACACACTCTGTCTCGCTCGCTCAATTTACGAATTCGGCCACAGTTCACGTACACTGTATGTGTAGACAACACCACTTCCTTATATTTTAGTTCTTTGTTGTACATTCACGACATAACGTCAAAAACAAAAGTTAAAATGCTCCTAGAGCGAGAGCAAGTTATTCTGTAAAAATATACTAGCCATGTGGCAGTCGACTTATTAATATTTACTTAATATTGTAACAGTTTAAGCAGGCCATACTATTACAGCCGCTCGTTTGTTAACTTATAAGAAACAGTTTGTATATTCTTGTAAAATCGATGATAAAAGTCTCAATAAAGTACAATACAATACAATACAATTTGTATGGGAAATGAGCTCATTACGCATCTCATTTGTGTTTTTTGGCCGAAATGAGCAAATTAGCTTAGGTGTGAACGTACTATAATAGTGAATAATATTTCACTAAAATTATTTTGAAAATAAGCAGCTTCAATCCGTACTCTTCTAACGTTTGATTTAAAATGAACTTATTTTTCTGCCTCAGATTCAAATTCATTAAAAAATACTGACAACAAATTCATGTAGAGTTGTCGAATATACATTAATTGCGCCCTTTACTAAATCCTATTAATAACTCTTCTGGTTTGACTCAACTTATTTAGCTCTTAAAAGTTTAAATATTAAAATTATTTTATTTATGTCAGTTTCACATTATTCCTTAATCAACTTAAAATTAAAACTACAATTGGATACTTATTACCATGTAATTAATTAAAATAAAACAAAAAGCCCTTGCGTTCCAACATATTGATCTAAACAACCGTTACTTCTTCATTATCATTTGGCTTTGCTATTGATTGTCTTGGCTTTAGACGTACACGGAAGCCCTCCTCACGTTTGAGTATGATATCAGCCTGCAACTTGAAGTCTGATTCTGTAAGGTCCGAGTACACGCGATAGTTCCTCAGTATAGTGGAGAGTAATATTTTCAGTTTAAGCATGGCATATTTACGACCTGAAAAATAAGTAAACTTGAATATAATGAGGATCATATTTCTCTTCCTTTCTTCTGCACTCACCAACACAACTTCTAGGCCCTGCTGAGAAGGGCACGAATGCATAATAGTGTCGATTGGCCTGACGTTCGGGCAGGAAATTGTCAGGATCAAAGACATTGGGATTTGCATAGACATTTGGGTTGCGATGCAATTTAATGGTGGCCACCGTTACTGTGGCACCCTGTGGTATGACATAATTTCCCGATGCCAGTTTGAGATCCTCCTGTAGTTCACGTGCAATTAATGGGACCGGCGGAAACATTCGCAGCGTTTCCATCAGACAACGTTCCAAATACTTCATTTCAAGCGTATCTTGGAATGTAACTGGTCTGGTGGAGTCCCCAAATATCTCATCCAACTCGGCTATAACACGATCTTGTATGTGCTGATGTATACCCATGAGTGAGAGAAAGAATGACGAACCAGCAGCGGTGGTATCGTGACCCTCAAACATGATTGTATCAACTTGCTCCTTGATTTCTGTATCCGATATGAGTGCGCCATTTTGTGCGCTCTCCAAAAGTAGATCCAGAAAAGCCAAGCGTTTCTTTTCACCCACATCGTTATCTTCGATATCAAGATCATCCTTTAGGCCCTCAGCTTGGCCAAACGATAGGCCTTCAACGCTGGTGGTGATTTTCGAGTCACTGCGCTTTCCAATGCCGTTCATTGTTTGCGCAAAATTATTGTTGACATTGGTGCCGTTTTGAGCCAAGGAACCACGTGCTCCTTTCGTAAAAGCCTCCTTCTTACTTCTGATGACCTTTGTGGTCAAGCCATGTATAATGTTTAACAGTTTGCCCTGTTGCTTGTAGTGCTTGGTAAGGGTAAAGATGAATTCATTGCGCAAAAAGAGACTGCGATGACGTTGATGCAAAATATCACACATCTTCATGACCGCCATGGCATACTCGTAGCCGGAATTGCCCTGGGTCTGTTTTGAGACACCCATTGCAGTTTCTGAAATAATAGAGATGAAATGTTATTTCAGGTTTTTTTTTTTAATATTAAAATGTTGGTATATATTGCGCAAATAAGAAGTGAAAAAAGGAACCTAGTGAACTAAAAAGTATATTTTTACCCTCACGTATACTGCGTTAGGGGTATATTAACTTTGTCACTCCTTTGGCAACGTCTATAAGGGGGCAAGGTATGTAAACGTATTCTTGAGCAGTAAGACCAACTGAGTTGATTGAGTTGTGTCCATAAAAAGTTTCAAATTTGGAAAAATTTACGTCATCGAAATAATAATACCTTCATAACTTTGAAATACTAAAACGCAGTTGTGGGAGAATTAAACTTTGCTGAAGCTGAAAATGATTTCTAACTAATTTTAAAATAAATTTATGAACCTTTTCGGGCAGAAAAGTACGTTTTCAGCACTCATAAATTATACATCTTCGTATGGTTTGCTAGACTCGAAGGAGAGTCATCTTCCTTTTGGTATTCTTAAATGAGTTCGAAAAGGAATAAAAAGGCCCTTGAAAGGACTTTTACTCAGCTCGTTTCTGATTAGAATCACATATTTGGTGTACACAAAAAGTTTTAAAAGATTTTTTTCCAAGTTTGACGCGGCCTCGGTAGTCGAGTAGGCTCGACTGCTATCCCAGAGGTCCCGGGTTCGAATCCAGGTCAGGTCATGGTCATAAGGTTTAACCTTTCGCATTTGCAATTTTCTTTCCGCATTTCTAATTAAGTCGTAGTTGGTGGCAGAGAAGTTTTTGGATGAGATTGTCTAATAACTTGAATTTATCTCATCTTATGTTTACTTTGTGGGATTCTGCAATTAGGGGATGCAGACAACCATTTCACACAATGAAGCATGAGAATTGACTGAGGTAAAGGCATAACACTTGCCTCAGATTCAAATTCACATGTTTCTACGGCTTTCCACCACGCTTAGAACATCCTACACTTGATTACCCTTTCCCTTCCACTAATCTATCACCCCATTTCGAACCAAGGCAGACTTGACTGAATAGGTATACCACCTGAAATCCTTGGCTCAAAGCCTAAAAACAAAAAATTGTCGGATACCATCGCGAAAAAACGATGCGTCTTTTAATGCGATCCACGGAACAATCCAATTTTGGAGTTCTTCAAAAAAGCGAAAGAGCCGATCCTCAAGGACATGTGTCATCGACGAAAATAAATAGAACTCGGAAGGGGCAATGTCTGGGCTATATATCTGGGCTGGCTGGATTTCTTATTTCAGCGTTTCAAGGTATGTTTTGACCGGCTGCGCAACATGTGGCCGAGCGTTGTCATGTTGCAAAATTACATTGTCGTGCCTTTGATCGTATTTTGAACGTTTTTGCTTTAATTCTCGGCTCAAATGCATCAATTGAATTCGGTAGAGTTGCCCTGTGATGGTTTCACCCGGTTGTGGCAGCTCATAGTACACCACGCCCAATCACATGGCCTTGTCACTGTAAATATTTGACTTAGGGCGATGTATTGCTAATATGTATATATATATGTATAATTGCATCATATGGTCTGTTCGAGTACTGATAATTTGTGAAAATTATCACAAATTATCAGCTTTTGGCGTTCGAGTACGCAAAAAACTTGCAAAGTGAGAGAAATTGAGAGCGCAATGTGACAGTTGACTTGGAGGGGAAGCTGCAAATTCCTGCTGGAAAAATTTTTACTGTCGAGAATTTGCAAGCTAGAAAACAGCTGATTTAAGTCAGTTGCAAATTGAACAATCAAACAAATTTAGTTAAACTGATGTTCACAAACCGGAGGATTGACTGCTGCAATCGTCAAAGTATGAAAAGTATCTTAAATTTTTGTAGAAAACGTTGCTACTAACGTTATTTATCACTTCTTTTATATCTTTGTGTCGAAAATCTCCTTTAAAAAAATAAAAAATTGGATACTTCATTTCCAATTTCCTTTTTTTTTCATTCCACTTGAAATGTAATCAGCTGTTATCGAGGCTTGCAAGTTTTTGCAAATTTTGCGTTCGCGTACTTTTTTGGATATTTTTCTATTTGAGAGAGAATTGTGCGTTACTCTCTTGCAAGTTACTGCTGGATATTTTTCACTGGAGAAGTACGCGAACAGACCAATAGTTTCAAGTAAAGTTCTAGTAATGGGGAGTAATTTGATTATCTGTCAAAATGAGAAAATTTGTCAAAAAGTATGAAAACGACTTCAAGTAAGTTTCAAGCACAACAGCTGATTCTTGATAAATAAAATGATAAATAAAAATTTAACTTGCTGGTTGGTTTATTTAAAAGAATGGAAAACTCAAAGAAGTTGCGAGAGATTTGTTCTCCAGGAACCTCTGGCTTTCATTTGCGTTCATTTTGCTTATTTTAACTTTATTTTTATGCATTTTCTTACCAATTTCATATATTTTTTTCACATCAATTTAATTTTATCACTTTGACAATCAGCTGTTTGAAGCTCGATATTCGTGCTCGAAATATTTTCAAGTAAAGTTCATGATACAATTGTATTGATACATGATACATAATACTACATGATACAGGTAGTATTGACAACTACTGATTTTCTCAGCAACGAGGAAACGACCATCTGTCAAAAACAGTTGTTCGTGGAATAATGTGAAACGAAAGTGAAAAACATAACCTAAATAAAATTTGTGCGTTTAATATAAAATAATGAAAGTTTTGAAAAAACTATGTGTGATTTGTGCTAAACGTTTTCCAGTCGGAAGCGTTAAATTTTATTCAATTATGCACAATTTTAATTGAAAACTTATTTCATTTCGTCCATATGCATATGCAGCTGCTGAGGTTGCATTTGAAGGTTTTCCACATTTTTTTTTATGTTTGCACTAAATCACATTAAGTTGACAAATTATTTTCGCTAAAGTAATAATAAATCACTATTATTACAATGCTCACTATTTATTATTACATAAAATAGAAAATATTTTACAAGCAAATGTTTGGTTAACGCAAACAATGGCGTAAAACATCAACAATAATTGAACACTCTCTTTCTAGACATTTTTTTGACAGATGGTCGTTGCCCAAGCAACTGTCAATACTACCTTGTATTATTATACCATGAGTAAAGTTCAAGTAAAGTTCGAAAATAGAGAGTGACATTTTGCTTATTCTTCTTCTCTCTCGTGCTGGGAAAATGTGCACGGAAACGCTTTCAAGTAACTTCAAGTTACTTGAAACGAGTACGGAAACAGATTACTAAAAAGAAAGCCCAATGATGAGGCTTCAAAATGAAGTTGGTTGCAACATTGTCCGATTCGATTTAATACATGGTATAATAATACAAGGTAGCATTGACAGTTGCTTGGGAAATCATATACTGTCAAAAAAAAAATACTCAAAAAGAGAGCGCTCACAATCCACCATTGAAAACACAAGCAATGTTCAAAACGTTGAAGTGAAAAAAAACAACAACCACAGCAGCTGCTGATGTATTTCCACAAAAAGCTGTTTTTGACAGTTTATGTTTTCCTGTTGAAGAGAAAATAAGCAGTTGTCAATGCTACCATGTATTATTATACCATGGATTTAATACTAGTGATGCCATCTCAAAAAATGCTTTAACATTTTGTTGTACAGCGATATTAGTTAGGAGAGGGCTTTGAGTTATTGTTATCTCATTTGTTCTTATCCTTTAAAAAATAACTTTGTATGATATTTTATCTACACACCGCTTTTTTGGCATAGGCGTTAATTTTTAGCGCGATATGCCACGTAGTTTCTTTCTCATTGATTTTACCTCGAGTCTGACATGCAAATTTCACAATGGAAAAAAAAAAAATTAGCAAAGAGTGTGTTTGAAATTGTGTTTTAAAAAATTAAAATATGTATAAATTAAACTGGCCATTTCAGCCCTTGAAAGGACTTTGACCGAACTTCTTGTGATAAAATTGTGTTGTGCGTGTTATTAAATGTTTGTACACAATTGCTCGAGAACTGGAACTTCTAGTTTTATGTCCAATCCGAACGCCTAATGTCTGCAGAAAGGTAACAGCCGAACAGAAAAATTAATTCAATTCAAAAAACTTTCTGTGTCAGATGGATATTGAACCAGGGTTCTCTGGCGTATGGGCCACGCACTCTACCCACTGAGCCACAGCCGCCGAAATTGTGTTTTACCAACGGAATTTAATGGTTATGCTATGCTAGTGAATTTCTTGTCCGGATGCATTGAAAATGTTGCAGAAAACCTATGTGGAGTCTCTACCCAGCTAGACAGCTCTAACGTAGTTACAAACACAATGAAACAAAATTTGGTGTTCACTAACGCACTCTTACATTTTGTTGTCATGTTAAACAAGGAAAGTTGTATGTGTTTAAATAGTTTGCTCTTTTACGCAGCAAACAAGCTGGGGGTGTGAAAAAAACTTTAAGCGGTGCAGGTGTAAGTCACGTAATAAATAATATCCTAAAATATTCAACTTATAAGATGATGGCCATGGCGCAGTGGGTAGCAAATGGAACTTATATGACAGAGGACCGCGGTTCAAATATCGCACGAGACCCAAAGATTTTCAATGTGTTGTTTAATTATCAAAATGCAGTTCAAAATTCATTAAAAATAGACAAATTAATAAATACCTTGAAGCTGTTGTTGTTGCTTTTCATTGATTTTGCCAATTGTGGGTACTGAGAAGAGAGTAAAATCAGCCCCGAGACAACCTTATTACTTCAATCATGCCTTCCGAAAGGACAATCGAGAAAAGCTCAATATTATTTGAGTGTTTTAAAGCGTTTGCAAGAAAATATTCGGCGAAGGAGGTCAGAATTATGGAAGGACTATTATGGTTTTTGCACCACGGTAATGCACCAGCTCACAGATCACACATTTGGTCTGTTCGCGTTCTTCTCTAGTGAAAAATATCCAGCAGAAACTTGTAGGAGAGTAACGCACAATTCTCTCTCAAATAGAAAAATATCCAAAAAACTACGCGAACGCAAAATTTGCAAAAACTTGCAAGCCTCGATAACAGCTGATTACATTTCAAATGGAATGAAAAACAAAAGGAAATTGGACATGAAGTAACCAATTTTTTAATTTTTTGGAAGGAGATTTTTAACACAAAGAAATAAGAGAAGTGATAAATACTCAGTGGCAAAGTTTTCTACAAAAATTTAAGATACCTTCCATATTTTGACGACTGCAGCAGTCATCCCAAAAATGCTTTCAAGAATGGAAAAAACGTTGACATACAGTGTGCGACAAAACATATGCACGAACTTGTTCACACTACAATAAAGCCTATTATCAATAAAAAAATAATGGGGATGTTATATATTCTAATTTTTTTGTAACGTTTAGAGACCCTACAAAAAACAGAACACATAAGCCGAAAAGAAAAATATTGGTTATCATGATACCATGAGACTCCATTTACACCGTTGGTTTTCAGCAACGACAAAACATATGCACGAAATCAAAAAAACTGCCATATTGTAGTTGTTGTAAAAGATTACCAACAACAAGTGCAGTTTAACAACAACAAGTGTTTTTTTATAACATTTTAACAATAGGTAGACAGAATTTGCACGTGTTTTTAGTTCATTCTGATCATCCGAAGGCGTCGTTTATTTTTGATGGTTTTTTTTTGAAAATATGGGAAATAATAAGTATTCGGAGCAATTTAAAGATAAAATTATAAAAGAATGTAATAATGGGGAATCGGTAACATCGATTGCAAGAAAATTTGAAATACATCATATCGTAATTTCCCGAATTATCAACCGTTTTCGGTCTTTAGGGTTGTTGACTTCCATAAATAAAGGTGGTCGGCCGCGGCAAACCAGCAAACGAGACGACCAGGCAATACTGCGATTGATAAGAAAGAACCCCTTTGTATCGGCAAGGTCCATAGCAAATGAATTACAGCTAAAAATTTCAATCCGGTCGATCCAAAGAAGAGCTGTTGAAGGTGGACTTAAATCGTACCGGAGCGCAAAAATTGAAATTGTAAAATTGAATTGAACTGAAAAATTAAATTGAATTTGCGAATCAGCACTTGGACTGGAGTGCAACCAAATGGAAGACCGTGCTTTTCTCTGATGAGTCCTAGTACAATCTCAAATTCTCCGATGGATTGAGACTTGTACGCCACCCTAAGGGCCAACGTCTAAATCCTCGTTATACTCAAGGGACGGTCAAACATGGCGGAGGCAATATATTGGTCTGGGATTGTTTTTCTGGCAATGAGAACGGGCCGATTCATAAAATAAATGGCATAATGGATCGATTCATGTATAAAGATATCCTGGAAAATGTTATGCTGCCACACGCAGAGGAGGAAATGCCACTAAAGTGGATCTTTCAACATGACAACGACCCCAAACACACAGCAAAATGTGTGAAAGAGTGGTTCGTTGTAAACAAGATTGAAACTTTGAAGTGGCCAGCACAATCGCCAGATCTCAATCCCATAGAAAATCTATGGGATATTGTAGATCGCAAAATAAATCGCGATTATTGTAAAAATTCTGATGACCTCTTTCGACAAGTGGAAATTGCATGGAGTGCAATTTCTGGAGACATATTATTAAATTTAATAGAGTCCATGCCACGCAGATGCGAAGAAGTTCTCAAAAATAATGGTTACGCCACTAAATATTAGTGAAATTAATTAATTTTTTAAGAAAACTGAAAATGTGCTTATGTTTTGTCGCTAGCAAGAAGCTGTGTTATACCGTTATTTTTTATTTTTTTATTGTTAGCAACAAATTTTGTTAGATTTTTTTTTGGATTTAGTTTATTAAGGTCATAAATGAATAAATAAATGATTTAAGTTGCATTCTATATGTTCTTGTCGTTCTTATCAAAGAAACCGTGATGGGCTCAAGTCCGTGCATATGTTTTGTCGCACACTGTATGTGTACCGCCTCCGATGGTGATTATTTTGAAGGTGAAAAATAAATACTGAAGAATAATTAACCGTTGTTTTATTTACGCCTGGGTCAATTTTAAACAGAAGGTTGAGATTTTTATGAATACGGCTGTTAGATTCTCTTTCAAAGTTATCAACATTTGTGGATTAATGTAATTAATGGTTCAGTTTTGAGACGCTTTAAAAAGAATCGTGTTTACACCACAAAATTTTCGTAATTTTCCACAAAATAAACTTCACTGCAACTATTTATGAAATATTTAATATAACAAGGAAAGTTCCATGTTTTCGTATCAGGTCCAAGGAACTAAAGAGCAAAAAATTAAACCGGTAGTATTAGAGTCGCAATCGTTCAATGAAAACAAAAACTGCCGGCTTACGTCATCAACTAAAGCCATGATTTATAAACTGCAAGCATGCTGCATGATGTAGTTTCTTCGGACCAGAAGCTACATACATAGTTGATTATCTTGCAGAAAGTGAAGCCTGTCTTCGTCATAGATTTTAGGTTTCTGTGCCATGTTCAGGCACATTTGATGGGCTCATGTAGTTTATCCACTCAATGAGAAATGCTTCAGTGCTTTTAGTTACATGTTATGGTACCGGTTTCGGAAATTTATTTATATATGGTGAATCAACAAGAGGTGCAAGATTTGTTTTTTTTTTCTTTTAATAAAACAAAAAAATTAATTGGAGGTCTCTTAAATTTTTATTGAATTATAAAGTAGACATATGCAGCCTTATTCATAAACACATTTTAGAGGCAGCGTAACTTTAAATGGGCTTTAAACAAGAAAACGTTATTCATAAACATTTTTCGTAGTTGTTTAAGAGCTGCGTAACTTAAACGCCGAAATTGGCGTTTAAAGGTTACGTAAATACAACCATGATTTTTGTTTGTCTTTTCTTTTAATATCAAAGACATGCTCCATATGCGCCCTTTGCAGCATGTTTTTATGCGGCGGCCATTGTAAATCCATAGGAATTCTTAATTTTTGTAGAGATTTTCTATAGTTCAGACACAAACCTTACAATCATAAGCAGAAAATGAAAAAATGTTTATGAATAACAATGTTAGCAAGGTTGCATAGAAGCTGCGTAAAGCCTTAAACAGTGCGTAACTAAACAAGCGTTTAAAGGTTGTTTAAGGAAATCTATTGAATAAGGCTGATGGAGTTTATGTATGAAATACGATATCCTTTAAAACTGTCAATGAATCAGCTGTTAAATAATACCTCTTGCAACCTTTAATAGAGAATTTCAAGTTTATAACTTATTTTTGGTATTGGTTCAAAAAATAAAGGGTTGGCTGTATATCTACACGTGGCAATGTCAAAGTTTTGTTTTTGCTTTTGATTTTGCTCTTATTTTTGTTTGCTTTTGCTTTTGTTTTACTTTAACAATTAACAATTAACTTAGCATCAGGCAATTATATCCATGAATTTAGGAAACTTTAAGCCGTTCCCCAAGAGGCCTAATGATACTATTAATTTTTATTTTTATTATTTGTCTGAAAATTTTATTTTTACTAAGGTCCCATAAAACTAACCGTAACACCAATAGGAACGGAGTTGCCATTCCAACGTTTTTGCACGCTGCCTCCGTGGTGTCGTAGCTCAAAAGTATTTTTGTTATTTTCGTGATAAGGTCAAAGAATCATTTCTAGTCAGCGTCAGAGCCATTTTTGTTGCATAAACTGTTACCTCCGCCAGCTGACGTCATAATTTATTTCTTTATTTTTGTCGTAAGACTAGGTACAAATATTTCCTTTGCGTTGTATATAATTTATTACATTGTATTTTCCTTCCGAGTAATAATTCCATGCAATGCCGTTGCAAAAGTTAAAAAGAAAAAATAAAAAATAATGTAAGTTCGAACGTTGTGATCTATGCAAGTATCATGATGTTTGCTGTAAAATGTTGCAAGGTACTAAGTGCCCATCTTAAAATCTACTTGACTGAGTCTCAATGAGCAAACTGAATGAGTATTTGTAAAATGAGGCACTTCTAATTTAAGTGTTAAACACTTAAACAACAGTTTAAGAGTTGCAATTAAATGGAAAATAAATTAGCTTTATTCAATATTTTTAAATGGGCTACTAAAGCAAACGAATATTCAGTTGTCATCAACTTAAAAATATATCTTATATATATACCGCAAGCTATTTCGGTCATTATTATTTATTATATTAATTTTTTTTTCTTTTACTTTCTCCCTATGTTCGTTCGTCTTCGTATGGATTGCACACATCCCACCTCTGTTGCTATCTTCGTCCGCGTATTAAGCAAATTACCAATTTGTCCAAAAAGTAATTCTGAACTATTAGCGCTGTGTTTATACAACGAAGCGAAAAACCAACGAAGTTTTCAGTTGGGAAAAACAAATTTTTCAATTGCTGCAATTTAAAAATCACTCGCGTTTATGATAAACGAAATTAATTTCCTGCAACTAAATGACGCTTTTTTCGCAACTTGATTGTCATATATGACTTAACGATAAATTATTCACCACTTTTATCACCAAGATTATTCTGAGCCACCAATCAACATCCAGCAACCTATCCATTATTGCTCTCGCAATCAACATGCAGCACTCTCCCTTACCAACAGTAAACTGCATCTCGCAATATATTACGAAACTACTACAGCTGTGAAGCTTTTTCATTTCATCGCATCTACTCAAAACACTCCGAAATAGGGCATGCCCATGGTTTACAACTAATGTTAAAAAAGCTATTAAAAAACGCAACAAGCTTCACAACTTGTGGAAAAGGTGTCCTTCTACTTCTAATTGGGAAAAATTTAGAATTGCTAGGAATATGTCAGTTCAGCTTATTAGGCAGTCTAGAGAAAAATTCTGCACATCGAAATTAAATGCTTCACTCCCCGCAAAAGTACTGTGGACCACTGTGTTACCACGTCCTCGTTTCCTTCCTCTTGGAAAGTTGCACTTGTTGTGCCGGTGGCAAAAAAACCAACTGTAAATGAACCAAATGACTATACTGCCGTCATAAGGAAGAGTGCGGCATCTAACATGAAAATCAAAATCAGTTTTATTGCTTTTTCTTAAACATATTACTTTCATCTTCAAGAAAATAAAATAAAAATGACGAATTTTTTGCTCAATTGCTAAATATTTTAGCCTCAAGTGTCATATCTTCACAAATTAAAACAATCATTCAAGCAAAAAATCGGCATCTACACTGTCTGTTCCACAGTTTTTGCATTTTTAGTAAAATCCGTAAAATATCATAAATGTTGAAAAAAAAAACTGGATATTACTATGCTCAAGAACTTTTAGTAATGAAAAATGAACAGGCAGTTTTAGAGTTGAAATTGAGAATGAAAAATTATTTTATTTTCAGAACAAATATCAAATACATAAATCTATGAAACATATATAATAAACAATTCGTTATTGACAAGTGTTTTTCAACAAAGTATGTAAAACCAACACCCCCACTCGAATTGTATTTGTATAATTTGCAAACCTATTTGTTTTGAAAAATATTTATGTTTATCAACACAAACTGGTTTTGTTAAAAAATCTGCAAGCATATAATTTGTTGATACTCCACAAAATACAACTTGATTCATCTTCTTCTTTTCTCTTATAAAATGATGCCGAATATCAATATGCTTCGATCTTGGGTGATATACATCATTTGATGCCAAGTGAACTGCACTTCGGTTGTCACAGTATATCTTCGTTGGCTGATCGTGTTTAAAGTTTATATTGATTTCTTTTTCCAATGCTCGTAACCAAATCACCTCCTGTGTAGCTGCTGATAAAGCCATATATTCAGCTTCCGTAGTTGACAAAGCGACAGTTGGTTGACGCTTGCTACTCCACGAGATTGCACCTCCTTGCAATATACTGACATATCCAGTCACTGACTTCCGCTCTTCCTTATCATTTGCCCAATCAGCATCTGAATAGGTGGCTATGTCTTGATTTCCTGACACAGAAAAAGATAACTTGGCTCCGAGTATTCCCTTCAGATAACGGAAAACTCGCTTGACAGCCTTCCAATGATTTCTACTTGGGTTCTTATTAAATCTGCTCAAGAAATTAACAGCTTGACATATATCAGGTCGTGTGCATTGTGCAGCGAACAATAAACTTCCGATGGCCTGCTGGTACGGAACATCCTCCATGGATTCATTTTTCTCGTCTTGCTTTTCCAACTTTTGATTGATGTCAACTGGTGTTGATATGGGGTTACAATTTTCCATATTGTATTTTCGCAGCATTTTTTCGATATAATCTTGTTGATCCAGATATATCCCATTTGTGTCTTGAGTAATTCTCATTCCTAAGCATTGTTTCGCTTTTCCAAGGTACTTCACTTTAAAATTGATCATCAATTTATTCTTTATTGTTTCGCTGAACTGTATGTCATTGCTAAAAAATAGCATATCATCTACATATAGGGCCAAAAACGTCATTTTCTTATCTTTGACGTTATAGTATATGCACGGATTAACTTTTGAACGACATAAGCCATATTCTTGCAACGCTGCATCCAACTTCTGATTCCAGACCAAGCTTGCCTGCTTCAAGCCATAAAGCGCCTTTTTAAGCTTCAAAACATGTCCTTTTTGCATGTTAATAATGGATGGTGGTTCAACATATATGTCTTCTCCCCTTGCAAGAACGCAGTCACAGCATCCATTTGCTCGATTTGAAGTTGGTAACGTACAGCCAAGGCAAATAAATATCTGATTGACGTATATCGTACGACAGGTGAGAAGGTTTATTCATAATCAACCCCTTTGCACTGTGTATATCCCTTTACAACGAGCCTCGCTTTGTATCTGATAGTGTCATCTGGTTCTTGCTTCCTTTTTAAATCCACTTTGTTTTTATAACATTACATTCTGGTGGTTTTGGAACTGAAAACCACGTTTCATTTTCTTCTAATGAAGCAAATTCACTGTCGATAGCTGCTTTCCATTTATAGCATTCTTCGCCAGATAATGCTTCCTCTATTGTACTTGACTCTTCTTCAGGCAAAACTGCTTTATACCCAACCAAGCTTTTTGGTTTCTGCTTTGCAATACGCTCACTTCGCCTCAGTTTAGGAATTCCTGTAACTTCTGGTGCTGGATTTGTTGGACATGATGCAACCACTGCATCATCTCTGTCACCAACAGAACGTGTTTGTAATGAAAAATGAACAGGCAGTTTTAGAGTTGAAATTGAGAATGAAAAAATATTTTATTTTCAGAACAAATATCAAATACATAAATCTATGAAACATATATAATAAACAATTCTTTATTGACAAGTGTTTTTCAACAAAGTATGTAAAAACAACAAGAACCAAATATTTATAACCATCCAAATCCTAGTCAGTGATTTTTTTTTAAATTACTGTAAGTCGTTTATCTCAGAATATTGAAATATGTAGATGCCGCACTCTTCCTTATGACGGCAGTATAGGCCTATCAGCATCCTATCTTGCCTGGCCAAAATGTGTGAGTCTCTTATGGCAGGTCAAATTGAAAACTATTTAAATGAAAATAATCTATTATCTCCAATGCAATCTGGTTTTAGGGCTTTTTATAGTTGTGCCACTGCCACTGTTAAAATATTTGATGATATTAGGTCTTCTTCTATGATGAAGGGCATGTAACACTTCTCTGCATGCTGGACTTTTCAAAAGCATTTGACACAGTCAATCATTCTCTGTTGTGACGAAAACTAAAATATATCGTCGCCGCTATGCCAAAAGGTGCTTCATCCAAAATTGACAATATTAGAGTTATTAGTATATTAATGTTTTACAAACCATTCTGTATTCTGCCAAAAAATCCTACATCCTTTGTAGTCCTACATCCTTGCATAACAAGCAAAGTTCTATATTCATTTTGTCTTCCTTGGTATGCCAAAGGTGCTATGGATGTTGAACTTTTTGCCATACCAATTTTACAAGAAGAAAAGCGCCATAAGCATTGTAAAACCGGGTAAAACGGGCGAAATTTTTTTTATTTAGTTTATTTAACAATTTTTATTCAAAATTCTTTGTTTTAAGAATTTATAGTTTTAAGTTTTTCCTCAAAATTAACTATTTTTTTTTTGGTTTTTGGTTTCGTAATAACAATTCATTTGGAAAAATTAAAAAACAAAATTAAATCGGCGCACGCCGGTTTTAAGCCGCCGCCGACTAATTTTTAGGTCGAGCCGCCGCCGCCGATAATTATAGACGACTTAGATCTCTGTTCTGTATCTGACAGATGACGAATCAATAGAAATGGAGTTAGAAAAAGCTGCCATAGGACAGCTAAATGAAAGTGATCAGGGTAGGTATAATTTTTCTGAAATTAACAGTAGTTTATGTCAATTAAACTGACCTTGTCCTTGTAGATGTGCCCGGTCCAAGTAAAAAACGTTCAAGATGGAAGCAGCGGAAGCCTGAAGAATGGAAGAAGAATCTAAGAAAAAGAGGCGTGTTCTCGGGGTGAAAAGCATTTGGATGAAAAAGGAAAGATAAAAATGGCGAAGTTGATGAATCCTTTGATAGATCACTCTCACAAAGAACCAACGAATTACGGCCCCTATTAGGTACGACAACTCAACTTAAGTTGAGTGTGTAATTCGTAAATTTGTATTGTCTATTACACATTTGAGGTACATACGTGTCTGTCGTCTGACAAGTATCCCAACAAACAAAATAAGTTTACTTTAAATTTACTACAAACTTACATCAGTAAACATAATATTTGGAAAAGCCTTACCGCAAGCATTGTAGTACATTTGCTTCCAAATTTCGAATAAACAAAAGGGATCCCTGATTGTATAATTGTGATTTATGTTTGGACAATATTTGGAAATAAATATAGTTATGTATTGTATAATAAAGAAGTTCAAAAGTTTGGAATAAATTTACAGTTGAAAATAATTCCAAATATTTTCCAAGCCTGAATTACAATTATACAATAAATGTTGTAATGTATTGCATAATAAGGAAAATACGAAGCTTGTAATAAAAATTCATACATCTTTATTTAAAAGTTTGTTTATAATATAATCAATAAATTTTTGAATAATAAATGAAGTGTTGAAGTGCCGCCATAGTGCTTCCCTGCCTTGCTCTTATATTCTTCTCTTGCGCAAAATGCTCCTCGGAGAGTCCACGTTTGGTGGTAGCATCTAGAATGAAATGAAAAAGAAAATAATCTTTAGTCTAAGGAATTGGTTTATTTTTTACTATTACTTACACTTTATAGCCGGAATTCCACAGCTATCCACTGCTTGATCGTTTTCTACTTCTGATACATTGAGAATGAAAAGTTTTTACAAGCCTGCTTGTGAAAGCTTTGCGAAATGTTTGGTACAAGTCATTTTCACAAACCAGTTTGGAAACAGTCGAAAAAAATGTTTGGAAAGGATTGATTAATCAACTGGCTTACATAAATGTTTATTGGGATGTATCTCAGAGATGTGTATGTATTTTTTGTGGTATTATGTTTAACAATGCAACTCTGTGTCGAGTGTAAGGACTGTTAAAAACTTACATCTGATTTGAGTTAGTTGTATATCGTCTTTTTCATACGAACTATTTATTTGTTTATTGTTTTTTGTTAATTGAGTGAAAATGGATAAAAATACGTAAGTAAAATAAAGTATAAATACATATATTATGTGAGAAAGAATAAAGTTTTCTTGCTTTGTTTTTATGTATTTTTTTTTTCTACACAGTGCTCCTTGGATTAACCTATAAAAGAGCTTTTTTAACTATTTGTAAATATTTTAAGCGATTTTTTAGCAGCACTCAAGAAGCGCTTCCATCCTAGCAAGCGCTTCTGCCATAGCGTTTCACACACCTGGAGCGCTTTTTAAGTAAACCCAATTCATATTAAAATTTACATTGGATGTCCTAGCTGTGTTAAAAAAAAAAAAAACAAAAACAAAGCAAAAAATATTTTATTCTTTGTCACATGAGAGGATTAATCCTCGTACTGCTGGCATTACAGCCAAATGTCTTACCGCTCTACTATTTCTTTGCTTCCATACTTGTGAACAAAATACATATACACAAAAATTGAAATTAATGCGAACAGCTGATTCATTTCAATGAAAGTGTCAAAATTTCGATGTAATCATGCTCCAATATAAAAAGCAATTTTACACCACAGCTCAACTGAAAATGTATGTTATATGTAATATGGCAAAAAAGTTCAGTTGAGGTGTCTTAAGTCACGTCAACTTAAGTTGAGTTGTCGTACCTAATAGGGGCCTACAAGTGCAGTTTATTTACAGACGAAGATCGTCTGGAAATATTCAATGATTATTGAAAAAAAAAGAGATACCTTTAAAGCCAAACGCAACTTCCTCCTGAAATTTACGAAAGCCATTCCAGTGAAAAAAAGAAGATCCGAAAAAGAAGTAAATTTCCGAAAGAATTTGTCTTATGAATACGTTTTACCAAAAAACAATGAAAATTTAAAAGTGTGCCGTAAATTCTTCTGTGCGACCCTTGTAATTTCGTACAAGCCCATTGCTTTGGCAAACAAAGACCGATCAAACACTGGTGAATTTTTGGGCGAAGATCAAAGAGGAAAACATGAACCTCACAACAAATTGATGCCAGAGGTAATTGCTGCCATCAAGAATCATATTGAATCTTTCCCACCAATAGAGTCACACTTTTGCCGAAAATCATCAAAAAGATTGTATTTAAGCAGTGGTTTAAGTATTTCGAAAATGTTTGATCTTTTCAAAGAAAAAGCAGCAGGAAAAGATTCCGCAAAAGTCAGTTATGAAAAGAACAAACAAGTTTTCGGTCAGGATTACAACATGGCATTTCACAAGCCCAAAAAAGATTTATGTGCTACGTGTACCCTTGTCCAATCAGCCATTGAACCATCAGAAGAACAAAAATCTGATTTCAAGGCACACATTAAACGAAAAGAATTAAGCCGTGCTGCAATGAGATCAGACATCGAAAGTTGTGCAATGGATAAAGAGTTGATAGTTGCTACCATGGATTTGCAATCAGTTTTGCAGATACCACAGGCTGAAGCAAACCCATTCCATTACAAAAGAAAACTATGTGTATACAACTTCACTGTTTATAATGAAGCAACTCGTTATGGAACTTGCTACATTTGGTCTGAAGTTGATGGCAAAAGAGGAAGTAGTGAAATCGGATCTTGTGTGAAAACATTCATTGAAGGAGAAATGCAAAAAGGGTACCGAAAAATTGTTTTGTGGTCTGATAATTGTAGTGGGCAGAACCGCAATCGTTATGTTGCTGCAATGTTGCTTCAGTTAGTACAAGAATATCCCATTGAAATCATCAAACAAAATTTTCTAGAAGTGGGCCACACTCAAATGGACGTCGACAGTATGCATTCTGCTATTGAACATTCGGCCAAAATCTGTTCTCTATTTTCCATGGATGATTGGTCAAACGTTATTCGTCAAGCTCGGCGTAAGCATCCATACCATGTGGTACGAATGTTACATAGTGATTTCATTGATTTAAAATTGGTCAGTGCCAGATCAATGAAAGAAATTATTGTGTTCAATGACGGAGACAAATTGAATTGGTTGAATATAAAATCATTGATGTTTTGCAAATCGATGCCTGGCCAAATTGGTGTTAAATATCTGATAAAAAAATCAGTGATTTTTTTTACAAGTATAGTTTTTTTTTTTAGTTTGTTAATGTTGAAGTGCGTAAAGTCAGAGGAAGGCCAGCTATCAGTTGGCCATTACTTTACGAACATCTCCTGCCTATAACAGAAGCCAAAAAACGGGACTTGCAAAGTTTATGTGTTCAAAAGCTTATTCCACAGGAATTCCATGCTTGGATTGAGTGAGAAACATGTATTTTAGTATTTAGTGCAAACACCAAAGTCAAAAAATGCTTTCTTTCAGCTCATTGCCAATTGGAAATGAAACCGTTGAATCGAATTCCGAATCAGAGGATAATTAATTTTTCAACCTTTTGTTCATTAGTATATTACTAGATTTGTTTTTCTTTAACATTCCTTGTTTTGAAATAAATGTTATTTGAAAAGAATGTTTTTAGAGAATTACCAGGCTTCTATATCCATTCTTTTGTGTAACATTAATAAACCAATAATATGCCAAAAAGTGCTATATCCAATTTTTACAGTTATCCAATGATGATGTAAAGTTTTCATCTGACAAAGTATGTATAATTTTAGGCAAGTATTTATTAACTACATATAATTTGAAAGTATCACTACATTTCAAAATAATTTGAATTTTAGCTAGCCGTTTCAATAGTATTTTGCAATTTTCGCAAAATGACCAAAAGTGGATATAGCACCTTCTGGCATAGCGGCGACGATATGTACGGTTTCAGTGAAAGTGCTATTCGGCTCTTAAATAGTTACTTGACTAATTGGGTTCAACGAGTGAAGGTTGGTAATAAATTTTCTGAGTATATGATTCAGTCTAGTGGTGTACCCCAGGGGTCAGTTCTAGGTCTTCTGCTGTTCGTAATTTTTATCAATGACATTTTTAGGGTCTGCAAACATTCAACAATGCATGCCTACGCAGATGATGTACAACTGTATCTCTCAAATCGAGTTGGTCTTCTAGATGACTTAGGTTACAGAGTAAATAAGGATCTAGACTCTATAAATAAATGGGCAATCTGGAATCGTCTCAAAGATACCATTTTTTTTGAGAATATTCCCGATTTATTTATAGGCCCTGATAAATTAAAGCTAACAAGTTGTACAAAAAGTCTTGGCTTTTATATAAATTCTACGCTTACATGCACGGACCACATTAACAATGTGGTAAAAAAAGTTCATTATATTTTACGCAACCTGGGAGTGACAGCTGAATTTACACCCACCAGCACCAGAAGCAAACTTGTTGTACAACTAATTATTCCCATAATTATTTACTCGGAGCTAGCCTACAGTAAACTGGACTCCAGTTCTCAACTAAAGCTTCAGCTGGCATTTATGCCATCCGATATGTATACGGCCTTCGCAAGTTTGACCATAAATCACAGTACAATAAAAGCATCCTTGGTTGTGATATAATAAACTACTTGAGTTACAGAAACTGCATTTTTTGCACAGGCTGATCCATTTTAAAACACCATCTTATCTGTATGAAAAATTACAATTTAGTCAACTACAAAGAAGTCGTATGCTCACTACACCTAAATTGAACTTTCTGAATTCCTCAAGATTATTTTTTGTTAGCGCAATTAGATTTACTCTGCCCATTCATATTAAATCTATTGAAGGAACTAGAATGTTTAGACAGGCTATTTTTCCTATTTTTCACATTAATATACATTGTAACCTATTTTCTCATCTATCTCTATTTGTCTTTTTATATCTTTTGCTTTCCTATCTTCGTATTCTATCCTATTTCTTATTGCTCATTACCTCTGGTCTTACTATCAATCTTCACTATAACTAAGTATTAAGCCATTTTAAAACAATAAGAATGAATTAATTTTGTCAATTCAGATCTTTAATTGTGTTCATTAGTATTTAAGTTTTTAGAGTAAGTTAATACGCCTGTAACCTTACCAACTATGATGTAGGTACTATAAAAGAACTTGCTTCAAAGTATACAAATAATGTTTAAAATGAAATAAATGAAATGAAATTAAAAATAAAATGAACGAAATAAAATTTTTTACTATGTATTATGGCTTTATAAGAGCAAGCATTCTCATGAATTATAGACCACAACGTCGTTCAAGAGGCTGCCTCGGCGAGCTTCTCAGTAGCGCATTCTGTCGCTCCAATTTTTCAAGACCTTGTTGATGGTTTTGGGATGTGGCTCAGGGATTGCTTGGATGATATTGGCTTTTAGTTCTTGAATCGTTTCCAGATTGTTGGCATAAAATCGGTCCTTCACAGTTCCCCACACAAAAAAAAAAAAAAGACCAAAGGGGTCAAATCGCAATTCGGAGGCGTCCAATTGACATCTCCAAGACGGCTGATAACACGATTTGAGAATTTGGTGCGCAAAAGATTGATTGTGGCATGGGCTGTGTAGCATGGTGTGCCATCCTGCATGAACAGAGGACGTCCAAATTCATGTCAGTGTCAGTGAAAACAACTATCAGTGTCAAAATAACCTATGAGTGAATGCTATATACATATTTCTTTTATTGCATCCTCTCAATACACGCCGAAAGTACAATAGAAGCTATTTCGTTCTACTCTGATAATAACTTCAAGCAATACCATGGTTTTTGCAGTTATACTGCCACACCCATTTTCACACAATCAATTTATACACCTACGAAATGCTAATGTGCCAGTGGTATTGTGTTCGTGTTGGTGAAGGTAAAGACTGTTATAGTTGCATAAGTCTACTGTTGTATATCAACGGTCCCACCTGCTTTCGAGATTGGCCAACCAACTCCAGCATCTTAGTAGTCCTCTACATTTGCTGAGGATATTTCGAACCCGTTGCGTGAGACAATCCTTGTTTATCCGGACTTTGCACAGGCTGGCAAAAGTAATTACCAGGCGATGTTATGCAGTTGTAAAATTATATTAACGTAAGCACCTCTACTGAATGAAAAGCTTTGAAGTCGGCGCTTACCTTACTATGTCGAAATCTTTTTATTTTAATTTTTTCTAATTTGTTTTGTCATAAAAATATTATTCACTTTATGAATATAAAAGCTTCTTAGCGATTTTTTTTCTTTCAGTTGGCAATTTTTGAGTACGTTGAATGTAGCCAATGTGTTCCATGCATTATTTGTGCAGCTGTTACACACTATGTCATATTCAATATGAGCTTTACAAGCTCACCCAAACCAGTTTAGTGAGAAATTTAATGTGTACAAAGCTTTTAAAATTACTACAGTGTCACCAAGGCACCAAATAGTGCACGGATGGTAAAAGATCATGATTGTGTGTCAAAGATGAGCGCCGACTTCAAAGCTTTTATGTTCATAAAGCAATTAATATATTGATAATAATAAAACAAAATAGAAAAATGAAAATGATAAGATTTCCAATATTATAATACATATAAATAGCTTTTAAAATATGACCAAGAAATGAATAGGAAATGTTATTTAAAATTATTTTTTACTTTGTAGTGATTTTAAAGTCGGTTTTTTTTTTTTTTGTTAAAAAGTTTTAATTTCTTCCTTTTTAGAGAATATGAAATATTTAATGTAATCGTATTCTTGAGGAAAATTTCAAACATGAAACTTTGTTCTTAAAAAATTTGTTTTATTAATTCCTGAAAGTTTGTTGGGTATTTTCCATATCTGTTTCCTTACAATTTTTAGTTCTACGCCCTTTCTCTAATCCCGCCCACTTTATTTACCGTACCTTATAATGATTCTACCTAGCCCTGTGCCAAATTTCAGTTTTCAAGTATCAATATCAACCGTAATATAGTACTTTCCTTAAAGTGCCACACCCTGTGTACAATCCCGCTCACTTTTTTAATGATTCTACCTACCCACCTACCTGCATACCAAATATTAGTACGCTAGTGTCAATATTAACTAAGATATAGTATTTTTATAATATTGACATGCCCCTTTGTTTAATAACGCCCAATTTTTTGGCCGTAATTTGTAGTAACTGTACCTACCCATGTACTAAATTTCAGCCAATATTATTCGTGTCAATATTATTCGATATATAGTGTGTTTCTAATATTGCCACACCCATTTGTCGAATAACGCCCACTTTATTTACAGTAATTTTTAAAAATTGTGTCTACCCCTGTACTAAATTTCAGTACCCTAGTGTCAATACTATTTCAGATACAGTGTTGTTTTAATATGACCACACCCCTTTGTCAAATAGCGCCCACTTTATTGATCGTAATTTGTAATAATTGTTTCTACCCCAGTATTTTTACTGTAAATTTCAGTACCCCAGTGTCAATAATAACTGAAATACAGTGTTTTTCTTATACTGACACGCCCCTTTGTCGAATATCGCCCACTTTTTAAAAAAAGGACCTCTGCGTTCATGGAATCTATCTGTTGACAAAAAATTACGGCAATCGGGCAAGTGCTTTAGGAGTTATCGATGTACATACATTTAAAAAAAAAAAAAAAATAAGCGGACAAACTAACGAACTTGAGAATCACCTCCTTTTTGAAGTCGATTAAAAATTACTCTAGCGCATATACTCACCGAGTAAAAGTTGTATGCAACGCCGTTGTATGTTTGTTGCATTTTCAATCTTATATATATCATCTTTTTCGGCGGCCTCATGACGTGAGTAATTTTTTGTTTTATTTTTGTCGTGTGGCCTACGAATCAGCCATTACTATCGTAGATTTTTTACCGTATTATCTATACGTAGTAAGTAATAATTCCATGTCACAAATTTGCAGTTTCGTTGCTTAAGCTGCTCCCTCCGCGTCCCAAAATTGGTACAAGTTAGATGGCAAATATTGTTTTGTTGATTTTTTTGGTAGTTTTCAATGCTTAAGACAAAGAAAAGTAAAACAAATAATTCCGAAATTTTAGAAAAGTGGGCGTGGAAGCTGTCATACAACTTAAACGCATTATGCGTTATATCTTTGAAACGTTAACAGCAATGATAACAGAATTATCGCTGGATAACTAATATGTAATTCTTAAAATGATTGCAAAATTTCGGTGGGTTTGGACAAGTAGGTGTAGCACCTCCCATACATGTGGAATATATTTTGGCTCATAACTAAGAAATGAGAAAATCTGCGATAACGAAATTTTAAGTTAAAAATTTCTGATGATGAGTCTCTCGATTCGATTTTAAATTTTATTCCTTCGAATGTTAACATATTTTAAGTGAAATTTTAAATAAAATGAAAAAATGCGACTAAAATCGAGCAAAGGTGGTAATCAGTTGGTCGCCGGTAGGATAGGTACAAATTCGGCTATTGTGTTTATTGCACTGTTGATTTAAGCTACGTGAAGGGAATATTAATTTTGTCATTCCAGCAGGCGTGGCAGGCATACAAAAGTATGTATATGACAGCATCACCTCCTGAGTCAATTTAGTCATGTCCGTCAATTCGTCTGTCTATCTGTTGTCACGATTACAGTCGTTATTTTCAAGCTCTATCGTTATGAAATTCAAGCATCTATCTAAAAACTGAAGATCAAGTTTGAAAATGAGCCAACTCGGAAGAAAACCATTCATACCTCCCATACAAAGTGACTATATGATTCCACAAAAATGAATTCAATAACTAAAAATTACGCACAAAGGCGTTGATCTAAATTACACACTTCAACTATAAAAATCAGTCAAATCGGATGAAAACCTCGAATACCTCCTATACAAAGTGAATTTTTAAAAACAGTAAAAACTCCTTTAATTCCACGAAAAATTATTTCATTTCTAAAATCACGGGTAAAACTATTATTGGTATTAGAGCTCACAGACCTCAAATCATCTCAATGTCAATTTCTCAATATCATAATTACAAAGAAACAGTCTTAACCTCTATCAGTCGAAACTTTTATCTTTACACCTATAGGTGTATACTCAGCGAGTAATAATGCTATGCAACGCCGATGCATTTTGGAGAAATACATTTTTCAACTCTTTTGGAAACCAACCATTGACACTGTCTTTATCTCAAAAAGGTACTGTGATAAAAATTCCATAAGCAAATAAAATAAATGAAAAGAAGCTCCACCAGTCATTCATTTTCATGCAAGTGGAAAAGCAACTCTTTTTTTTTTTTTTTGTTATGCAAGCAAAAAAACTGCAAACTTGTTGGATTTTCTTTGGCCCATTTCAGCAGTGATCAAAGAGTTAGCCAGTCAGTCATGCATCTAGTAAAAATAGCGACAGCAACAGCAGCAGCAGCAGTAGCAGCTGTTGTGTGTTAAAAGAAAGCAACAACCTGTTGCAGCAAATATTGTATTATCGCATGTCCGGAAATTATGGCATGTCAATATGTTCGAAACACTCACACTCAAGATTATGCAATTCTTGACTCTTTGCTGCTACCTCTTTAAAAAAAAAACAAAAAATTGGCAACACTTGAGTACACTTCAAAGACGTGATTGTTTTCGTTTTCCTTTCATTCATAGTCAACAGTTTTTTATTTTCCGGCTGCATTGCAGCTGCAATCAATGACTAGCTGAATGCAAATGACAAAAATGATGAAGTTTCTTATAGTCACCCCGCTTCCTCAGATTTTTCATAGACTTGCTCTATAGTGAGCTCTATCGGGCTTATAGTGCATTTACTTAATTTCGAATTCAGAATAAATCCGATATCAATGGATTTCGTTCGCCTTTTTTGGAATGTTTGACGCAGACACTTTGGCAATTGATCAAAAATGAGTGTGTTAATGTGCCAGAGTTGTCAATATATATGTATGCGAATTATTTTATGACTGTAAAATATCATTAACACATTTTTTAATTCACAATTTTATAAGTATTTCTTTGAAATACAACAATGCTTGTGAGTAATGCGTATCTAATAAATACATTATGTTTTACACAATGAACTTCGGTTTGGTCGCCACAGGAATAATTTTAAGTATAAAGTATTATTTCTTATCAATTTATATGTTAAACATGCTTTAAACCACAATTAAAAACTAGGTTTTTACAGGCTTGAATGTTACTTGTACATTACCTTTGAAAAAAAATCGCATGCGATTTTATTGCTTTCATATCATGTGGGTGTGTTGATTCAATGAAAAAAAAACTAAATAAGGCCAAGTCAAGGATTTCTATTGAAGTGAGCTGCAATCTAAATCCCTGTCAAAATCTAATCAGTTAAAAGTATTACAAAATTATTTCAACAACTGTTTTATTTGAAATTTTATTTAACCTTATTTTTGATAAGAGTTTTTTTTTGTAAGTAGTTCCTTGATAATTTTCTCAAGAAAAATATGAAAATAAGTTTTATCGTTAAAATGAAAAAAGCTTCGCTTCAAAAACTCAGTTTTTCTGAGATAAAAGGTGTATCAACAAGAGGTGAACGATTTGTTTTTCGAACCGGCTTATCTTGTAGACAGATTTTTGAAATTCTGAAAATGGATTCGGAATTAGCGACCCATTTTTCTAGTGTTCGGCCCAGCACTTACTTCGTAAAAATACAAAAAATTTAAAATGGCAACCCTATCCGCCATCTTGAATTATAAAATTTTGACATCCGATTCGCAATCAGCGACCCCCTAAAAGTGTTAGGCAAACGTATGGTAAAAAATAACATAAAAAAAAAGCTCAAGCCTGTGTTAGATAACACGGGCGCATAGGTCAGACGTAGAATACGTTAGTCATTAACAGCCTTATTCAATAGATTTCCTTAAGCAACTTTTAAACGCTTGTTTAGTTACGCACTGTTTAAGGCTTTAAGCCCAGTATGCTGTAGAAGCGGAAAGAAACTTTCCATAAGGAATGCATTGAGTTTTTGACAGCGAAAAGGCAGCGGAATTTTTTTTCGCTACTTAGTACGCTGTAGAGGTGAAAAATTTGTTCAATGCTAGCAAGTACAACCACCATGTGGAGAGTTGAAATGTCAAAATTTCGCTGTCGATTATATGTCCGGGCATTTAATTGGCGCCAGAATTTTGACATTTCAATAAGAAAACAGTACGACCTCGCTTTACGCAACACTCGATTATCGCAATACTCAAAAATTTATATTGTTGACTCAGTAAACGCAACTTAAAAAAAATGCACAATTATCGCAACTTCCACTTGCGTACACTTCCATAAACTTTTATATTATTTACTTTCAGTTCTTCTTTTCTTGTAAAATACATTTTTGATGTACGAAAAATCTCTTAAAACAATATTTAAGGAAACTAAGTACATATCTTAATACATAAAACTACAATATCTAGGATTCAGAGCCATAAAGCTTTATGTTTAGAAGTCTAATTGCGTTTCTTCAACATTAACTACGTCAACTGGCCGAATTTCTATTAGTTGCATTGAGCTAGGTCGTACTGTAGTTGCTTTTTTCTCCACACAAACATTTTTGACTCTACACTAATATTTCGGGTGTAGAATTATATGCCAAGAAATTTTCGTTTCTACAGCATACTAGGCTTTACGCAGCTTCTATGCAACCTTGCTAACATTGTTATTCATAAACATTTTTTCATTTTCTGCTTATGATTGTAAGGTTTGTGTCTGAACTATAGAAAATCTCTACAAAAATTAAGAATTCCTATGGATTAACAATGGTCGCCGCATAAAAAATGCTGCAAAGGGCGCATATGGAGCATGTCTTTGTTATTAAAAGAAAAGACAAACAAAAATCACGGTTGTATTTACGTAACCTTTAAACGCCAATTTCGGCGTTTAAGTTACGCAGCTCTTAAACAACTACGAAAAATGTTTATGAATAACGTTTTCTTGTTTAAAGCCCGTTTAAAGTTACGCTGCCTCTAAAATGTGTTTATGAATAAGGCTGTAAGACATTGAGGATGTCTTAAAGACGTGGCCAACTGGGTAAGCACAATTTTGTTTCTCTGCTTCGCTTATCAATGTTGTCTATGTACACATCGTTCGCTACTTGGTCATTATACTTCTTCTCTTTCTCACACTGGTTCTGTGATGAACACACAGATAATCGTACTGCTCTTACACATGATGTTATAATACATAAAATACAAAGCATATGAAAATTAATACAAAATTTGAAGGAGTTAAATTTTGATTTACTTATAGAATCAAAAAAAATTATATGTAGCAATATGATTATTTAAATACAAATCAAAAGAAGACATATTAAATATGTTACGACCATACTTGAATTTTCTTCAATGCATGCATAAAGTATTAAAAACTTATAATGAAAGTGACAAACATTTTCTCAAAATTTTGTGCTCCAGATTAACACCCCCGTATAACGTATTCTACGTTAAAAATAAAAATAAATAACTGGCCATTTCAGCCCTTGAAAGGACTTTGACCTAGCTTCTTATGATCAATTGTGTTGTGCGTGTTATTAAGTTTGTACACAATTGACCGAGAAATGGGCCTACAGGCTTAACGCCGACTCCGAACGGCGATGAATGGAATGTTCTTATTCTCAAGAAGCTTTACATGGCATTTTGAATACTCTCTGAGGTTTGCCATTGTCTGTAGAGAGGTGGCGGCCGTACAGAAAAATTATTTTAATTCAAATAATTTTCTGTCGCTGCTGTGGTTTGAACCTGGGTCTCCAGGTTTGTTGACATAGCGGCCACGCACTTTAACCAATTATGCCACGGACGCCACAAAAATAACATAATTTTCGTAAAAAGAATTCGTAAAAATAGAAAAAAAAATTAAGTGGCAACCCTATAAGCTATCGTAAATTTTAAAATCCTGGAATTTGATTCGAAATCAGCGACCACTTTAAACTGTTAGATAATGTTTAAAACTCTTAAAAAACATATTAATAGGTGGCAACCCTATTGTTAAAAATATAATAATATTATATTTTATTATTATAAAAATATAATAAATTGCCATCTTCAATTTAAAAATAAACTAGTAAGTAATGATCTTCGACTGGGCCGAAGTTAAAACACCCCCACGTCCGAACCAAAGTATATTCAAAGTCTTAAGCAGTCCTTAAAATGTTTATTTGTAAAACCATTTTCGTCATAGTTTTGACAGATAATTTTTTTATGAAGTTACTTTTTTAATGAAGTCACTTTGTATAGGAGGTGGGTGTGCTTTTAACTCGATTTGGTTGGATTTCATACTCAGAGTGTATATTACATAGCAAAGCTCATATCCAAAATTTGAAGTCCATATATTAGTTTTTGTGAAATTCTAAGATATTTTACCGTTTTGATTAAGTCATTTTGTATGAGAGGTAGGTGTTGTTTTCATCCATATATTCAAATATTCAAGTACAAGCCTTAAGGGGGGAAATACACCTAGAGGCCGAAAAAAAGGTCATGTTTGTGCATTTTTTTAAGGAAACCTAAGGGATATTTTTAAATGAGGGTTTTTATACCCTAAAATATACACATTCAAGACTATGTTTAGTTATTTTTTATTAAAAAAAAATATAATATTAAGGTAGATACAGCATTTTTTGTAGAGCGCTCTGAAAATGCGGTGACCAAGATTGCTCCTCCTAAATTCAACTGAAACAAAAAAATTAAATATATTATCATATTAAACTAGATACTTTAAACTCGTACTTGTCATAGCCGATTTTGAAAATATTGATTTTTCACAAATGGCGGACTTCCGAACGTAAATTAACGATTTCCGACCAAAAATTCGTCATTATTTTACCTATAAAAAATGAACGAAGCTACGAAAAAAAAATCCTACGACAAGTACGAGATTATTATGAATAAAATAAGCCTGCAAAAAAATCAAAACGATCGGTTCACTGAGCTTCGAGAAATCTTGGTCACCGACTTTGAAAACATGGTTTCGAGAAAAACGCGTTTGAAAAGAAGCGCCAGCACTGCGCGCTCTAGAAGTCGGTTCATTCACTAGGTTATAATTTCGTTATTTTTTGAGATATCGACTTGAAATTTTCACCACATATTCTTAAAACTTAAAGCTTTAAGAAAATGCAAAAAAAATTCTGAAAAAAAATTTCTGGGTATATTTCCCCCGTTAATTGATTGAAAATTATCATGTTCAAGCAAGCTTGAGCTCAAAATTTAAGCAAGTACTTAAATAGGTTTCAAGTAGGCTTATGCAGTTCTCTGATATATACTGAAAATTAACAGTATTTTACGCAAATATTTTCACTTCTGGTTGCTATGCTGTCGGAAGTCTTTTTTCTCACAAGTCTTTTTTATTTATTTTTTGCTTGTGTGAAAAATTCTCTTGCCGATTGTTTAAATTTATACTAGCCCCTGGGGCTACATGAATTTTTGATAATCATATTCACGTCACAAGTGCCAAATATGCTTATTCAGACTGTCAAAATTTCATTATCCGAATAAAAAGTTTCAAATAGCACACAGCCTTAATCATCAATTTTTCTCCAAGGAGTCTACAGAAGTGTAAAGAGGGTCAATACGCTTAAGCTTTTCCCCAAGTAGTCCACTGTACCCTAAAAAGTCCTAATAAGCTTTACTTGGATACTGGAATTATTTAGATACTTCCATTGATTGAGCGAGCTTACGAGTTTTTGCCGATCGTTTTAAGACTTTCAACTTTCGCACCCGACAAAGTAAGTCACAACAAGTCAAGTCACCGAGAAAGCAGATATGTATATGAATTGATCTGTTTGGTATTTTTGTAAGCAGGCTAGAGCTTGCATTTTCAAGTATGGATACATAAAATATTTCAAGTACAAGAAGTGGCTTGAACTATAAATAGCTTGAAGTACAAGCAGGCCTGGTCTCGAATTGGCATCGAGTGATTCACGGACTTTTTTACGAACTCGACCACGGCCGTCAACACTTATACACACCGTAGATCAACAGAGGAATTCTCTATGCCTAGGATATGCCGTTGCACGGTGCAAGAATAGGAAATGTACAATCCGCTATTGTTGTTTCTCCATTGCAGATATTATACATTTCCTATTCTTGCACCGTGCAACGGCATATCCTAGGCATAGAGAATACCCCTAATGTCGGGCATTCTGTCGCTCGCGGGCAAAGAGCTTTCTCTGCCGCCACACGTACGCTTCACACGTACGCTGTTAAAGCTTTTTACACACTGTTTTAACATTGGAAAGCTTTTGAATGCACAAATACACATAAACGCCAAGATTGCGGCTGTGTAAGAATGCCCACCAATGCCGTAGATACAGATCGAGTAATAATTTCATGCAACGTCGTAAATAAAAAAAAAATTGCTCTCGGAATTGTAATAGTTTGGTATCATTCGACAGATAATACTCCTATTAAGGTAAATTCATCATATTTTTGTTTAAAAATTACGAATGTAGGCACGGTACCAAGTGGTGTTCGATGCTCAGAGAAAAATTCTTCTAAAAATTATTATTTTCCGAAAATTAAAATAGTAAAGAAAAGACTGTTTCATTTTTGTTTTTATATTTTTTTTTTTAAAAAAGGAAAAAATAGATTTTTGGTTTAGTTTCCAAATAAAAAAAAAAAAATTACCAAAAATGCAAATTTTGAGAGACATTTACTAAAAAAGTGCCGAACGAAAAAATATTGCGTGAAACCTAGCTTTTGCTTTAAATTCTAAATTTTTACTATACATTTAACACATTATATATTTTTTACTAAAAATAAAAGAAGAAAAATACGTTTTAAAGAGAAAATTATTTAAAATTTTTAGAATTTTTGAAAAACAGTAAAAAATAGAATTTTGCTCGCTGTAACATAATTAATATCGGTCTACGGTACCCTAGAGTATAATCGATTTCGACTTTTTTTAAAACCCATCTATGCATTCTATTTGCCTATTCTTCTGACCGAGTTTCGTTCTGATCGATGAACTTTTCTATGTACTCGTATCTCCCATAAAAAATCTTTTGAAAAATGAATAAAGCTCCAAGGGACACCGAGAAAAATATCTTATGCAAAAGTTATCCATGTCTAAAATCTAAGTTATCCATGTTTAAATAACTTACCGATATTGATTTGGATAAATTAACTAAGTTTTTGTAATTTATATATTATGGCTTCGAGAGTTTATATTAGCGTGCTTGACTAACGAACATAGTGTTCAAGTCCATACCATACCATACCATTTTGATAAAGTGTCAAATTTTCGATGGTTTACCTACGCTATTGACCTGGTATCGAAGTATGTGCTTTCAAAGCAATGTAAAAATAATAATAAATTGGCCATTTCAGCCCTTGAAACGACTTTGACAGAACTTCTTATGATCAAATTGTGTTGTGCGTGTTATTAAATGTTTGTACACACTTAATCGAGAACTGGACCTACTAGTTTTATGCCGACTCCGAACGGCTAATGTGCATGTTCTCAAGACATTTATTTTGCCATTGTCTGCAGAGTGGTGATGACCGAACAGAAAAATTAATTCAATTGAAAAAACATTCTGTGTCAGATGGAAATTGAACCAGGGCTCTTTGGCGTATGTATTTTACGAACGGAATTTAATAGTTATGCTATGCTAGTGAATTTCTTGATCGGATGTATTGAAAATGTTGCAGATAACCTATGCAGAGTCCAACTGGTACAAATTGTTAAAAGAGGGTCGTACATCAGTTGACAACTTGCCTCATTTTCTCTTCCAGCAACATCAATAAACGACGAAAATGTCAAAAAAGTAAAGGAAATTGTGCTCGAAAATCCTCGTGTGACAGTGAGAGATATAGCTAATCAGCTTGATATATCAACTGGATCGGGGCCCACAATTTTACATGATGTTTTAGGCATGCACCGGGTTGCAGCGCGACTTGTGCCAAAATTTCTGAATTTCCTTCACAAAGAGTTTCGCAAGACTGTCGCTCAGGAGATGCTTTTAATGGATGATACGGACATTCAGGTGCATCATTACTGGTGACGAGACTTGGGTGTACGAGTATGGCGTCGAAATAGCTCAACAATCTGCAGAGTGGCACTATCCAGATAAGCCGAAACCCAAGAAACCACGACAAAGACTTTCAAGAATTAATATGCTGTTGACTGTTTTCTTCGATTCTCAAGGTCTCATGCTCGCGGAATCCTTTCCACAAATTGTTTTATTTACGCAGTCCGGGTCAATTTTAAACAGAAGGATTTTACAACAGATCCATTTTAGTCAAAGACACCATAGGAAACGTTTGTGCTTTGTTCTTAAATTCTTTGAGAGTCCCTAATTTCACACCTTAATTCAAGATGGTTAGGGAGAACAAAACAGCCTGGAAGGCTCAATACTTCGTTAAAGTCGTCGAACTCTTCGATGAATATCCAAAATGTTTCATTGTCGGAGCGGACAATGTAGGCTCCAAGCAGATGCAAAACATCCGTACTTCGCTACGTGGATTGGGTGTAGTCCTTATGGGCAAGAACACCATGATGCACAAGGCTATTCGTGGGCATATGGAAAACAACGCTCAGCTTGAGAAACTGTTGCCTCACATCAAGGGTAATGTTGGTTTCGTGTTCACCAAGGGCGATTTGGCTGAAGCAATTGCTCCATTGCCAGTTATTATTCCAGCACAAAACACTGGCTTAGGTCCCGAGAAGACTTCTTTCTTCCAAGCCTTGTCCATCCCAACCAAGATTTCGAAGGGTACAATTGAAATCATCAACGATGTACCAATCTTAAAGCCTGGCGATAAAGTAGGTGCTTCTGAAGCCACTTTGCTAAACATGTTGAACATATCGCCGTTCTCATATGGTTTGCTGATCAATCAAGTCTACGATTCTGGTTCAATCTTCTCGCCTGAGATCTTGGACATCAAGCCCGAAGACTTGCGTGCCAAATTCCAAGCTGGTGTTGCTAACTTGGCTTCAGTTTGTTTGCAAATTGGTTATCCAACCATCGCATCGGCACCACACAGCATTGCAAACGGCTTCAAGAATTTGTTGGCCATCGCCTCTACCACCGAAGTCGAGTTCAAGGAAGCTACAACTATTAAAGAGTACATCAAGGACCCCAGCAAGTTTGCTGCCGCTGCAACTACTGCTGCACCAGCCGCTGCTGCTCCAGCTGAAGATAAGAAGGCTGCTGCCAAGGAGGAATCCGAAGAGGAAGAAGATGACGATATGGGTTTCGGTCTTTTTGATTAAATCCAGTAACATCTGTGATTTGAAATCTTACGAGTATGCATAGCTAATCGGTAAATAATTGTCGCGGATTGACCATCCCAATGGCAAGTTATCGATGTAAAAGCACTCTACCGATTAATTCATCTTCTAGTATAAAAATACTATTTCAATAAAGTTGTAAAGGATGAGATTTTTTTGAATACGGCTGTTAGATTCTCTTTCAAAGCTATCAACATTTGTGGATTAATGTAATTAATAGTTGAAGTTTTGAGACGCTTTAAAAAGAATCGTGTTTACACCACAAAATTTTCGTAATTTTCCACAAAATAAACTTCACTGCAACTATTTATGAAATATTTAATATAGCAAGGAAAGTTCCATGTTTTCGTATCAGATCCAAAGACTAAAGAGCAAAAAATTAAACCGGTAGTGTTACAGTCGCAATCTTTCAATGAAAACAAAAACTGCCGGCTTACGTCATCAACTAAAGCCATGATTTATAAACTGCAAGCATGCTGCATGATGTAGTTTCTTCGGCTGTATCAATGACTCAGGAAAAACAATGATCATAACGAAAAAGCAAAACCAGAAGCTAAATCAATGATTATCTTGCAGAAAGTGAAGCCTATCTTCGTCATAGACTTAAAGTTTCTGTGGCATGTTGAGGCACCTTGAAACAGATGAAATGAATCAGAACACCTCGCAAATAACTTTGTTTACGGTTGGGCAATTGTGAGCAGCAAATACTACTTTACTAGGTCATGTACACTACGTTTTTGTAATATTTATGGCGTAGAAGCTGGTTGGCACAACTGGATAGGTAATGAGCAGAAACACCCTGATCTTAATTGACATGCTATTGATAAAAAGAACATCACATAAATATATCTATAAAAAAAGCTACAACAAATAAGTAAAATGATTATTTCACGATCCTTACTACTTATATTTCCTATAAATCCCAAAAATAGACACCATTCGACAATTTGCGACAACTTTTTATCAACTTGGCAGTCATTTAATACAAAATATGCTGACTCTGACTTTCTAGCTCGAATGCATCTAGGTCAAGGCCGTAGGTAATGACTGTAATATAACAATTGACTATAAAAGTCAGTTCATTGCTGCCTTAAGTGCTTCAATATTATGCAAACAGACAGAGTTTATTATTAAATTAATAAGTTTTTTCCCCTTTTCCAAATAATATATTGTTTTTTTTTTTTTTTTTTTTTGTAGCTATATGAAAAGAACATTCAATATAATTAAGTTGATAGATGTCGCTATACAACAATAACTGCCATAATAATAGCTTTGCTAATGCTGTGGCTATACAGCTTTTAGGCGCCACAAAAATCCATTGGAAGCAACTGACTTTTTTAGTGCTGTTCAACTCATGTTCAATTAACCAAACTTACCTAATAAAATCTCAACCGTTGCCTCGCTCATGTAGTCATGACAATCAAATGTTTTGCCGCCCTCTGCCTGTAGTTTACGCACGACATTGCGTGAGTTCTCGTTGAATAAGTCGATGAAACTCTTTAGAACATTTAAGTGAAATGTTGGAGCAATCAACTTGCGATGTGAACGCCATTTGGCACCTAGGAGAGAGAGTATAACATTAGCATATTTTCAAAATATATTGCATGCTTTTAGGCGTTCAACAAAT